>CM068368.1:45532250-46132250 GCA_034769895.1 Magicicada septendecula
AACGAAATCGCGCTAAGCGGGGTTTCATATTTTTACGACCAATACCTCGTTCTTCGTATTGTTTAAATTAGCAGCCATCCTTACTATTTCTTTTATGAATTTGCTAACTGCTATAATTTTTTATTGTTCGACTAAGCTTTTCGTCATACTGACATCTTCAGGTCTTAAACAACCTGTTTAAATAGTAAGGATGGCTGCTAAGAATAAAACATGCGAATGCAAGCAGATAAATATAAAAGGTTGTTTAAGACCTGAAGATGTCAGTAATGACGAAAAGCTTAGTCGAACAATAAAAAATTATAGCAGTTAGCAAATTCATAAAGAAACAATACCTCGTTGTTTTAGTTTTTATTGCTTTTATATGATTTTCCTTGTCAAAATGTGTTATAAACATAATAAATACGTATGTACGTATAAAGGTTTTGATAAATAAATATTCATAATACAAAATCTCAAAAAAGGAGATTAAATTATATCTTTAATTTAAAAGATATACATACGTACATACAAATGAATATGTACAAAAATAATTTATACAAACATCTATCTAATTCACTTACAATTGATCACAAAGAAGATCCTTGAGAAGTTCCGGTTGAGGTTCCTCATGTGGCTTCTCAGTCGCAGCCTTTTTGAAAAATGTGTGTAGAGTTGGTTGTGATGCTTTTCGCTTCCTCTCATTTAATAGGTTGTTGATAACAATCTATTCCATCATTGACAACTTTTTTGACTTTCGCGATTCTCTCACCAATCAACTTCATTTTGCTCTATGAGGTTTAATCCTGTTTGAATTAACATTAAACCTTCCTGCAAAATTTTAGTTGACAAAATTCGCAGTGTTTCTTCAGGAACGATCTCTTCTTTTTCCGCTTCATCTTGAGATTATAGATCCAGAAGTTCTTCGTTTGTCAAAGGCTGCGCGTCGATTCAATCAGTTCAATAATGTCTTGTTTTTCTATGGATTCTTCACTTAGCCTCCCTGTGTTGGCTAGCTGTGTGATGTCATTCACTAAATTTGAAAACAATTTATTTTCTTCATTTTTGGCCACGTCCGGCCACAGTTTTTTCCAACAACCATTCATGCAATGTTGCGTAACTTCTTTCCATGAAAGATCAATATTTTCATGGCTTTCATAATGTTAAACGATTTCCGCCATTCTTTCATTGACTACTTGTCTGCTGAATCTGTTTCATGAATTAATTGGCCGAATGTGCGGCGCAAATAATACGCTTTAAAAGCAGCAATTGTTCCCTATCCATAGGCTGCAATAATGAAGTTGTATTGGTAGGAAGAAACACAACATCAACAGAAAAATCAGTTTGGAGGCTTTCCAAGGTAACAGAATGACCGGGCGCGTATCCAGAACTAACAGGGCTTTATGTTCTAAGTCGTTCTCCTCACAATATTTTTTTACTTCGGGGATGAAATGGTTAAGATACCAATCATTAAACACAGCCATTGTCACCCAAGCCTTCTTGTTTGATGTCCATATGACGGGAGAAATTTTCTTTTTTATAAAATTTCATCGCTCGTGGATTTTCTGAGTGGTACACCAAAAGAGGTTTTAATTTCAAATCTCCACTTGCATTACCCCCCAATAGAAGTGGTAAGCCGATCCTTGGCCGCTTTGAAGCCGGGGGCCTGTCGCTCACTTTTAGAAGTGAAAGTGGGTGAAGGTAACTTTTTCCAAAACAGCCCTGTCTCATCCACATTGAAAACAAGGTTAGGGGGATAGCTTCAACTGTTCACCAAATCCTTAAATGTGGAAGGATATTTATCAGCTGCTTCTATGTCGGCACTTGCTGATTCACCTTGAAGTCGAAGGCTGTGAAGGTTTGAGCGACGTTTGAATCGATCAAACCAACCTCGACTTGCTTTAAATTCAATGGTCGAAAATTCTTCCTCCTTTTTTGTAATGTCGTCAAACAGGGACTTAGCTTTAGCCATGATAACAGCCTGGCTTAAAGGCATTCGCCGCTGGTTCATGTCTTCAACCCAAACTGACAGTAGGTGTTCCATTTTCCATAATAGAGGATCTAGACCAATTGACTTTTGTAGCAGCAATAGATGTACCCGCGGACTGACTGCATAGCACAATTTTTTCTTTATTTTTTACAATTGTACGTATGGTCGACTCCGATATGTCAAACTCACGACCAACTTGTGTGGCACCAACACCCGACTCCATACGATTTAAAATTTTCATTTTAACTTCAAGAGTCAAAGATTTACGTTTAACTGCTAATTTCGACATTTTATCAGCGCACATTGTTAATCCGTTCTAATTGAATGTTTGAACTAAACTGAAAGGAAAACGTATTCCCAATGTTAGAAACAATAACAGGGGGGGGAGTGAATGGTTTTCCAGGAAATTGGCCGAGACTTAAGTTCAACAAGGGGCCCTAAAAGGATGGATTAACCCGAACTACCATTCCAAGAATGTAAATTAGTACGTATACAGTACAGTAATGTTTTATTTGGCTGAGACAAGATAAAACAAGAAACGTGAATACATTTCTGGCGGAATGGAAGATGCATTTTGCAAACTAACGCCTACGTCACAGTCACACACGTCCGCCTTTTCTACAAACATTGTGCACAGTTTAATCTGAGTTGTGGCATCGGGAACTCAGAAAATGGTTATAAACGTCCAGCCACTGCTGTGTAGTGAAAATTGTTTTGTCTATTCAGTGTCACCACGGGTCTCCAGCACAGAGATACAATTTCTCATTCGTCAGAATCCCGCCAACAAGAGTATTCAAGGTCAAAGAACATTTATAATGTGTAATGGCACAGCCATGTTTACAAAACGTACTCCTGTTTTGGTTGACACTTATATACAGATCTACGTCTGACCTAATGCAGCCTCTTATTTATCTGTACAAATCAGTTGTCTGTTTTACATGGCTGTCCTGTTTTTTACGTGTTGGTAGGCTGACGTGTTCGTACTCCTTAAAAAATAATACATAATGTAATTATGTGTTTATTTGTCATTTTCAAAATAAAATACACAAACTTTAGTTGTTAAATTCAAAATGTACATATTCATTACATTTACGATGATACGTATATATACAATATTATTGGTACTGTATATGTAATTGTTAATATGTATAATAAATATTTTCTCCGAAAAAAAAAAACGTGTTATAGCGGAATTCGCGTTATGTGGGGTCGCGCAAAGCGGGGTATGACTGTATAAATTTTCTCTTTGTTTATTAAATTCTTTATTGGATATTTATGTTAAAGCAGTACATGGTTAATCTTTAAGAAGTAAACGTTTCTTTATTGCGTTGACTAATAATTTCATCCTTGGATGTGTTTAGAAAGATCTGGTGAGGCAATAAACAGCAGATTTTTAAACAGAAAGTTTATGTAACAATAGACAGATGTTTTTACGTTTATAAGAATTGTATGAGTATCACCATTTGATTGTTTACCTGCGGATCAGATACATCTCCCCAAACATTTTCCAGTGGTTTGTTTGACATTTGGAGCATGTAGCTTTCATGTAGTGTGTCTATTCTTTCGTATTTTTGTTTTTTACCAGTTTGCTTGTTTTGTTCTAAATAACTCCAGCATTCCTCAACTTGTCTGAATTTTTGTTTCTTTTTACGTGTTGGGTCATCATCCCTCCATTACCCTATGATTATGTACTTGTAACTTAATATGAGAGGTATAAGAATTCATAAATAAGAAGTGTCCATTCATTTAGGGCATCTCTTCTGAGATTTCTTTGCAGTTTTCTGATAGTGTAACCAATCCAAACCTAATTTCCTTTTACTTAATGGACGTATGATTTTTTTTCTTTCTTTTAGTCCAGTATTTGGTATTGTTACGACGGTCTACTTGATCGTCGTAGGTACAGTGGAAAACAAAATACAAGACACCAATTAAGTCACTAATCACCAGCTTTAATTTTGACAGTTAAACAGTTCGTAATTAACAAACAGTCTCTTACAACAAATCAAATAAACATTGTTTCATACACAATAAAATGTTAACTAATATTAAAACACAGTTGTATTACAATATACTGCCCGATTATAAAACGCAACACTTCACTAATAACCACTTGAACGCACACAGTAATATTGCCCGATAATAACGGAAAACTAAGCAGTAGGTATGGGCTATTTATAGTCTACTGTGTTCTATAAACATGTGTCCTTAACAAATCATCGAAAATTCTAGAGGACACTTCAGCGCAACCTTCGCAGAAAACGCACCATTGGGCTAATTGAGATGCTTCCAGAACGACACCTTTCGAACATACGAGACGTGCCGCATTACGTAACTGCCTCACATGTCAAATGTCACGTATGCATTACAGCTGCGGGATCGTTCTCCAGTGTACCAGAACGTTCTGTAATGGCTTAACACTTTTTCTGCATTATGTAACAGTATTATATTTGGCTTGAAGATGTTTTAAATTCTTTTTAAGCACTTATAAAAGAATGGTTGTTAACACGTTTCATATTCATTACATTGCTGTTAAATAAAGTATACATTTTTTTTCATACAGTCAGCATTCTCAAGGCTTGTCTTGGTTTTCTTGGTCTGTGTTGAATACCTTCTGTTCCATTTTTTACGCGTACCTCATTGCCCAAATAGCCAAAAAGCTGGTGTATTTCTTAACTTTCTATACATAGTGTGTGTGTGTGTGTGTGTGTGTGTGTGTGTGTGTGAGAGAGAGAGAGAGAGAGAGAGAGAGAGAGAGAGGAAGAGAGAGAGAGAGAGAGAGAGAGAGAGAGAGAGAGAGAGAGAGAGAGAGAGAGAGAGAGAGAGAGAGAGAGAGAGAGAGAGACTTGTTTTGCCAATAAATACAAAGTATTTCCTAAAGTGTATTTTAGACAAATATATAAAAATTATTACATTTTGTGTATTAACAAAAACATTTTCATTTAATTACATTAGATGCTTTCTTCTTGTTTTCAGAAATTAATAGCATATGGACATCTGACAGGAAATGTACCTGATTCAACGGTTGTAGGCAAATTGTTGATAGATCGAATTGTAGAAACAATATGTGGATGTTTTAATGGGCCTCAGACAGACGAAGGGGTTCAGTTACAAATCATAAAGGTAATTTGTAATTCTACATTAAGTTTTAGTATGTTTGTAATTGTTTATTTAAAATTTATAATTTTGTTACCTCAATATATGTTTATCCTTATTTGGAACATGTTTCGGGAATCTTATTGTTCCCATCCTCAGCCATCATAATTTTGGATCTTGTTGCGTATTTGTATTCTGGTTGGTTGTTGCTATGGTTTCATGCTGGTTTTTGGTATTTTAACTTATTATTGTGTGTGGGTGTGGTGTATATATTTGTTTTGTGAGTTTATAATAATATATTTTAGTATAATAATAGTTTAACATATATGAAAAAATGTTATATTAAGTAATAAATATTTTTTATATTCAGCTGTTTCTCATGATAAACAATATTTGGAAAAATAAATAATTAATGAATTTTATCACTCAGTTTTCTGTTGTTCAATCAGTGATCTATTTCAGTGTATATTTGAAATAAAAACATTATATTTAAAGTATCTTCAAAAATATTTGCTATCAGTTTACAATATCAGTGAGGAGGACACACACACACACACACACACACACACACACACACACACACACACACACACACACACACACACACACACACACACACACACACACACACACACACACACACACACACACACACACACACACACACACACACACACACACACACACACACACTATCAGAGCATCAGGAAATTGTAATGGTATTATTAAAATGATATAATTATGGCACTTTACTTTGATTAAAGGAACAAGGAAGCAGCTATTAATATAAACAATAATGACAAATAATAAATAAATATATTTACCTTTTCCTGTCTCGTGACCAAATGTATTAATGCAATGATATTATTTATGCGTTTCGATACTATGTATCGTCATCAGAATATATATTAAAATATAATCACTCAAAGAGGTCGTTAAAATTTAAAACATTAAAATCACAATATCGAAACCAAATAAGTGTTTATACGAAGCGAGTGCGCACCCTGACGTAAGCCGGCCGGACACTGATTGATATCAGTTACAGATAAATTTTATTGCTGTGTCATATAATGGATTCGACTTGAAATGCAAGTGGTCGTTTAATATGAAATTGCGGTCGTATTTGTCACTATGTGCTCTATATATTTCAAATTCCTCACGTGCATTTAAATAAGTACCTTTACCACAAACATGTAAGGGTTTCAAATTGGTGTCAAAGCTTGTATAATTATGGTTCTCCTGTATAAGATGAGGAGCATAGTTTGACAACACAATCTTGTATAAAGTCTAACTATGCTCGTCATCTTATACAGGAGAACCATACTTATACAAGCTTTGACACCAATTTGAAACCCTTACATGTTTGTGGTAAAGGCACTTATTTAAATGCACGTGAGGAATTTGAAATATATAGAGCGCATAGTGACAAATACGACCGCAATTTCATATTAAACGACCACTTGCATTTCAAGTCGAATCCATTATATGACACAGCAATAAAATTTATCTGTAACTTAAAACGTTACGAGTTAATAAAATTATTTATATTGAAATATTGAATTTTATTGTAACACTTACCTTCCGTAAACTTCCAGGGTCTCGTCTGGTGTACTTATTAGCAGAGAGAAATAGGTAAATGCAATGACCAATACATCTTGATATGGGAAACCACTACTGTTTTATTATATTTGACTTCAACATCTAAATAATATCAAACAATTTATTTTACGTTACAGGGCCAGCAATTTGAAATTTAATAAGTAATCCCCATTGTATATGTTTAATTTTACTCACATTGTACTGAAACCCCTACTTCATTTTGAGTAGTTAAAACAAAAAGAATATTTCTTTTTGTAAAGAGGGGTTACAAGTTAATTAAAACTAGGCTAAGGCCTAGAGAAGCTAAAAATTGCGCTGGATCCAGTAAGACGGGACTTGCAATAAAAACTCAAGAATTAAATAATTAACAATGGTTTTATTATTCTATCTCATAATATTAATAATAAAAAAACAACAGTGATTTAGAATTCCCCTTTTAAATGGTTAACTAAAGAAGTATATCCTCTCAACAAGGCCACCTGAATAATATAAACTGAATCCAAGAAAATAATTGCTATGTCACCATCAATGAATTGAAAATTTAAAATAATCATTAACCTCAAAATGAAACTCCCATTAAACTATTTCTTAAAATATAAATTTATATCATATGTTTCTTTTAAAATGCAGTATATAAATTGATGAAGGTAAATAATTTCATTCACAGTTACTATTAATAATTAAAATAATTATTCATCCAATTTAAATGAACTTTAAAGGTGACACTTACTATACTTGTTAAATAAAATAATTAATTTTCATAAAGAAATGATCAGCCACGATTATTGAGATAGAATACTCGTCTACTGGTGTATATAAATCCTAATAATAAATCCCTATATCCCACCAAAAGTACAGTAATGCATAATATTTATATATATATATATATCCCCCAAAATGTACACAGTAATATACAGACATAACACGTTCCACAAGACAAATTACATATACAATAGTATACAAATACATAAAGGTCTCTTGCCACGCCCTTTTTATATTACCCTTCTGGTGTATATAAATTCTAAACTTCTTCTTTGTAGGAATCCCAATTAGGATTAAAGATTTATTTCTATAAATGTACCCCTATGGTGTGGGTTAATTGCGCGTCATGTGTATCATAAAGTATTGCATACAAATGTCCCCAGGACATTAAAATTTAAAACCAAGTGCCTAAGTGGCTAAGTGCTAAAATACTTAATTAAGGTGAGAAATAAAAAAATGTTTAAAATAATTAACGCCCCCCCAGTTACCATGATTAAAATAAAGAATTTATATAGACTAAAATAGGGCCAATTAATGAAAGGGAAAAATTGCACAATATTAGCACCTTATATAAAAAAAATACATTTGTGTGTCAGAGACGGACATGTTTCTTCAATTTATAACCAGTCTCAACAACCTTGTTTCAACAACCTTGTTTCGACAAACAAGTTGAAAAGTGTTTCGACAGGCACAGCTTGGTTGAAACTAATTTAAAATAACACCTACCTCCCCAGTAATCTTTTTATACAAATGACCTAACCTGATTTTAAAAATAAGGGAAAATATATGTTTTACGCCTGGTAAATTAAACTTGAGAAAATATTAATAACAAAACTGACTTTAAATCTGTAGCGAAAGTACTATAAAGAAATGAGTGGAAATCTAAGTTGGATGCTGTGTGGTACACATGTCAGTCTCTGAACTGACAATTTACTATACATGTATTGAAATTTACAATTAATACTTAGTGTTCACACTAAACTGTCCCATCAATTGGGGATCCAAATGAATGTATACTTGAACGGTAAAACTGATGATTATGTATAACTGGTGCCATGTTGATTCTACGTGTGAATATAAATGGATATTTTTCACCTGCTTATATGTGCCCAGAAGGATGATCTCTTATTTATAGCGTGGCGATCTCATGATTGGCATGTTGTTGCGGACGTTGTTCTCTTCGGTGTCGAGTGTGGAGCTTTTAAGATGTCATTTCGTTCAGTGGCAGCAGGACTTGTCTCTGTTCAGTGAACCCTATTGTCACACATTACATTTTTAGTGAGAGACCACACACAAATGCCCCCACAGTTTGGACACCCTCCAAAATACATAAATAAAAACAACACCTAGTTATGTTGTACATAATAAAACTTGGTAACATTATTTTGGCCAACATGCCTTACTTAAAAAAGGTTCTCTAACCATGATTCTTTATAACGCTTTATAACTTGAACCTCACTGAATGTGAGTTGCTTTTGCAATACAATAATTTATCTTGGCTCTGTAACATCTTATGAACTTATTACTTTGAGTGAAATTGAGGTTACCACGTGGCGAAGAATTTATTTAAAACACATAGTTTTGTACTCCATAGAATCTGAGAATACTACTACGTTGAATGAGACATGATTTACGTTTAAAACGTGCCTGAGTAAGTTCCCATTTATATTTGTATAAAGTTTTACTGTCATTATAGCAAAACTTTATACCACTTAATGACGACACATTGTGTAACAGGTTAAGTGCTCAACCGAATCTCGTTACATCGGTGTTAATGAAAGTGTAAAATTAAATATATTGTGGTTATTGTACTTTAGGTATTAAAGCCGAGATTCTGACACTCCAATAATCAAGCTTTATTGGTTTATAAAAACTTTACGAACAATTACGTCTTTCACCATGCATGATTCAACAAGTGGGCACGCTTACTCAAGCTTACTAACAAAAAACGTTTTCTCCTTTAAAAGTTTGGTATATAATTAATATAATGAAATCAAAACTTACCGCAGTCATTAAGAAACTTATCTCATATTTAAAAGAAGTCGACGCTAGATTTTCACACTAAACTCTCCACCGAAGAGATTTTCTACGAGGTCGTGAGTTAGGCTTCCATGTTGAGACAAACCTTAACAAAAGTTTCCGTTCGTTGTCCGTTTGTAAGGAAATTCTCACCAGGCTGCAGCACTGTTGTTTAAAACTGCTGGAAAAACTCAGTAGATGGAAACACCGATCAAACGGTGAAAACTCGAAAACGGTAGCCTCTCCTATCCGCGGGTAGAGAGCAGCACTCCTTATTACATTAACTTTTGTACTGTCTTTACCGTAAAAAAAAAAAAAAAAAAAAAAAAATGCCAATAAACTCGCGCTGAATCATTTGACTCAGCACAGTACAGGAAACCAAAGTTGTTAAAATACTTAACGCTAAAGCTTATACCCTAACCATGTAAATGAATTAATAAAAGTTATTAAATTAATAAGGCCGCCCAGCCTGCTCTCACGCACACAAACATTCTTAAAAAATTTTGTTTTCTTCAAAAAAAATAGAGCTCTATATTCTAATATTGACATCATAGGTTTTGTGATACAGTTACGTTTTGAAGAGTCATCATTATTGGCCACGTGTTGCTCCTTGCATTCTTTACCACTTTACGTCCAGAAACTGTCACTGCTTTACTTTTTTAAAAGATTTCAATTAAGTTCCATGTTCTATTAATCACATTTTTTACTGGCTAAGTTTTGTTAAATGCACATTTATAAGCAAAATAATTTTCTTGACACACGTGTACACACTAGAACCGGCCAGCTCGCAGGTTTGCTGAACGACAAAGACGCTTTTTCCAAGCGTCTGTCCTCATCACTTCCGTCCGCCCGATTGCTGATTGGTTAACTTCACCCACGTGACCAGTGGATTATTCACGTGGTGGGTACTTCTGGCAATGATTTTGAGTTTGAGATTATAGACATCAGCACACGAGCGCGCACTCCCAGCCGCATTCCTATGTTGTTTGGCGTTAGTCACGAAGTTTTTGTTACTTCTCCCCAACGGACGATACGCGCATGTGCGCATAGGCTTACATTCCAACGCTGTTATCGTTTGTGCGCTAGGCACAGCCCGGTACAGGATTGTATACAGGGTGTCCAAACAAACATGTCTGAGTTACCGTAAAGGGTGTCCAAACCGATCATTTCCAAATGTTGTTATTAAATGAAATAAAACTTACGTCCCTCAAAATTGTCCCATTACAAACTGATATCAATCAGTGTCCGGCCGGCTTTTGTCGAGTGCGCACTCGCTTCGTATAAATACTTATTTGGTTTCGATATTGTGATTTTAATGTTTTAAATTTTAACGACCTCTTTGAGTGATTATATTTTAATATATATTCTGATGACGATACATAGTATCGAAACGCGTAAATAATATCATTGCGTTAATACATGTGGTCACGAGACAGGAAAAGGTAAATATATTTATTTATTATTTGTCATGATAAGTGACCTGGATGCCGACAGACATGTTATTCAAAACAATAATGTCGGTTAATAGTCATGGTTAACTATTCGCACTAACATGATTTGTAACAGAGTGACAACAAACTGTACAATATAAACTCTGTGTGTGTGTGTGTGTGTGTGTGTGTGTGTGTGTGTGTGTGTGTGTGTGTGTGTGTGTGTGTGTGTGTGTGTGTCATGTTCACATTTAGAACCTTGTGAAACAGCAACGACAGATATAGCTAATATAGAAGCATCTATTTATGAACAAAGTAGAATTAAAATTTTATCATAGAATTTATAACTGATGACCAATGCTTATTCAGTTCAAATTTATTTAATTGAAAAGAAATACTGTAATTTATATAACATTCAATAAAAGTTTAATTATAACAATGTGAAAGTTTGGATGCTCAGTTGAATGACCATGAGAAGCTAATTATAGGATGTACATAGAGAGATAGCCAATGTTTACATAGGCCTACACATGCATAGTCTGTTGTATATACTTACAGTGCATTCACATTATGTTCAAAATATTATACTGTAGCATGTTACGGGGCATTGTGGATTGCTTTACGGGACGCCTCCCCACTGATCATAAACCGTGTCTCACTGCTATTCAAGAAAACACGGTCAGCTACCGTTTTGTAAATTTTTTGATTTGATTTTGTCGTTTTAGGTTGTTATATGCTGTGTATTAAATTGTATGACAAGCTGCTGGGCCCAAACAGACGTAACACGAAAATTGCTTCAACACCAATAACTGCAATGTTACATTGAATGCAATAAATAAGGCATAATAGAAAATGATTAGTACCAAGCTTTAGTGAACAGAATCAGCATTGCCTTATTTTAGTAGGATAAAGATTTGCCTCTTTATGTGTAAAAAATTAAGCCAGCCAGCAGACTAAAATTAATGTCGGTGCATCAATCAATGTCAGTTTACAGAATGGTAATAGCTATTACATACATGCTACCATTAACTCATTAATTATAACAATGGTTTTTTTTGTCACAAACGAATAAACTTGGTTCATTTTCTTTTCTGTCTGAAGTGTTAGAAACTTGGAGTTCCAGATGTGCTTTAATTAATAATTAATTAGTTTACTTGAAAGAACAAAAGGGCGTGTCCTCTGGAAGCATGATGTCGCCGACGATGTCGTGCGGGGGACTGTCGTAGAGACGTGTTTCTTGGGTACTCTCACGAAGTGTCAGCCTCCATCTCTTTAAATATGTGCAGGTTACATCAGCGAACAATAGCTTCCTGAAGAAAATCAAAAACTGCCGAGTACTCTTCGACCAAACCGATGCTGAAAGTCCCAGATGAGTTTCAGTACAAACCAGACTAGTTACGGGACACGCGCATTCACTCTCATAGCACGTAATTCAAATGTTACAAGATTACAGTATCAAATTAACAATACATAGCTGATATTAAGGATTAAATATTTTTTTCTGACTGACTGCAAGGCAATTTAAATTAAGAGGTAACTCACATAATCCAACCATTGTTTGGATTAATAATAACAACGACATACGCGGTGGAGGTGCCGAATAACTGCAACACCATTTTGACTGTAGTATCTGGTCACACTTTTTGTTTTGAGGTGATGTATTTAGGGTCCACAATTATTTTACATATTTGTGTACTTTACTGTCCTATCCTTCATATCCTTTCCCGTATTGGTGATAAAGGTGTTCAGTCTGTCCTGGATATTCTCTGAAAATTTTTAGAAAAGATTTTTCCAAATTGATTGTATCTCAAAAGAGCTTTCTCCTAGAATACATCCACACAAAAGGATTTGTACTGTCGTTTGGTATGACTCCGGCATAGGCTTTTACATTTATTTCGTTTAAAATGTTAATTAAAAGAGTGAAACTACTAATTAAGAGTTAAACTATCTATGTATTTAAGTACTACTGAGTAAGACAGTTATGTTTTTATAGTTATAATAGGGTCTTATCCAAAATCTCTCTCTCTCTCTCTCTCTCTCTCTCTCTCTCTCACACACACACACACACAAAATGCACATACTTCTTGCAATCCCAGTCTCAAACATATTGTAATGACAATTACAGAACGCTCTCGAACAGTCAAGAGCATCGTTCTTCACATTTCTCGGCTAGCCAAGCAGGTGCGTGTCTCCGTGAAGGCTGTGTACTCAAGTAGCCTCTACACCTTCCGAGTGCTTGTTAACTACACAAATTATGTTGGCATGGAAAATGATTTTGGAATGTCTGCAGGCTATATTACAAGTGACAGCGACCACTTAGTTAGTTATGTTGGGTGATTTATTCAGTGCGGATCAAGCGGTTTTTGTGGAAAGTGATTATTGTGGTATAATTAGTGCAGAACTCTTTATTGTTGTCATTATTATTGTGTGTGGACAAATTTAACTTGAATTACTGTATGATAGTATCTTGTTGATTTCAAGTTATTTGTGACTCATTAGTGATTTAGTGGTAATTAACGGGTAATTAGTGATTTCATTGGTGTCTGTATTTTGTTTCCACTGTACCATACGACAATCCGTGAGAGCATTGTAACGGTATTGTTCTCTGTTTAAAAGCTCACTGCCCACAATTATAATTTAAGACCTCCGACTGGCTTCTCCAATTTCTTACAAGTACTTCTTTTTGGTCTTTCCACAAGGGACATTTGTGCCATCAACATTGCATTGTAATATTGTAGGCCTATAGCTGCTATGCAAAACTGAGGTCTCCAACATCCATATTTCCTTCTGGTGAATTTTTGTCTCGTACGCCTTCTTAGAGATACTTTGTTGTTGCTCATCCATCCTTCCGTGTAATCCTCTGCATTATCTTTCACCGTCACACCAGAAAACCCTCTCCGTTGAGTAATTCATCCTGTCTGTTGTCTTTCCTGGTATTCATGATTCAGAGCAGTGCACTGCACAAGCGTTAAGATTTTACTTTGTGTTGGTTACGGTTATAGTAGTTTCATATTTGTTGAGACAGAAATTTACATGATGATATAGAAACTGTAGCAGCTGTATAATTGTATAATTAATATTTGTGAAACTGTGAACATCAGAATTTAGTGGTCAGATTTGTTTGCTTTGCTTGCCAAAACAAAATGATTTGCTGTGTAGAAACTGTGACCATTTGTGTATAATGACCTTGTTCACTAACTAAAGATTTGAGCATCGCATCACAGTTAACACTTATAATTTTTGTTTAGGAACATTGTTTAGCAATTACTTTAAAAAACTCACTAAAATAGCTTAAAAAATATGAAAAGAAATATAAAAATATAAAAGAAGAATGTAAAGAAATTCTTTTTTATGAGTCTGTTCCTGTGATAACTTTTGAATGGTTTTGAGATGTTGATTTTGAATATGTTATGTGTTGTACTCTGAGAGGCTTTAGATGCTTTTGAGTGATATGATTCATGGTGTGGATGAAAATGAATGAATTTTATTCTCATTTCCTGTTTTTATTTTTATGAGTAGTATTGGATGATTTTAATCTGAAAATGAAATGCTGAAGAAGATTGTGTGTGTGTGTGTGTGTGTGTGTGTGTGTGTGTGTGTGTGTGTGTGTGTGTGTGTGTGTGTGTGTGTGTGTGTGTGTGTGTGTGTGTGTGTGTGTGTGTGTGTGTGAACATTTTATGCTACAGTCAGTTTCTTGGTACATATTTTATTTATTTAATATTTATAACTATTTTACCTCAAGCTATATTATTTCCTTATTTGGAACATGTTTCGGGAATCATATTTTTCCCATCCTTAGCCATCTTAATTTTCGATCTTGTTGAATGTTGTTGAAACCATAACAACAACCAACTGGAACACAAATATTCAACAAGATCCAAAATTAAGATGCCTGGGGATGGGAAAAATATGATTCCCGAAATATGTTCCAAATAAGGAAATAATATATCTTGAGGTAAAATATTTATACATATTAATATATAAAGTTTTCTTTGAGAGAAATAAAGAAGATGGTTTCATTTATAAAGAAAGGAAAAAGTGTCTATTTTGTTGTTTCTGGGTTGGTATAATACTATAAGATCTCTGTATAAGTAATAACTTAATAGTTATCTCTGTACATAATAGTTATTGTTACGACATCACAAAACAATCTATGTGTTTATCGAATGTTCCAGAGGGATCCGGAATGTAATGGGTGTGGCGTACATGATTATCGACACATTCGCGAGACTTTTCTGGAAGCCACCAGCCGCACGTACTGTGACAAGGCCGCAATTAATTACATCGTACACACTGACGCTAACGCACATTTTGTAATATTCTGGTCTGTGAGCACGGTATAAATACAAGGCATCAGCGGCCTTAGTATTCAGTTGTAGTCGCGATGTATTACAGTGCGGTTCAGTTATTATCGGGCGATACTACTCCGAGCGTTCAAATGGTTATTAGTGAAGCATTGTGTTTTATAATCGGGCGGTATAATTGTAATACATTTGTGTTTTTTATTAGTTGACATTTTATTGCGTGTGAACAATTTTTATCTGATTTGTTGTAAGAGACTGTGTTGTTAATTACGAACTGTTTAACGGTGAAAATTAAAGCTGGTGATTAGTGACTTAATTGGTGTCTTTTATTTTGTTTTCCACTGTACCTACAGCGATCAAGTAGATCGTCGTAACATTATTACAGTCCTTTCTCTCTATAACGATATCCAAGGGAGTGGGCATTTTCATCGTTATAAAGAGAGATCGTTATATAGAGAGGAACCAAAATTTGAAGAAATAGGTTCAAATTTCTTTTCGCTGCACCATACTTGTGAGCGGTAACGCACTGCCCGTGCGCTATACTTTCAGCATTGGCATGTATACACGTACGGAGCATTCAGCCGTTCACAGAATTCACTCAGAAGTATTTGAAATGGCCGCAACAACAATTCTACGTATTCCTTATCGCAACACAATGATTACAAAGCCTCGAGCACATTCGCAACTTTCAATTATCGCACTGTTTACAAAACACTAGATACCCTGAATGGACAGTCTGTGTTAACTGCTGACGGAAAGTAACGATAAACCACTGACCTTGTACGCACACTGTTTGTTCCGACAATCAGAGACATAGGTGTATAAACGCGTTCTAAGTGCTTAACCAATCTAAAAACGATGTGCGGTTTAACACGTCTGGAGCACCACACAGGCATGAAACTTTTGCGTGTATACATGTCCAGAGCACCGAAAAGGTTAAAAATAAAGTAATACTGTATCATAAATTCACACAACAAATATTTATTATTAAGTTAATATTTTTCCCCTATTACAGTATTTTTCTACTCTTTAGAAAGATTTAAAGATTTACAGTACATTAATGGAAGAAGTCTGTCATCCTAGTTTGCTTCCTTTTCCCCTTCCAAAGCACTGACCTTACTTTGTCCTGAAGCCGCACAGCATCTTCTGTTGCCGTCATGTCATCTTCTTGGTGTATGAATAATCTATGCAGGATTTTAGCTGCCTCCAAGGCCTGCTGAGGGGTTGGGACTGGTTCCGGCTCTGGTTCAAGTTCCGTGTCACTGTCTCCGCCTTCTTCCACACGAACTGCATTTAGAATGTCCTCGTCTGAAACTCCTGCTGTTGTAGCCACAGTGTCATCGACATCATCGAAGTCCTGCAGCTCTTCCGGTCCATAGGTGATAGGCAGTCCAAAATGTCTGGCCCAAACAGCTAAAGGCAGGTCATCTTCATCTTCAGTCGATCCTTCGTCTTCCAGCCGTCCTGCGTGTTTGAAGGAGTGTTTTATCGTTTTGGTTGTCATCTCTCCCCAGGATTTGCTGATCATGTGTATAGCATCGAGAATGTTTATTTTAAGGTTTCCATTGCACTCGACCAGTTCCATTAAAAGCTTCCTTCTGTAGTGACTTTTCAAACTTTTGATCACACTCTGATCCATTGGTTGAAGGACACTTGTTGTGTTGGCAGGTAAGAAGCAAAGCTCTATGTTTTGAAGATCAGAGATTACAGGGTGTGCAGGGCAATTGTCGACTAGAAGTAGGATCTTCTTTCCCTTGAGCTCAGCATCCCATTTTCGGATCTCTTCTTCAAAAAGCTGAGAAGTCATCCAAGCACACTTGTTTGCTTTGTAATTGACAGGCAGGTGTTTGATGTTTTTAAAACAATGAGGATTTTTGGACTTGCCGATCACTAGCAATTTCCTCTTCACTGAGCCTGTCATGTTAGCTGCCACCAAAACCGTAATTCATTCTTTCGCTAACTTTCCACCAATACACTTTTCTGATTTAAATTTCAATATTCTGTTTGGCGTCCTCTTGTAAAACAATCCAGTTTCGTCAGCATTAAAGATGTCTTCCGCTGAATATCGTGTCTTCAGCTCAGGCCACACTTTCTCCAGCCAGCCGTCTGTGATGTTTCTGTTAACATCACGGGCCTCTCCGCTGATCTGCCCGTAGTTGATGTTGTGACGCAGCTTCCACTTGTTCAGCCAACCCTCAGATGCTTTAAAGTCAGCAATGCCAGCTCCGATGCAAAAAATTCTGCTTTTGTTTTGACTAGAGGCCCAGAGAGTGGGATATGGTTTATACGCTGCTGTTGAAACCACTGCAGCATGGCCCGATCCAAATCTTCATGCTGAGGTTTCCGCAACTTCTTCCTGCTGCCTCCCTCCATTTCCGCATCAAGCCACTTCTTCCTATCCTTCCAGATGGTAGCCACAGTTGACTGGGAGAGGCCCATTCGCCGAACAATATCCGTTTGTTTCTCGCCTTTCTCTGTTGCCCGAATCAACGATAACTTTTCTTCCACGGTGAGCACTTTATGCTTTTTAGAAAACATGTTGACCGTTCACGCACCGAGAAACAACTGAGACTGTACAGTAGCGGTCAACAGCTGTTAACACATCAGTGTGAAAGTAAACAAATGACGCACGGTCAATAATAGGGGAGTTTTGCGCTTGACATTCCTCAAGCGGGAAACAAAACACGCCGGGCGACGACCTTGCTACTCAGGTAGGGTGCGCGCGTGCTTTAGAAACAATACACAGTGGGCAATGACCTTGAACAGAAATGCCTTGAAAGACTGAAATACCATCGTTATAAAGAGTGAGCAATATCGGTATAGAGAAAGAGTATAAACATTAATGTTATGGCAAACCAAACAACCCTCATTAATTTCATCGTTATAGAGGGGTTATCGTTATAGGGAGAATCGTTATAAAGAGAGACTACTGTATATCGTTTAGAGGCAATTTTAAGTATTTACTTAGAGTGCATGTATTCGTCTGTATGAGCGTACACAGTTGATCAGTGCCTTTAGTTAATAACATGTTGAGTATTCTTAATGTTTCATGATGTTTATAGCTTTGTATAACCCTGGTGAAACCTTTCAATGTCCAGTGTTTAATGAACACAAGATTGCGCTTATTGATTTCCTAAAACTGGCCTCTTGTGAAAGTATAATAACAGTTGTTGAAGGGTGTCTGTTTTTATTGACTGTTAATTGTGTTTTTGTGTAAGTAATGAGTCTAATTTAAGAAAATTAAGACACTTAAGTTGTCTCATGTTACAGACAGTATTCCCCAGAATATGTTTGAAAATAAATTAAGTAGAGAAGTATATTTGAAACTATAGTTCTTCTTTTTCTTCAGTCACCATACTGTTATGATGGTCTACTGATCGTCGTATGATACATTGGAAAACAAAATACAAGACACCAATTAAGTCACTAATCACCAGCTTTAATTATCACAATTAAACGGTTTGTAATTAACAAAACAGTCTCTTACAACAAACCCATTAAAAAGTTGTTCACACGCAATAAAAATGTTAACCAATATAAAACACAATTGTATTACAATGGTCTCGCACATATATAAAACACGTAATACTTCGCCACAATACTACAAACCGGACTCCAATAATTCACAACTCAAACTCACTTTGTAATCGCCTGATAATAACTAACTGTAATACTACGAACCACATTCCAGTAAATCGCAACTCAGACTGAACTGAACATCTCCGAGTACTTGTATTTAATTATAGTTAATATTACCTCGTGTATCCGGGTACACTGGTGCTCCTCCTTGCAACTTCATTGATTTTAACAACTATGCGTTTCGGGACTCATGGTCCCATCATCAGGTTGGTAAAAACGAAAATCACTCACATGGAGTACGTCAAATTAATAAAATACAAATAAAAACTTTCACTCGCACATCAATCCAGCACATAAAGTCACAGTACCGCGTGTATACAATTACACCACTACACGATGCGCATCGTATCGGACCTTGCGAGCGACTAACCAATACGCGTCGCACTATATCTACCTCTATCTATGTGTTGTTCCAACACGCGTATGGCCGTGTCATACAGTCCGTTGGACTTAAAAGAAAGCTTGTCGTTCAAGAGCTGATTACCTTGGGTTTTTGAGGCTTTATAAATTTCAAATTCTTCCAGCGCATCCATAAGCCTGCCCTTTTTACAGTAATGTAACGGCTTGAAGCTACTTTGAAAACTCGAGTAATTATGGTTCTGGTTGACTATATGCAAGGCAAAGTTTGATTTTATCTTCTGGATATCACCTCTAGGGAGATGTTCTCTGTACCTATCCAGAAATTTCCTGCCCGTTTGTCCAACATAAAAATTGTTGGAGTCCTTGCATTCTATTTTATAAATACCAGAACAGTTTTCTACTAGTCTGTTGGTCACTGGTCTCAAGGCATTCAAAATACAATTACTCGTTTTGAAAGAAACTGCGAAACCATGTTTTTTAAAAATGTTCTTAATAGTATTAGGCAAAAGATTTGTAAATTCCGTTGGTATATATTTAGTGTCACTGTTGTGTGTTTTGTTTATGCTTCTATTTTTATATATGTTCCTCTTCTGCCTCGCTACTATTTTGTCTATAACTGTACTACTGTAACTGTTGGCCACCGCGATATACTTTATCGTATTAAGCTCATCGATGTAGTCTTCTGCCTCTAACGGAATTTTTAGTAATCTGTTAACCAACGAGTTGAATGATGCCATTTTTTGTGCAAATGGATGAAACGAAGAAGCGTGAATAGTAATATCTGTGGCGGTTGGTTTCCTATAGATGTTGAACCTAAATAAATTATTTATTTTCCGCACAGTTATGTCCAGAAAATTTAGGCTACTGTTATTTTCCATCTCCAACGTGAACTTTATTTTTGGGTGTATACTATTTATGTATTTACTCAAGGTTTCTATTTGTCTATGCGTGCCATTAATAACAAGGAATGTGTCATCCACATACCGAGTGTATGAGATGCTATTTTTGTGAAGTTTGTTTTTATGCGATAATATATGTTCATTTTCAAAATGGTTAAGATAAAGATCAGCCAAGAAACCACTGAGTGGCGATCCCATTGCGAGGCCGTTGTCCTGCGCAAAAAATCGGTTATCAAAAGTGAAATAATTCTGGCCTAATATTATTCTTAACAACGCGATAAGTTCATGGATTTTTTGCTGATCTGAAGTGCCTGAATCCTCCAGGTTTTTCTGTAAAACATCAATCGTTTGGGGCACAGGGACATTAGTGTAAAGGTTCGTAACGTCAAAGGACACTAACTTATATTGTGGTAATACTACTATCGATTTCACTCTGTCCTCAAACTCAATACTATTTCTGACGCTGTGGTTAATGTCTATTTTAATATTACTTTTCAAGATCTGTAAAAGTTTCTTAGCTACCTTATACCCAGGTGCTGTGTAAAAATTAACCACAGGACGTATGGGCATATTTGTGTATTTTTGGAAGGCCGTTAAGTGCGGGAGCTTGGGCGTGTATTGGTTTTAGCAGACGCATAGTGCGTGTATCGAATAGGCATGTGGATCTATTAATACAGTTGTTGATATCTCTAACGTAGTTTGTAGTGGGGTTTCTTGTCAAAGTACGTATGTTATTATCGTGAATAAACTCATAAACTTTATGTTTGTATTCGTCTTGATTTAGGATTACAATCGTATTGCCTTTATCAGCTTTAGTTAAAAAACTGTACGCAATATTAAACAAAAACTTGAGAACAATAATGCTATCATAACTATCTTGCAGCACATGTCTAGAATCATGTACACCGTAACATTTCAGCCGTATTCCACTGGATCGTTCGAGAACCACGTAGGTTGTTCTGTAATGTCGTAACAATACATTAAGTCTGAGCAAAAAGTTTATGCGGTTTGTTTACTTAAAATATTAGTCTTTATTCATCTAAATTTATATTGTCCTCTTGAAAATAATCTGTATTGCGTATAACACTCAGATATATATTTTTTTCAGTATTCAAAGCACTTCGAGAATGCCCTTTTTGATACAAACTGTAGCTGGCTCAGTCTTTATTTAGCATTGACCTTATATTCAAAATTACGACTAAAACCCTGCCTGTTAGGCCGTGGTCGGTTGCTATTAAACGTCATTACGTCGGCAACGTTTCGATTTCTAGTCAGGAATCTTCTTCAGGCCGCTAAGAAGCGATAGAGGGTAAAAACACAATAGGGGCAGATGTATGCCGAACACTACCCAATACCTATAAGCAACTTTTACCTGATACAGGTATCGGGTAATGTTCGGTGTATGGATGCTGCTATTGTGTTTATACTATATGTTGTTTCTCAGTGGCCTGAAGAAGATTTCCGAAGGGGAATTGAAATAGTGCCGACATAATAGCATTTAATACCAACTGACCACAGCCTAGCAACCTGGTTTTTAATTTTAATTTTGAATTTATTGACACCGGCCCTGCAAGCTTCAGGCATGAGTATTGACCTTATATGTTTTCTTTTCATTATTTACACATTTCATGACCACTTTCTTCCATTACTTACACAGAATGTAATCCAAGTTCTTTAGTGTTTGTAAACTTAATTACTCTTTTACCAACCCGTTTTACAAACATACCCACCTTTTATATTTCTTACTCCGTGATATATTCTTCACACTTACCTTACGTTTCATTAGCACATTACAGGATCGCCAACATATTTTCAGGTTATATATGTAAACCGTGACACTCTTTCCCTTAAAAACGCTTGACTAATTTATACACTCTTTTTTCTTTTGCTCAGAAGATTCTATAGGCACGATTAGGCGAGATTTTTTGATGCTGTGAATAGGCTAGGTTTCAACGCAATAAATGCACTAAACACATGGTCATGGTGACATTGAAATTGGTATTTTAATTGCAATTAGAAATTCAAAGGGGCTTTACCCCTAGTTATCTTGTGATTCACGAATCACCCAACAATGCACACACGTAATTATTAATCGTACAAACTATATTTACTTAATATTATGAAGGCTCACCAGTACCTCGCTTTCACTCCCTATCTCTCATTCATCTCAAACCCCCCTTTTATATTTGAGATCTCATTTTTCTGAATAGAATATTTGAATAATAGATCGACAGTTATTAATCGTCGGTCAGTTGATCTAGTTGGAAGTACATAGCTGTAGCAGTTATTCCAAATGTTGCACCATTGCTCGTTCAAAACTTTTTGCTCCAGTACTCACGAAAACTGTTCGAAACTGTTTGTTAACTTTTCCAATTATATTGACACTTGCAGAGATTTACTTATACTTGTTTTAAATACATTTTTTACACTTTTTGAAGGCCTAAATCGACTTTGTCCGCGAACTTGGGTTAACACAACCGTACGGCTTGGAGATGTTGATCGAATTGCGATCGGTGTCCGTATACTATACTGGCTGATCACGTGGTACCCCTTCCTTGCTGGTCAAGCCATATCGAAACGTCTGGAACATTGTAGAAGCTTGAATTGCGTTTCAATATTATAAAACACGTGTTTATTTCATGATATTCTCGTGACATCAGTCGGATCAATAAAAATTCGTGACCATATATGGTTAGGTTTATTTAGTCTGAGACGTTAATGCCTACGTCACACTGGCTGATTCATACGACTTCAGATTTATAAAGTCGAATTTCACTCCGGTTTACATAGATCGTATTATTGCATAATATTAAAATGATCCTACACATTTTGTACTGTCACATGTTGTATTGTGAAATGTTAAAAATCAGCTAATACACAAAACCTAACTTACTCGGTTAGCTGTCAAATAAAAAAAACCTATGCATACAGTGGGACTTTATTACCACTGTTTAAAACAATTGTTTACCGTCACCACATAAAAACAGTTGTTACTGCGGCGCTTTGATCACTAGAAATTCATAAAAATTTCACAAACTTTGTGGCCAAACCTCATATGCACATATTAACGTACTTGATCTAAGTTAATCCATGTATTAAGTCACCTCTTAATATCATTTGAAGTGTTGGAGTGTATTCTGTTTACCGAGCAATCTCTTTGAGAAAAATTTTCGTGGCATGTTCTGTGGTCTCTGGCTTACTTTCCCACTGTTCAAAATTGTATACATCTTCAGCAATCTACAAACATCTATTTATTCAAGGTGGCCCTCTTCAGCTATGTATTCCAGTGCCTTCATAACCTTCCCCTTGTATCATCATTCCTAGTGAAAGTCTTGTTAGCTATCCTACTTATTTTCTGTTTTGTACATAGTTCACAAACACTTAAATTCAATGCGTATGTTACAGGCTCTGTTGACAGTGGTGACAAGTCAGCATGTGGAAGTGCACGAAGGGACAGTACTGCTTGCCGTCAGGACAGTGTACAACATTTACCTGGCTAGCAAAAACCTCATCAATCAAACCACAGCACGAGCAACGCTTACACAGATGCTCAACGTTATTTTTGCACGCATGGAAAGCCAAGCTGTAAGTATGTTTTGTATATTTTGACAGAAAATTTGTTGACGAAAATACATTGACTTTAGGTCTACGTAATACAAGTACCCGTTAACTCAAAAACATTAGGTTCTTTATTTTAAGTGTTGCTGTGTTATAAGCATTGTGTATAGATAGACATTAAACATTATGTTTTCCTCAACCATGGCTTTTATTTATTTCAGCAGTAAACTAAAAACCAAAAACCGTTGTCACCTAACCTCATAAATAAAAACAACCTGTATTTTCACTTTGCATTAAGAGATAGGACAATTTACAATTAGTACACTTCTTTTCCACTTCGTAATATATCGATACAATTGCATATTAAGAACATCGAAAATGTACTGCAGGAACGGATGAAGGTACAGTTCCAATGCCACTAAATACCATTTGTTTATTTACTTGTTACTATGTTAATTAATTCTGGTCTCCATGGTATTGTTGACATCTTTGTACGCGTCAACAAAAGGGGGTAATGAAAAGGGCCTAAATCGTGCAAATGGAGCAGAATATCAAATTCCAATTTAGACAGTGTTTTTTGCTTTGTGCCAAAAAGTTACCTGTGCAAAATTTGGTGGCAATCGGAGTAATGATGTGGATTTGTATTCAATACAAAAAAAAACCTCAGACTTTGATTTTTATATAATATATAGATTGGGATGTTATTGGTGTAACTTTCTAATAATTTGTCGTCCATGTTATCTGCTACATTGAAATGTCCAAAGCAATGCTTGTCAAATTCTTGTGATTTGGGATACCTTGTAAGTTATAAAAAGTACGACCAATGTGATCCAGCTTTCTCATTTACTTCATTTTGTTGGATTGTACCATGTTTCAAAGGATATTGTATATAAGGTTGGAGCCAACATTTTTGTGTAAGATCACTTCTTGGTAGAAATAAACACTGTTTAGTCATGGTGGAGGGCCAGAAAACTGAAGGAGAAGGCAAAGTCCAGGTTATCAATAACCACACTGAAAAAATAGCCTGAAAATTTAAAAATGCAGGATACAGAACTACAAACAAAACAGAACGCACGCTGTTCAAACAGAACAACTTGAAATATTCAAACACAAAAAACGCAGAGAAACAACATGCTAAACAAACAGAAACAATTTAAATCATACATATTATTTGGACACACACACACACACACACACACACACACACACACACACACACACACACAATTGGTATTTTGAATGATGGTGCCGTCACCAAAAGCAGGACGGACAGCGCTCCTAGCGGCAGCCTCTGACTAAGCTCTAACAGAGCGTGTAATTTTACATACTAATTGGTTATTAAATTTTCAAGCTTCCCTCCCAAAATACCACCTACCTTTGACATTCCAACTCTTACTTGTATCCAGAAAACCCCAGAATTTGTTAGGCGAGGATTTAAATGATGCAAACAGACTGAGGTAGCGTTTAATAAATTACACTAACACGTGGTCTTTGTAAATTGAACTTATTATTTTATTTGCAATTAAAACATTAACGGGGTTAGCCCCATATCTCTGGTGGTTCATAGTCCATATTAATGAACATACATAATGAATAATAGATTGAACATTTACTTATTTTTTAATAAGGCTCACCAGTACTTCATATTCACGCTCGCTTTCATTCTTTGAAAACCCCCCCTATTACTTTTAAAAGATCATTATTTATGTAATTTCATAGTTGCCTAGGTCTTTTGTACTCATCTTGACGAGTTATCCAAAGTGAGGCACCATTTCTCGTTCCACTAATTTCTGCTGCTCTCGATGATTGTCCGAAACTGTTTTAAAACTGTTTCATTTATTCGTCACTTGTTGTCGACACATGGTGCTGATTTTACTTATGCTGAATTACATTTTAAACTGTTTTACATTGCCAAAATGGATTTGTCCGTGGACTTGAATTATATACAACCAGCCGGTTTTAAGAGTTGAGCGGAACAGAACGTTTTCATTCTTGATGCGACCAATATATTTGTGTGTGTCATGTGATACCCCTTCCACGTTGGCGACGTCATTTCGTATGTCTCTGGACGTTTTCTCACTGCGTTTTCTTATGTTCCAGAGGTATAAAATGTTGATTTGACGTCATTATGATTGTGATGTCTATTGAAAATTGCGATGTTGAGGCCACTTTTTGGGTTAGATCGGCGACACTCTGGCTAGACAGCTAAAAATAGCCCTCGACTCATTTGTTTACCAGGCACACCCCAAATTCCTTAAGCTTCTTCTGCCACTGTTTCACATGGATTTCAAAGTAAAATGATTTTATTCCTAATTTTGATCTAATTAAAACTCTGAACCCCGGTTTTATACATGTGACTTGGTATGTACTGTCACAAGCGAAAAAATAGTTTTAGCCATAAGGTAAAAATGGTAGGCCACAATTAATTAATTATTTTTATTAATAATAATTTGTGATCCGATTAGGTAGTGTTATGTATGGTTAATTACTTTACAATTCATTTCCATATAAATCAGAAGAGTTCCAGGACGTCCAGATTGTTGGCTATTGAAAACTGGCAGAATTTTATAAAAACCTAGGAAGCATCTGAAAGTAAGACTGGTCTGGATAGCAAAAATAAGCAGCCGAATAACAAAAGGAAGTGGGATTCGAATATAGCTAACGTGGAGTACGAACTCAGAGTGTATTAGAACTTAGCAGATAAAGAGATTTAATAAAGGCAGGTTTAAGGAGGGAAGAATAGATATGAATTAAATGTTATTTCTGTTTTTAGATAGGGCGTTTTAGACTAGTGGGTTCAACTTTGATTAATCTGCAGGTCTCATAAAATTCAAGGCATGTGTTTTGTTTCCCAGGTTGACTCAGCCTGTGGAAATGAGTACAAGAGTAACGCATGGAGTAATACAAATAGACAACAAAAGAATAATGGTGGTGTGTCTACTTTCTTTGTGTGCCATTTTGATCACTAACCCAACCTCTCCTAAGACATTTACATGGTATAATAAAGTGTGTTATTATTTTGAAGATGAATTTCATGTGATAATTTAAAAAAAAAAACATTAAATTTATTCTCTTTTGTGCGTAAGATGTATAGAGTTGCATTTGCTTAGTATATTTTAAAGTATCGCCACTGGTTCCCACTCTTGGCAGCTTGTAGAAAATGTTTGGCACACATTTTAAAAGATTTCAAAACCTGCAGTTTTTAAGTAGACATTATTGCAATCTTATTGTTGAATCTTGTTTACATTTGTTGCTATAAATTTGTAGATGTCACCTACGAACAAGGAATCAAAATTTTTATACAAAAAGAGGCACACCAATTTTTTTCAAGTGAGACTATGATTTTAAAACATAGCATAAGTTTTAATTTTTTGTTTTGTTTTGATGGATGGAGACAATAATTTGCTATCGTAATAAGAAAACTGTCTCCCCCCCCCAAAATACAATGTAATTAATAACTACTTCCTATGAAATTAGTGGAGTGAGCACTACAGTTCTTTCTTATTAAAATTGTTAGTACTTTTTTACTTGTATATCATAAATAACATTGATGAGAATAAAATGATTGAAACAAAGGTTTAAAAAAAACATACAAACACTTTGTAAGTTTCACAGTTTATTATTTCCCGCTGACAGCTGTTTCAGCTTATTCTCAAAGAGATCATAGAAACAACTAAACAAAGAAAGTGATACAACAAAATCACTTCATGGATACAAAAAACATAACACTACTGCACAACATACAGTAAGGTAAAAAAATGGATTTATTAGAAATTCTAGAAATTAGTAAACACATGTTCACCATCCCCACTTTTTTTGTGTAGTTGTTTCTATGATTTGTTTGAAAATAGCTTAATAAGCTGAAACAGCTGTCAGAGGTAAATAATGAACTGTGAAACTTACCAAGTGTTTGTATGTTTTTAAAAACTTCATATTAATATGTTTCACCAAGTGCCCAATAAATCATCAAGCAATATCGTGAAAATGATTGAATAATCATAGTAATTAAATTGAGGACTCGTTTGACAAATTTCGCCTCTTTGACAGTGGCTTAGGTAGCTGAAACAGCTGTCAGAGTTAAATAAAATCTGTGCAACTTACCAAGTGTTTTTATATATTTTACAAAACCTTTGAATCATAGTAATGTTATGTGAATTGATTATAATGCTGACAGGCAGACGAACAGTCAAGGCAGAAGGAAGCAGTCCCAGTTGTTATACAACAGGAGGTTATCAACGGCCCTCAAGAGCCAGAACCGCCTGCAGAAAATACTGAGATACCGTCTGTTCAAGTGCCATCTACTCCACAGGACGTATCGAGTCACCAGGTTGTCAAAGGGATCATCAATAACATGATTGACGTAGTAGTTACAGGTGAGCGTATGTTTTATAAGAAACTATTGTCTACGTTACATCTTCATGTAACAATATTATGACCTCTTTGCTTGTTTAAAAAAATAATTTTTAATGCTTCATATGACTTTAATAATAAGAAATAAAGGAATATGTTAAGTTTTTGCATAGAAGAGAAAAATAATTAGTTTAATCAGGCAGTTTTCCGAAAGAATTTAGTGTCATTATGATGTGTACCTTCATTATTGGGTTCGGCAAGAATTTGTTAAGAAAGACATTTTCGATTGAAACTTGACTAATCAGTACTAAAAAGTTATTTTCAAATCTTCTTCCTATTGGCTATTGGCTCTACTTCCCTCTATGAGATTTGGCGTCCTCAACAATCCTACACCACATTCCCTTCTATTCTCAGCAACAGTCTTCCATGGAGATCCATGGTTCGCAGGTACACACTCCATCCACCTAGTTCTTGGTCTTCATCTGGGCCTAGACACCAAGAGTTTCCATTCTGTGATAGCTCTCATATTTCTGGTCTTCTCCATTCTAGAAATATGTCCTAGCCATCTAATTCTCTGTGACTTAATAACTGTGACTTCTGTAACTGTAACTGTGTGTAACTGTAATTCTCTGTGACTTTACTATGTTTTCACTGTTTATTAATGTATCAAGTTCAAGATTTATGCGGATCCACCAAATGTCATCTTGTTGCACTATTAGCCCAAAAAAATTCTCCTATTATTCTCCCCCCCCCAAAATCATTTAAGATCTTCTTCTTCTTCTTCATCCAAAAGAATTTAGTGTCATTATAATCTTTATTGTCATTTTTGGGTTTGACAAGAATTTCTTAAGAAAGACATTTTTGATTGAAACTTGACCAATCAGTAATAAAAACTTATTTTCAAATAAGATTATTTATAATAGTGATATCTCTATAAAAGATTATCGTGCTTGTTTGTAATGTCTGTTCTTAATCAGTTATCTCAACAGTAAACAAATTGGTACCAGTGGTAACTGATTAATTAGATAACTAAATGTGTAATTATCACAAAATTTTGCTCTTATTATATGATGGCGACCTATGAAATGTATAACTCTAAGTGTAAAACTAGTAAGTTTTCATTAGTTACAATTACATAGTAAATGCAGTGGCGGCCGGTGAGTTCTGAGGAAGGGGAGACTACGAGACAGTCACATGAACCATGAACCGTGGTTAGCCACCATAGCCCCCCCCCCCCCAGTGCTCGTTATTTCACTCTTAAGTATGGTAGAGCTATCTGATTTGTACAGCATACATGTCTTATTGGAAAGACACCGAAAACAACGTATTTTTGTTCTAGCAAAGAAGTAAACTGCTGAGTATAAATTTATTTTGTAAGCTGTGATGAATTTATTTGTAGGCCTCACAGGCGGCAGACTTCTATGACTTTGGCATACAAAAGCTTGTAGAACGTTATGACAAATGTTTAAACAAAAATGGAAACTATGTAGAAAAATAGAGAAATATGTAAGGAATTAAATAAAAAAGTTTTTTGAAAAAATCTGTGATGGTTTATTTTTTATGAGAAATCGGACCTTACTTTCTGAATAACCATCGTACATTAAACCGTGCCGAGAGGCTAATTCATTCGTAGCCTCCCAGGCACGATTACAGATGCACTACTGCTCCCCCCCCCCCCACCACCACCACCACCACCTGCTGGATATAGTTCTCACATAGCTGTAGGAGTACTATGGTGGCTACTCAGATCCCTGCCTCAGTCTTCTGTTACTCTGCGCTATTATTGATAATGCATGATTAAAAAGTTTTTTGTAAGTTATCAGATAATTTAAAATGCCAAATTGTGGTTACAAATTGATTACAGGTTCAATTATAACAAAAAGAACCTATTACCAATTCTGTTGTTTATTTTTTAATTTTCTAAATTTTATTGGGGAAGCTTAGCCTCCCCTAATGAGCCACCACTGGTAAATAGTTAATTTCTGTGCTTCAGATTAAGCATACACTACTGAGTTACCTTGTACATTGTATAAGACACTAGAGTATCATGATACTGTAGCTGTTATACATTTGGCAGCTCTGGTAACAGTATAGTAAAAGCTAAATGTGATTCTCATATGTAGTTCTTCTCAAGGTCAGTATTGAAAAGATGTATACAATGTCTGCAGTTAGTGTCTACATGTATACGCAATAACAGCAACAGACTTAGCAGCACCTGTAATCAACTCAGACAGGTGTAGATCAGTACTCATATTCAGTTTGAATGTAAATAGTCATTGGCATGTAAATATGTAAATATTTAAAAATTTGTTACCGGTATGTAAAATGTATTTGTCAGGTTAGTTTATGTAGCATAGCTTATGGTAATTAAATACAGAGCAGTATAGTTTTACACTTATAATTATTTTATAAATTGTGAATTTACTAATTTTATATGAGATATTAACTTTTAAAAATGGGACACTTATTTTTATATGTTCATAGTGAGTGGAAGTGTTAAAAATATTTTTGTCGGAAATTGGTATTCACAATGGTAAAACTTGCTGGGCTGTTAAGCTGTGGTCCAGAAGAATCTCTATAATTAGTGCCAGATATTTTGAATGCATCCATAACGGACATCTTCGTTGGTGTGGGAACAGAGATCTTAAATGTCTGTACAGGACTAAAAGCAAAGACTATCCTACCCATTGAGGCACTTCTATTTATAAATGTTTTCAGGTATCAAACAGCACACACTGTTGGTCGGCCAATTTCAGACCAGTTGCACACCAAGTCTTAATGGTGGTAACCAGTGTTTATTTAGCACAAAGGACTCCTCTTGCTTTGGCAGTACTTTGCTCGGTTGTAGAGGAAGGCAGAAGGATACATAAGCACGGCAAGTACATAGCATGGCATGAATAAACAAGAGGAGTCCTTGCTCCATTGGGACGTGGTAAGGTAGCCTGACCAATCAGAGGAATGCAGTTGGTCTGAAATTGGCTATCTAGCAGTGAGTATTATTTGATATCTGAAAACGTTTATGAATAGAAATACCTCAGTGGGTAGGAAGTCTTTGTTTGTAATAAGTGGGCATTTAAGACCTGTATTTGTGTGCCACTGAAGTTGTCTGCCATGGGTACAGTTGGAACATATAGCACTAATTATAAACATATTTGATTACAGCCCCAGCAGTGACTTCGCTGTTGTTGCCTAATATTGACACCGGCCGTGAAAGCTTATACTTTCTTATCAATTGATATTCTTCATCATCATCAGTACCAGCAGATTTTGCTGCCTTACTGTCTACTGCTCAACAAGTGCAATTTACTGTTTTTAGTATAGTTTAGTATTTAACCAGATCGTTTGCACATCTTGCAAATAGCTGTCACTGTAGCCTCTGCTTTATGGCTCTTCACATCCAGTATCTTGTCCTCATATTGGGATGTCGTATGCCAGATCTGTTGCTCATTTAGCACCAGCCAGGGGACATGTATAGCTTATGGTGTGCTGTGGACGCGAGTAACGTTGTCCCCCAAAAGCTCTACAAAAACTAAAAATAAACATAATTTTGCATTGGATCCCTTCACATGTGGGATACCAGGGAATGAGGTGGGAGACAACCTAGGAAGGAAAGGTACCTCTCTACACCAACCCAGGGAGGTGTACTACTGTCATCACTGCAAAAAACTTACTCAGAACATCCATAAAAAAAGACAAGCGCAATTTATCAAGAACATCAATATTGACAAGATGTGGAAAAACATAGATACAGAGAAAAATAAAAACAAATCTAGGAGATATTCTGTTGCTTCATTTCGTCTTAATGCCGGACATGACTGCCTTGCTGCCCACATCAGTCAAATCAAAGTTTACTGCTCTGAAAGATGCACAAAATTCCACTAGCCGAACTACAGGATGGATAGTGAACACCTCCTCCACTGCCAAAAACTAGACGCTAGTCTGCGAGCTGCTGGAAACATCGCACTACTGTATTGGGATGCCAGAAAGCTGATGGACTGGAGTCCGGGCTAGCCATAGGAAACAACAACTATCTTGTCCTCATTACTGTCTTTGACCACATCCGTTTAAGTTTCTTACTCTGTAGAGTGGTATCATCTGTTTTGGTTTGATTGCATATCATTTAATGTTTTTCTGGCTTACATGTTATTTTATGTACAGGCCTGTACATATTTGTGTGAGAAACTTGGTGAGTAGTTGACAAACTAACCAGATTAAGGAATTCTGGTAAACTTGTGATGGCTAAAGAAAATTAGCCTACATGCAAGAACTATCCACTAAAAAAAGTGAAATATATTAACAATAAAGACAGGAGTATATATACAGGGTGATTCATGAAGAAACGGAAATACTTCGGGAGATGAATCTACATCGAAAAATAAGAAAAAAAGTTCATATAAACATAGGTCCGGAAATGCTTCGTTAGCGAGTTACAGCTAGCGAAAGATTTCGCCCGGGTTTCGGTTCCCCCGGGTAAATGAAGACTTTCTGAACCTAAGTTAGGTTCGAAGTACAATAACTTGGTTAAATGACTAATAAATTCATAAACGTTAAAAACAAAACTTGTAAAGAATTTAATTGTGAGAAAAATGGTGTAAATAAAGTTAATAAAAATCAACAAAAAATTCGAATTGTTTCCAATTTTCCAAAATTTGTTTTTAGGCAAAGATTTTTCTGTTTTACGTCATCATATCATGATATCATGAAACTTATGGGAGATACAGTTCTGCGACCTGTTTTATTCCATTTTTCAGGTCAAAAACCATAAACAGCAGAATTCGCCCCTTCCCAGAATTTCAGAAAGTCTTCATTTACCCGGGGGAACCGAAACCCGGGCGAAATCTTTCGCTAGCCGTAACTCGCTAACGAAGCATTTCCATATCTATGTTTATATGAACTTTTTTTTTCTTATTTTTCGATGTAGATTCATCTCCCGAAGTATTTCCGTTTCTTCGTGAATCACCCTGTATATTGCAACGGTACAACCATTAACGGTACTGTGCATTGCCAAAATAAATGAAATAAATAATAAAAATAAACAAATATGAATTAATAAACATGATTCAGATTGCATAAGCTGTATCGTAATTAAAAATAGGGAGCACAGAATTCATGCATGGACACGCATTCCTTGCACACCTGTCGCTAGCATTGTGTTCACGCGTATTTTGTTTGTGTGTGTGAAGCCTGTCCGTTCCTGAAATGTAACCAACCCTTTTGAAGTAGAATAGTTTTATGTTTTATTTTAATTATAAGAAAAATATGTACGATAAGGTAAAACAAAAGACACCAAAGTGTAGAAATTAAAGGTGAATAAAGGGTTAAAAGACCATGGCGAAATGACGAAAGATAAGCGAAAATAGTGAATTGAACCAGAGTGGGGGAAGTGACACTTCGACAAAATCTGACAAGTTAAAAATTGTTTAGACATGAGTTTTTGCACGACCTGACTATGACCAGGTCGCACTAATAAAGTTTCTTCTTCTCTATTCAACCGTTGCCACAGGAGGCTATGTCAGTCGACGACGCTAATTTAAATTTATAGTAAGAGGCACAGGACAACCTGAAGTCCAACCAGAGCAGCAGAGTACATACGAGGAGGTCTATGGACACACCCGCAGCATATGATGTGAGGCGTGACGACTCGTAAACCGTACATGCAGTAGAATCCGACCAGAGGACCAAGAGGACACGTAGGACACAGACTGAGGACCAAAGGAGGACGTACGGATGACAAACCACGTCAAACGAGGTGTTGAAAAACCAATGTAATTACAGACATTTGAAAGACGCTAATTAAAGTTACAATGCAAGACATTCAACCTGTATTAAAATAACTAATTGTACATAAATGTAAAATCAGAGTAAAATTTAGAATAATATCTCTTGTATAAAATTTAGTAATGGAGAGTAACATAAATGATAAGAGAAATATTTGATTTTTGAGTTAACGTAATTAATAAAGTCTCGGTTTATAAAGGAGAATGCATATTATAACGTAGTCGTGGTGTCATCCTACTTATTTCCTACGAATAACCAGGAAAAATAAACACTTATACTTAAACACTAATAAACAATTAAAAAAATTTATTATTATCAGCGGTTCCGCTCAGGCGGTGTGAAGAATTCAAACTTGTCCCGCCGCTTATCGATTTTTCAATCAAGCCAGCAGTTTGCTGTATTCGCTGCTTGAGCGCTAGTCGCCAATTCATAGATGTCCGCTATAATGTACAATATTAATAATACACTTTCCTACTGAAAATAAAACACATTGGTTATTCACCGTATTGATTTATTAATGACTGGTTATTACTGTTTTCATTGACACAAGTTATATTTGGTTTGTTATATTATTTTGCACCGGTCATTTATCTATGAGACAATCTCTCTCTGGGTTTGACAAATCGATTTTGAACATAACCATACACCGTAATGGCATTCTACTGAAGTAGTAAACAAATATTTTCGTTCAATCGTCTGGATTCTTTTGATTACGATAAAAGGATTAGATGCAATTACAATAATAAAAATACACAACCTTACAATATTTCTACTTAAATCTTATAACATGTAGCTATAATTGGTTTGTTGGAGTGTAGTAAAAGTGTTTTAAAGGTTCGTAAACTAACAATAGGTTAATTTTATAATTTGACAAATTTTCAGTGTCTTAATATTTTTATTTAATCTTTGAAAGAGAATAAATTCAGTTTAGTGATATTTCATAGTATAGTGAGAAATATTTAAAGTGCGTTTTTTCGGGAATTTGGATAATTTATATGATACTTAACAACTTCGTAGACTGGGGTTAATCAGTTGGTCTGGTACAAAGGACTGTATCTGCAATAGTATTCAATTTTCAATTATTCGGGCTTCTGGCATCTTTTTCAATTTACTTGGATTAATTTATTCACTTCGTTTTGAGTTAAAAGGTCTTCGCCATCTGTTAATTGGTTTCAGTCATAGTCTGCCTCCTTCTCGTTCAATTTTGGTAATTTGGTTAACTTTTGTAACATTTTAAATGAAAAAATTGGTTGTTAAAATTTTGGCTTCTGTTTTCCAAGAGCGTCACTTTACGTGTAACGATATTCAACGGTAAATCCGTACTTAACGGTGGTTGCTATGGTTACTCAATAAAATCTGATTGGGTAATAAGGCATAAATCCATTGTTATCAAAATTTGAATTCTTTTCAAAATCCTCATATATCTTCTGACTGTCTTCATTCCATTATCTTCCTTCCTAAATATTAATTATTAGCACGGTTATTTGTATTTTCTTCCAAAGATTATTTTGGTATCCCACAAGATTGGGTTATTTCATGTTTTATAAGTTTACAATTATTTTAATATTTCCTAATTACATTTCTCTGTTTATTTAACTCCTTATTTTAATATTTTGCTTTTAATAAGATTTACAATTTATCCTTGGTTGATTAGTCACCTTGGATTTGTTGATTACTTGGTTATTTTCGTACAATTAGTATTTGTTGATGTTTGACAGTTAGGCTTTTCTCAAGTCTAAGTAGCCATTACTGATTTTTGATATACATTTCATGTACATTACATCTCATTGTAGCCTAGAGCTTTATTTTGTTCTTATAACTATGTTTATTATCTATTGATGTGTTTTGGTTCTGTTTTTGTGTGATTTGTATGTTACTACTATTTTATACATCACATATTGCTAACTATTTACTAACTGGTTTTCTCGTTTTCTAAATCAAACATTGCTTTCCTTTCTTACTTATTTACTCCGCCAATGTCAACAATATGGCTATTAATTACTATTTTTTCATCACATAAAATACAACATTTAGGTTTATGGTTGGTATAATTACCCCAGCCATATCCTATTCATAAGTTTGTTTAAACAATTATTTAACACTTAATATCTAATATTGGTGTACAATTCATTACCTTTGATTTATTTTTTGGGTGATAAACAACCTCATCTCTATTGAACTTGCTTCAATAATCATCCCTTTTAACATGGGTGTTTATTGAGTGTTTTAAACTTCTTATTATATAAATACTCTTTGTCTTCACTCCATGGTAACTCTGATTACATTTTCATGGGGTTCTCACCTTTAAATTCTACTATATACTTTTAAACACTACAATAAGATTCTTTTCTAATCTATACAGTTAATATCACTCTTCAGTGTCCATTACTACTTAATTAATGGTTTATTTTAAATACTATTCTTAAAAACTTTCTTAAATATTATTGTTCACTATTAAACCTTTAGTGTTTGTTATTTTTACTAAGTGTTTATCTTAGCTTTCACTATTTTTCCTATTGCTATCATTGACAATATTTTTATCTACTCATCACCTGCACTTTTAAATTATCTTGTGTTTATTATAATTTACTTAGTGTTTCCTTTTCTATCATTTCACTTTAGGGTAGTTTCACTTTCACTATGTTAAATTCCGTTTACTTCTCACTATTTCAATATCTCTTTCTTTCTTTACACATATTATATATACTTATTAATATCATGTCTTTCTCTATTACTAACTTACATGTACTTCTAATTCTTTAGCTATCGTGTTTTATTAATGACTAATTAAAATTGCCACTCAATCAATACTAACATTTATTTTTTATATTGGTACTTTACCGGTTTTGTTTCCTTTATTATATTTGATTATATTATTTCTCCCTTCTCTATTCTCTATTCCTTGTCTGTGTTTTCTCGACTTGTTTCATTTTATTTTCTTCATCGTGGGTTTGTTCCCTCTTTGTTCTTATTTTTCTTCTCCTTCACTTCTCATCTTGTTTACTTTTATTTTGGTTCTTATCTGGCCAATCTCTGGGGTTGGGTCAATGTCGTTTGTCTGTCAGTCTATCTGTGAGTTTCTTTAATAATCACTTTTAGTTTATAATTCTTCCTCCTTCTTTCTTAATTACATTTTATATTTTTATTCTCTTCATTATTTATTTATTAAAATATATTATTTTTTAGCATTTCTTACATACTTATAGTTATCAAATATGATCTGAATTTGGAGATGTTATAATATGCAGTAGAAAGTTTTAAAACTAATTAATATTAAAGAAATTGGAATACAAGTAACTTCATTATTAATGTAAATTAATCAGAACTTGCAAAAATATGATCTCACCATGAGTAAGCCGAGAGCAAAATAAATATTTAATTAATTAAAATTAGATAATAAGATTTATGTATAACCTGTGTATGTAAATTGTTAGCTATAAGTTGTGTACGAAGGAGTCGTACAAACGATATAATAATGAGTAGTATTTCTATATGTGACATGAAAAATTTTGTTTAATAAAAATAAATAATGGAACAATTTCAAACTTAAATAACGTATCGTCTTCTTATTACGATTACACCCAGGAATTCAATACATTATATAATTTGTTATGTTATATAAATTGGCCCTGAACTTGGGGCTACACAAATTAAATTATCTATCAATCATTGTGTTGTTATAATATATATATATATATATATATATATATATATATATAACAAGGAAGCAATATCCACTAATGCCAAACTTAGGCATTCATTAATGACAAACTTAAACATTATTCAACAGTAATTCGCCAGGAAGCACTTTATGCAGCTGAGTGTCTGACTCTGAACAAGAAAAAGATGGAAGAACTAGAAGTCACAGAAAGGAAAATATTAAGAAAGTCTTGGATCAATAAAAGATGGAGAACAGTATAGAAGATACCACAATAATGAGTCGTACACACATGTTGAGAAAATTACAGACGTAATTAGAAAAAGAAGAATTACTTTCTACGGACATGTTCAAAGAATGAATCCTGACAGACTAACAGGGAAGTTTTTTTTTAACTATTTCAAAAAGCTCAAGATGTCCAATACATGGTTCAAAGAAACAGAAACAGACATAGAAGAACTCCAGGTTACTCAAGAAGACATTGAAGAATGCTTGCTACTCAAAAAGAAATTAAAAAATGCCCTTAGGGTTTCAGGAAACCCCCAAGAAGAGGACAGGTGCCATCTGGACAGATGAAAGGAGGGAGAGACAGATCAAGAAAGGATGAGATGTGGGAGAGAAGGAAGAGAGGAGAAGAAGGTAAGAACCAGTTGAACCAAACGTAGTCCACAGTAGCTCACATGCAAAAAAAAGACAGGAGTATAACAGACATATTCACACATCGGTTTTCTACTTACTTTTGTGACATAAAAATTCTTAATGCTGCGTAATGCTTGATAACGTTGATTAATGGAAATTAATTGAGATTACTCATTTTCTTGTGTGATAATACAATTTTTCATATATGTGATGAGAAACCAATTACACATAGAATTTTAATTTTATATAAAGTATAAAAAGTAATTATTTGTGCTTTATTTTCCAAATCAGGAAAGTAGACTGACTCTTGTCACGGTCTGTGCTATAAATCCTTCATGCTTTAATAATTGGACTATATGTCCTTGCTGACTGTTAAGTCCATCATTTTCTCTCAGAATATTATTTTTATTTATTTATTTTTAATATCGATGTAATTAAAATTTTATTTTTAGAATAATGCATTCAAATTTTACTGTATGAAATTGTGTAAAAAGGAAAAATTTTTTAAAATGCAAAATACAGTATAATCTGGCAGTTATAAATGTTATCAAAGAAGTTAAAATTGAATTCAAGGAAAAATAAAATAAAATCCTGATTTAGATGTGTTAGATGAAATCTGTGTGCTGGAGTTAAACGAAAAATATTTACCATGAGTATGTGTGTGTTTCCAGTACACTGTTTATGTGGTCTATAAAAATACACTTTTTTTTAGTAAATAAAAACATATGTGAAATACATTAATGTACATAAACAGAGAGAGAGAGGGAGAGGGAGGGAGGGAGGGAGGGAGGAGAGAGAGAGAGAGAGAGAGAGAGAGAGAGAGAGAGAGAGAGAGAGAGAGAGAGAGAGAGAGAGAGAGAGAGAGAGAGAGAGAGGCGGCCGTGTACGTTTTCTTTCTTTGAGCTTTACCATAGTATATTGTATTCTACAGTATTCTTTTAAAATTTAATTATTTGCTCATTCTACCCACAGACTTTGGGTTATTCTGCAGGTCTTTAGTGAGTGTTTTTGTTTTCAATCTGATTTCTGATCTGATGATGAGCTGTGAAGCTTGAAAGCGCTAATCGGAATACTTTTTCTATAGTGGTGTGCAACAGTGTTAATTCTGCTTTAGTGAGTAGTTCCCCTTGCCTTCTGCATCTTGTTTCGTTTTTTAGTCTTGCATCACAAGAGCAAGAAGGTGTGTTAGGGTAAGTTAAAGTCTTAATCAGTGGCGAAGCTAATAGTTAATGGATGGATAGGCAAAAGTCTTACATTAAATTTTTTTAAGGAATCACTAAAAGGACGGTGGTTCAAATCGGACGCTGAGGTAGAGTTTGCTGTTAGCGAATGGTTGCGCAAACGGCCGTAAGAATTTTACTAGCGGGGAATCTACAGATTAGTACAACAGTGGGACTCATGTCTTAATGTTAATGGAGACTTCTTTTAAAATCGTTGAATACAAAATGCTTTATAGCTGTAAACGTGTTTCTATTGAACAGTCCTTGTATAAGTCATACACAATAATACAGCTGATTGAACTTCAAACTTTTAAACTTGATTTGTTTCTACATATATGTTTAATGTTACAAATAATTCAAATAACTATCTTGATCATCTGTTATTTCAGTGGGATAACAGCCACACTTTTAATAACCGCATAAAATAAACACACTTATAAACAACCCAGCGCGCTTTAACTGTTTGACAACAGAAGTGAGACATGCCTCAACGCTCTATGTGCACAGCGCGGGACAATCCCCCTCCCCTGAACTTCCCTATCACGCCGGCACATTGCTTACATACGGTGTACACAAACAACGCTGAGGCAAGTTCACGTTGCCTCATTCCCTTCAAACGAGCTATGCCGAATCTCACCTGTCACCATCTAGCGGTCGCTCAGTAAAGCACGTTTCGGCTTAATAAATTCGACAGTCACAGTAACAATGTATAATCTTTACGTTACATAGTTCATACGTATTTATAATTTTTATTCTACAGAATTTTTTAGGTAGGCATTGCCTCAATTGCCTCCATGTAACTTCGTCACTGGTCTTAACAAAAAAGACGCTGGACAGTACTCCCCATTAGTGTGCAGACTTTGTGTACCTTTTACAGGTATTATCTTTATTTACACATAGCATACAGGAGATGCTAACTTATCTATTAACACCAGCGTGTGTGCGCATCTTGACCTTCCAGTGTTAGGTGTTACGCAGTAGACAAGAAAGTGAATGTGTGAATTTTGTACATGTCATCCTCGTGGTCAAAAGGCTCATCCTTGTTGCCAAATCCAGTCGATTCTGATTTCTGGCTGCTCTTTTCATTTGGAAGTAACTATCAATCTTATTCTTATCTTGACTCCTTCCAAATGTGCTTTCCATGAGTTCTCCTTTATAAGCTTTTGCCTTCCAGGATTTTTGTGATAAACTCATTATGTCGCATGACTTGTCCTGCAAATGATATCTGTGTAGATTCCATGATTCCATTTCTAGTAGCAAGTATGTACTGCATAGTATGTATGTACTACATTCATTTTTTTTTAATTTAACATGTTAAAACCGGTGTGTAAGACCAACCATCAACTTATCTCTACTCTAATACCTCTTAACCATTTTTGCTGCATCAAGTCAATCACCTGGTTAGCCAATAAATGGCATAACAGGACTGCAGTCGATTTACACAGCAAAAGGGTTAATACTAAATTCATAACAGCCAAATTAAGTCCAATGACATCCTTTAGTTAGTTTTGGTGTTTTAAACTAAACACTTTTACCCGCGCACAATGTTTTGATTTTATAACACAAAATACTACACAAGTTCAAATAACTTTGTTCTCTTCAGTCTTCGGAAAACGTGTTGATTGTCCAGCAGCTGAAGAACTTGTGCTATTTCGTGGAGGTGAAGCCTTTCTTCATGCTTCTTTGCAACCTTTTAATCTCTTCTTTAATTGTTGGAATACCTAGATCTCTGTGGATATCGATGTTTCTAACATACCATGGTGCATTCACCATGGTTCGCAAAACTTTGTTTTCGAATGTTTGTATTATCCTGATGTTACTATCTTTGCCCCCCCCCCATGTTGAATTCCATACAGTCAGGTGGGTTTAATTATCTGATTATAGATCAGAGTTTTACTGTATAAAGACAGGTTGGAATGTTTTCCTATGAGCCATTTATATTCTCGGAATTTTATGTTAAGTTCCTCTTTTTCTTTTTTACATGCTGTTTCCATCTCAGTTTGGTAACCAATGTCATATCCAGGTATTTGGCTTTGTTTTCATAAGGAGCTACCATTCCATTTATGACCAATGATGGAAGATTATTCAGTCTTTTATTGGTGAAATTAATGTGTGCCAATTTGGGTTCGTTAAGTTTAATTTTCCATTTTTTGGTCCATTCATATATGGTATTGCTAGCTTTCTGCAATAATCGGGTTGAAATAACCTCATCTTGGCCTGTTGTAAGCAAAGCTGTATCGTCAGCAAAAGTCCATTAATTTATCTGACAGCATTCTTGTTTGTAAATGTTTAATTTTGTTAATTGATTTAGCTGTATGTTTGTTTAAATATTATGACTAATTAATTTTGTATTGCTTAAGAAAGACAAAGAAATCATCATTTATTAACAGTATTGAAACAAGGCAGGTTTTTTATTAGTGGTACAAGTAGACTATATAGTGTAGATTCTAAAAAGAAGCTTTTACAGTTTTGTATACGTTCAGGATGTGAGACGGACACCACACGAACAACGACTTCGGAAAGTGGCGATTCAGTCAACAATGAGGTGATCAGCAATCAGTCCAACAACTCCCTTATCAGAGTGCCTTCTCAGGTAATTAATGTTAAAAAAGAACTTATTTATTTAATTTTATGATTTAAATTTAATTGATTCGATTTTAAAAATAATGTAATATTGATATTAAAATAATAGTTATTGATACAGTAGACTCACGACTATCCGGCCCTCTGTACTGTCTGGTTCAGCGTAATTAATAAAAAATGGAAAATTTATTTTCTGTATGTACTGAACTTGTAAAACATGTCGTATAATTTTCAATTTATGTGCTGCGTTATAAGAATTCAGTGAGAGAAGTGGACAACCAAATACTTTTCAAGCCATACTTTTGTATACTGTTAAAGTTACTGCAATTTTTGTTGGTTTTTTTATCTGTTCGTTCTTTATAAAAACGGCATAGTTATATTTAAAATTTAACAGTTTAAATAAAAATTTAAGCAACCATTTGAATAAAAATTTCCTAAAATAAATTTTTATCATAAAATAATACATGAAGATGTATCTTTAAATATACTTAAACGATAAATACAATTTAGTGGTTAAGTCTAACTTTTGCTAAACTTTTGTTGCTACCACTAATACTCACTTACACTAATACTCCATGAGTGCTTTTAAACCTCTCGGCTCATCTTCAGATGGAAACAACCATGATGGTAATATAAAAATGTTAAAACATTGTAAAATATAAATAAAATATTGGTATGGAAAACCACACATGACTTCCATGTTGTAAGATTTATATTTAAAATCATTTTCGAAATTAAATATTTCCATAGAAACTACTTCTTTCTATTTCTTTCTTCAGCCTTAACCATAATACCTGTGGTCATTAACGTATACCACCTCACGTTAGAGCACTTGATTTTACTGATGATGGGTGTCAGTGGCACTGTCAAAACGTCTGGTTTTGCAAAAAACATTGGACCACGGCCAAACAGCCCGAGAAGGAATTTTAACAACAAACTACTTACGGCCAAACAGCCCGAGAAGGAATTTTAACAACAAACTACTTCTTTGTTGCCGATAACGTAGTACACATAAAATATTATTTATTATTAATATAAAATAATACAGTAGCTTTTAAAAATGTAAAGGTTTTGTAAATACTATATTGTCAGTTTGTTTTAACTTACCTGTGTAATTGTGTAGAATTCTGATGAAATTCATTGTTTTAAGAGATGCAGAGTGTAGAATCGCAAATATAAATATGCTAAGAAATGCTACTAATCTATAGTTGTAAAAAACAGCAGGTGTTGAGTGCAGAAGCAATGATTCACCATCAACCCTTGGCTCATCCAGCTTGGCCGACTGCCACATTAGGCTGGATAATCGTGAGTCAACCGAAATTTTATTTATGAATGACGTTTTTCATCAGCCCCGTTTGTACCCAGCACTGTGCATAGGTCTGCCCTGTGTTCTTCCGTCCGCATAATGACTTTTATTCATAGAATCCTACTAATCTTTTTTTATATTGTCATACCACCTTGTTGATTGCTTAAACTTTTCTTCCCAAGCCACAATCTCCAACTAGACCGACCTACGAGACCTGTTTCAGGTATTTTATTCTCCTTCACCTGTCATTCTCTAACACACTCACGTCAAGTACAGTACTCTGTTGAGATCTTGTTCATTATGCACTTTCGCATCTTGTCCTGCATGTTTATTGGGTGGGGGGATTAATGTTCCAGGCGAAGTTTATATACATAGTAGTTGTCACTTCATGTTTTTGTATCCTAAACATATCTCGTCACATCACATTGCTTTGACTTGGGCAGCATGATTGGAACACGAAAAACATTTTACAAATCCAAATATGGCTTCTGTGAAATTCCCACCTTATGACTCCTGTGGTCTAATACTAATCCTTAGGGATCCACTATTGAAGTTACAATTTTACTTTTGTCTTTTTTTGCTTCAATACTAATAATCATTAAATCGAGAAATTTACAGTTCAGTTATCGTTCAGTATATTTCTGAAGGTGGTCTTTAATATTAAAAATATAAGTGTTCGTTAAAATCATTATTACACTGGTCATTACCCGAGCGTGGTTTTAGTACTTTAGATATGCATGTTTTTTTTAGCGCATTTCCTCTAGAGTACGCATGTTTTTTCATCTGTTCCATAATTTTGTGTGTGAAGACTTGTTAATAATTAATGAAAGCCTCTTATATCATGTAAAAGTTCAATTATTTCTTGTTACACTGATATAAAAGAAATTACAATACAATGATGTCTAATATTTTTTTTGTATTAATTTAATAAAAATACACTTTTAACATACAAAAAAAATTTTATGAAGTTTTGAGTCAGTTTGCATTTATAAATGTTACATAAGATCTAATTAAAATTAGATATTTAATTAAGAAAGTTGTGTTAGAGGTTATAATCACAAACAGAATTATCACTGTTGCACACCACTATAGAAAAATTATTCCGATTAGCGCTTTCAAGCGTCTCAGCTCATCGTCAGATCGGAAATAAAGTTATGAGCTGAGAAGCTTGAAAGCGCTAATCGGATTAATTTTTCTATAGTGGTGTGCAACAGTGATAATTCTGTTCAAAATTAGATAGTTTATACATCTAAACTAGTATAATATAGTATCTAATTGTCATATAATAACTTACAAATTCCATCTTTGGTCAAATAATGATCCTTAGAATCCATACTGCACACTTGTAAACAGCACCTCAGTTCATGGAATGGCTCTGAAAACATATGATTCCTATTTGCAATAAACGGAATGTGAAACGCAAAAGTGCTGTGATCTGTATTTTTTTCAGGACCGGAATATGAGAGATTGCGTTCCAGTTCACGCAGATTTTATGTAACTAAATTTGTACATACACATAAATAGACACATCCGTGGAAAGTGCGGGCAACATACACTGGGAGGAATGCCTGCCTGAGCTTCCTGCGGGCAATGTTACCAAAGTGTTAGCTTTAATCAAAGCATTTTTTTGTTGACAAAAACATTTTATTGTATGAGCGAGGCGAGTTCTCAGTTTTAACTTGCCTCTTTGTTGTTTGTGTTGTCTCATAAAGAATGTATGAATGCAGCAACCAATCTTTGTAAAACTTGTCCATACTAGTGTGTGTCCATACTTTCACCCTACAGAACCGTATTATACAATATAGCGTTCATTTTTGAAATTCAAAATTTTTTGATTCAAGGGCCAAAGAATGGCTTATAATTTTCATAAATCACAAAATTCATGTAGGATATCAAATTAAAGAGAATTTTAAGTAACATCTAAATGTAGCTGGAAACATTATTTTCCAGGCTCTTAGGCCGTGGTCTATTGTTTGTGTGAACAGACGTTTCGTACCATAGTCTCCACATCATCACTGGGGACACCATGCCTGTTGTTTCCGACACTGAAGATGTCCGAAACGAAGATTTCCGGGGCCGAAATGTCTGTCCACACAAACAATAGACCCACGGCCTAACAGCCCGGCAAATAATATTTCCAACTATGTTGACGCAGGCCGTGAAGACTTACTTTGAGTATAGTGTTAAAGATTTGAAAATTTCAAAATTTTGGGACTTCAGGGACCAAAAAATAGGCAATAAAAATGTTGTTTAATTGTAAAAGTCCGGTAGGGTGTCAGACTAATACACCTTTGATATGTAGTTTCTAACTTTTTGTTTTTCTAATTTAGTGTTCTGAATGTTTCTAATGTTTAGTGTTTATTGTATGATTGTTACTCTACAATTGTTATATTACGAGGGCAATTTGAAAAGTCTGTGGCCTGATAATGAATGACTTACCTTTTCTTTCTGGAATCGTTTTTATTTATACTTAATCCACCCATGCTCCAGCACTTTTACCCCGTTGAGGAAGCCCAATTCTTCTAGGTCCTCAAAATAACCATTTACTGCTGCTTTCAGCTCGTCATCTGAGGAAAAATCACTCCCCCCCCTGAGAAATTTTTTGAGGTTTGGAATAGATGAAAGTCAGATGGCGCTAATTCAGGCGAATAAGGTGGATGTGCAACAGATCATACTTCAACTCGGCGATTTTTGCCATAGACATGTAAAGTTACTCACAATTTACATAACACCTAACGACTACTTACCCCGATTCTGACGTACTTATCTTACTAACCAAACAATCTCATAAGGTCCTTCATATAAGAGGAAAAACTTCTTTACTTCTTTATCTTGTGCACTAGACAAGTCATGCCTTCTTACCAATACTAACTGTCCTATCTCGTATTTGACCCACTTACCCTTTTCATCATGCTTCCGCTTTCTCCTCTCTCCCTTGGTGAGCAGACTCTCGTTTGCAAGTTGTATTTTTACATCCCTGTCCAGAACTCTTTCTTCCGGTGGATATTCAAAAAGTTGTTCTAATATTCTGGGTGGACGGTTTCCCTTGATTAGTTCGTACGGTGTAAATCCTGTCAAATCGTGGGTTGTGCTGTTTAACCAATCCTCCACCTTTACGTATAAAGGCCACTCTGAGTGTTTGGAGTGACAATACGCCCTGAATATCCTGCCGATTTCTCGCATCACCCGCTCCGCCTGGTTCGACTGTGGATGGTAAACTGCCGTATGCTTGGGGATGATGCCTTCCCAGCCGAGAGTCTGTCTCCACTTACCGCTGATGAACTGCGGTCCATGATCAGACAAAATTACCTTCGGCTTCCCTACGTTGATCATGTAGTCCTTGGTGATCTTTTCGCTGAGCACCTTGCTAGTAGCTCTCTTTACACTGTACAACCTAACAAACTTGGTAAAAGTGTCTAAAACAACAAAAATATACACCACTCCTCCTCTACCTTTAGGCAATGGCCCATATAAATCTACTACAACTAAATCAAAAGGTCTTTCTACTTTAATATACTTCATTTCCCCTTCAACCCTGTAATTTACTACTTTAGACCTTTGACACAAATCGCAAACTCTTAATACTCTTCTAACTCTCTTCTCCATATTTTTAAAAACACAAGATTCTTTTAATACATTTGTACATTTTTTCGCACCAAAATGACCATATCTTACGTGGCAATCCCATATAATTCTATCTACTAATTCATCAGGTATCATCAACCGCCAATCCCGTTCACCCCCTTCCACTTTCTTAAACAGAATTCCCTTATGTATCTGGAAATGTGTATTATACTCTGAACCATTTATATCTGCTTCTAAACTAGCTATTATCTTACCTAATTTATTTTCTGATCTTTGTATGTTTTTAATTTCCCTTAATTCTTCCCCAAAAATTCTATCTTCCCTGGTTAATCGAAAAATTTCTATTTCTTTAAGGTCCCTACCTGTTTTATTTTCTATAACATCTACCCTGGAAAGTGTGTCTGGTACTTTATTATCTGACCCCTTTATGTACTCCCATGAAAAATGATATTCTTGTAAAGCTAACACCCACCTGGTTAATCTGCTATGCGTCAGCTTACATGTGTTCAGAAATGATAAGGCCTTATGATCGGTCCTGATGACTGTTTGGTTTCCTAGCAGGTAAGTGCGGAATTTCTTCACCGCGAAGACGATGCTCAGCAATTCTTTCTCTGTCGTGGTGTAGTTCTTTTCTGCTGCCAATAAAGTTCTGCTGGCAAAAGCGATGGTCTGGTGCTCCTGATCCTCACCCTCCTGGTAAAGTTCTGCGCCGAGGGCTATGTTGCTGGCATCTGTCTGTAAATAAAACTTTTTCTGAAAATCGGGGTGATTCATCATTATCATGTCTATAAATTTCTCTTTAATTTCATTGAAAACAATTCTTTCCTCCTCTCCCCATTTCCATTGTTTATTCTTTTGTAAAACCGCACTTAATTTAGAGGTAATATTCGCATAGTTTCTCTGAAATTTTGTATAAAAATTGCATAATCCTAAAAAGCTCTGCAACTGTTTAATATTTTTGGTTCTGGAAAACGTATGATGGCTTCTACTTTGTCTGGGTTTGCTAAAATACCCTCGGGAGTGATAATAAAACCTAAAAAGTGTATTTCAGTTTGTAAAAATTTTGATTTCTCCCAGTTAACAGTTAATCCCCCTTGTTGCAATTTATTTAAAACATATTCTATGTGTTCTAAGTGTTCAGAGAATGTTCTTGATGCTATTAGTATGTCGTCAACATATACAGTTAAAAAATCTAAATCCTTGGGTGGTAAAATCGTATCTAAACATTTTATAAAACTGGCTACGCTAGTGTTTAGTCCGAACGGCAGACGCTTAAATTGATAGTTCTTACCATTGAAAAGAAACGCAGTAAATTTCCGGCTCTCTGGCGCTAATGGAACTTGCCAGTAGCCTGTGGTCAAATCTAAGGACGTCATATATCTGACTCCACTAAACTTTTGAAAAATTTCATTCATGGCTTCCGGTGACTCCCGGTCAGGTATTATAATCTGATTAATTTTTCTGGCGTCTAAACACAATCTTACCTTTCCATCCTTTTTGATGACCACTACCAATGGATTCGAGTAAGGCGATATAGATCTTTCAATGATGTCCCCTTCCATCATGTGGAACGGCTTCATTCTTCTTGAACGGCTCTCCTCTTCGAAAACGGCACTGGATAACTTCTCTGCATGTAGGGTGAGTGTTCTCGAATCTTCAACTCGCATACGTAGTCCCTGGCTTTTCCAGGCAACTCAGCAAATACATCTCTAAAACGTTCAATAACTGCCCACAACTCCTGTCGTTGGGGACTCCCTACAACTCCACCCTCATTAAAAAATGTATCTGCCCTAGTTTCCCATACTCTCTCATCATTCTCCAAGCTCTCACTCTCTTGACATACATTCACTCGTGTTTCTATAATTCCCTCGCCTACTCGGTTTTGTATCATCTTTACACCCGTAACTCTAACCTTATCTAACACCCTCTTAAAATCTACCCTGACTGGTTCATGCCCCTTATTAAATTCTACTATTCTCTGGTTAAAATCAATCACTGCTTTATTTCTCTCCAAGAAATCATTTCCCAGAATTATATCTAAATTCAAACCCTTAATTACAAGAAAAGCATTCTCAAATTCTATTTCATTAATGTATATGTTTAATTGTACTTGTTTAGTGACTCGTTTACTTCGTACTCCAGTCACCCCCACTACTGTTACTCCCGCAACTGGTAACGATGGAATATTTTTATTTACCCTTTGTAATTCACCCAGTACATTCTCTGAAACTACTGATATCTCACTACCGGTGTCAATCAATGCTTTATAATCCTTACCTTCTATGGTTACAAATACCTCCGTCAGTCCCGTTTTGGTTTCTGTCATTTCTGCAGCATCCTCCTCCAGTAACTTCTCCGCCATGTCTTTCATAATTATGTTGCTGCAGTAGTTACACTCCTCTTGGACCCCCAGGTTCTCCTCCGACAATGGATGGGCCCGGTTCCCCATTGTCTCTTCTAGTTTCCCGTGGATGGACCTGCTACTGTCTGGTTGTATCCACCTCTGCCTCTGTTTCCACTTCCATTTCCCCTCGGTGCTCCTCTATTGTTCTCGGCTCCTCTCTGCGGTTGATTCTGTTTCTGGTACGTTCTCTCACTGCGTTGACATTCTCTCGGTTTGTGACATCTAAAACATGAGGTTCTTATTGAATAGTGTAACAGTACCAAAAATATGGTAGTTACATAATATAAACGAATGTAACGTCAAGTATGAGAAAAACATGGAAATATATCTAGATAAATAAACCTAAGTGTATATAAGTGTGTATCTACAAATATATTAGTAAAAAATCCAACAATGAAGAAGAGAATACTAATATATCAACATTAAATACAAAATGAAGAAAGAAAATGCCACAAGCCCAAAACAAAATATCAGTAACTAGACCCAATAGAATCCAACAGTGAGGGGAATCAACGAAACAAGGACCAACAAGCTCCAACAACAATGGAGATAAATAAAATTAGCAACTACAATGAAAATATTTGAAAAAGAAGAAAGAAGAAGGACCAGGAAGAGCACCAAGAAGAAGAAAGAAGATGGACAGAAGATACAAGGACTTAACATAAACCACATGTACTAAAAACAATGTAAGTGACAAAAGAAATAATGATTATAAGTGTGAAAAGAAAACCAGTGTGAAACGTTTAAGGAACCACAAACAATTACAGTGTGTACTTAATACAAATGTGAAACCTGTGAATAATTAACCAATTTCAACTGAATAAACCACACAAACAATTACAGTGATGAAGTTTACAGTGTGAAAAAATATGTTAATTTCATGATGAAACAACAAAAATTAAAAATAGTCAAATAAACACAGACAATGAGTGTGACTAATTTAATAAAGTTGTAATCAATACACATAATCATAAGACCACCAGAATAGAACAAGATAGAACAATTATGTTATTGTTCATAGAGAACTGACAACAAATAAAAGACATTTGTTAAGTATCAAACAATGACAGGAATTAAGTTCCACCATTGACCAGAAAAATATTATAAATAATACAAGAAAGATTTGTGTTAGTGTTTAAGAAGGAATTGTATAAACATGTGTAACAAATTAGTTAAAGTATTATGTTAATATACCGTAGTGAAGTCAGTTTAGTAGTAGAAAAATACTGCACTAAAACAGATGGTACATTGTTACACAACCCACAAGGAAGAGACCTATTACAACAGAAAATGATACATATTAGTATAAATATCTGATCATCAAATATGTTATCAAACGAGAATTTATTATAAGTGGTAATGATAAATATTAAGAGACAATGTAATGTATTGCAAAACAATGTAAATAGAACAAGTCAGACATAATGGCACAGAGAATAGCAGAGATGAGAAAAGTGTGCCAATTTAGTTAAGCAAAGTACAGTATCAAAACCAATATCAATGTTTATAAGAGTATTACCAGTAGTGAGATAAATATCTGATAATGCATTGAGAACAGATTCTGAACATGATAAGAACAATATTGTAACTAAATTATTGTAAACTAACTAACTATGTACATATGACCAGAAGTAAGCTGAACCATTGTATAGCTAATTAGTTAAGAAAAATACTGTATCAAATGTTGAGCACAGATTGTTACAATTGTTACCAGTAGTAAGAGGAAATCCCAATGCTACTTTGAGAACAGATAATGACCATAAAAACAGTCATATTATATACAAACAATTAAAAACCAAATGACTATTATGAAGAAAACCAAATGTAAACAAACCATGACAAACAAGTTATTTATGAAAAATATAGCATATAAACTTGTGTAAAAGTAATTGGAAACTTTACCAAAAGTTAGAATAATATCTAATGCTACTTTGGGAATCCAAACCAAATAGGACAATAACAATTTAGTTGTTGTATTAGAAAAAATAAATGACTACTATGATATGACACAACATAAACAGAGCCATTACTGAAAGATTAAAGAGTTCTGAACTAATTAAAAGATAACCATTATATACAATAAATTAGGTACTATGTGTGTACACTAATTATAATCATTACATGATATGATTTGTATAGAAGAGACCAAAAATAAGGTGAAAAAATTGTATAAGAGAGATAGGAGAGGACTGAAACTATGTAAATATTAAATTAACCACAGTCATATATAGATATTATAGTGTAAAATTGTATAAATAAACATTACTAGTATTATTAGATAGTAATATGATCGTTTTAAATAAGAAAAATTAGTTCTAAGCATATTTATGAAAAATCTAACATGGACGCTTAATGACGCCATAACGAGATTTGTGTAGGGAACAATTATTCCCAAATTGTATATCAAACCGACTGAGATATAGACTCAAAGTGTTTATTTAAGAAGTGTTTTATTATAATTAAGTAAAATCTGGTGTAACGGACTTATAAAAATAAGATACACCAGAAATAACAAATAAAATCGTTATTGTGATAGTAGTGATGAACGGAAAATAAGCGTTTTTGGACTTAATTTAACAAGCAAAACGCCCTGAATTCACTGATATCAACCAATTAACGATAGGATGTAAAGTAAGAAAGTTATGGTAATTTTAAACTTTCCAGTTAAATTTTTGTACCAGTGATGACGTAAAAAAGCCTCCACACCAAACTCAATTTTGTCAAAAAATTAAATATTTTAATAAAACGAAGGCTTTTGGGTCAGAGAGTACAACGTCTCCAGCCAATAGAATGAATGACTTTCGACAGACAACCGAGAGACGCTTCAGAGGAGCAGAACAGTCTACGATCAACCATCAAACGAATAGGCCACGCCGCTCAAGACAAAAGAAGAAGTTTATTTTTTAAAACTGTGCGCGCCATATACGTCAGTACAACAACATACAGTTAACCTTAACACAACATTGATACGTACGAGTGAAAAAGTGCGGAGTTGTTTTAATTAAACAAGTAGGTCAGTGTATAATGTCGACCATACTTGCGAGTGAAGTGTTAAATAGGGAACAGGGAGTACAATTTTATTTAAACAATATTTGAACGAAAATAATAATTTTTGTGAATAGCTAACCTTCGATACTACGCAAGTCAGATAATGCTGAGTATCGAAAACAGTAATTAAATTATCAGAATTAAGGAAAAATTTAATCCATAATTATTAAAATATTATAAAAATATTTTAATTATTTATAATAATTTAAAATATAATGTTTGGAAATAATTATTAATGAATACAAGAATATTTAGTCACTCATTTGACTAAATTTATTTCTCTTGATTTTTACGATGTTTTGAAATATACTTTATTAATTTTCATACAATATGAATAAATGTAATTCTGATAATAATATATTAAAGGATTATGAATAATATGTTTACATGTATAGTTTAAGAAATAATAGCTATTAAGAAATACTTATCCTTTGTAACAACATCGGTTAATTCTAACCTCAGAAATCGTTACGGTAACTTGATAATTTCAATATTACCGATCTGTTCTCAAGTAACATCCAAATCAAATAGAATTACTAACAAGAGTTTTTTGAGAAATTTTTCTCTTGTGAATAAATGATTTTTAAAACAAATTATTAAACGAAAGTAATACATTTTTAAATACTGTACAAGTCATACAGCTTGATAATTGCAAACTAGTATTAGAGATGCGTGCGCATGCCCGCGTACGATAGTTTCATAAATACCAGATATATGGTACCAATTTTTGATTTTTTATATTTGTTCGATTATTATTCATTATTGTTAATTCTATATCGTTATTTGTATTACATCTTGTGACTGGTATCATGTTACCTAAAAGAACCTAACGAAATATGGTAATTCACTGAATCAAAGTAACATAACCTATGCAGTTAAATTATTGTACTAATAACAGGTCTACCAGCCTTGAGGAATTAGACAGAGTCTTATTGAATTTTTATTGTAATCAGTAATTGAAAGGTTGTTTATTATTGCTTATTAATTGTCAAAGATTTTATTATTTATTAAATTGTTAATAAACCTCCAATTTTATTACCACAAAAGAAGTATCATTTCTATTAAAAGTAAATTCATTTATATTTTAATCAGTTCTGACACAGGTGGCGGAAGAATTTAAAAAGATTTAGCATAATTCAGAATATTCATCAGATATTGCTTCATTTACTATTGTGTGTGATGATATATTAAATATTCAATCCGAATATTTTCTTGTATTGAAGTGCATGTATTTCAGAAGGAACGTCACAGAACAGAATTGAAGTATTCAAGTGTGGTAAGTAAGAGAGATACACAACAAAGTGCGCGAACCATATTAAAATAAAAGGAGTGAACTATTACTACGTACCCATAAAAAACAATACAATAACACCAATAACCTCAACGATTACGATTACATCTTTTGATAAACAACATTATCGTAGATACCGGTGCGTGTCTACACTCACACGAACACACCAAATTACAAACGAAGAACATCCAATTATTTATACTATACAATCTATACTTGTAAACTTGTTACATTACAATAGTTATCAACATTATAGTCGGCGCCTCTCCAACCCTCGCCTCGATTATCATTATTTCCCCCACGTGCCCCTCTGTGAAAGTTTGGCATTCCCCGGGATTGATTATAATTCCCATTTATATGTGTTACTGGTGTGTTTATCCGCCTACTCATATCACGTTCTCTTATATTTTGAAATATATCCAATATTTTCTCTAGTTCCGTAATCTCTAGAATCTCTCGGGTCATTAACGTAATCTGTATTTCTCTCGGCAAGTGCTTACTTATGTGATGGACGAATGACCGAAACGGTAACGGTAGCTCTAAATAATTTAAACATATTTAAAGCGGTCCAGGTCACTGTATGATAATTATATATAATTTACCTTGTATTTCCGTCCAGTGACGTCGAGCGTAATTTGTATTTGGTTAAGCGTTTCAGGCCATGTGGCCCATCATCAGACCATCACTCTGAGAGGAGGTCGTTAAACAATAAAAAAATCCACATAAAACAAACACATAATAAATAAATACAAAAATATATTAAAACATATAAACGCGTTCTCTTACACGAACACGGTGCACCGCGTGTAGCAGACAGGCTACACGCGGTGCACCGTGTTCGTGTAAGAGAACGCCTTTATATGTTTTAATATATTTTTGTATTTATTTATTATGTGTTTGTTTTATGTGGATTTTTTTATTGTTTAACGAGCTCCTCTCGGAGTGATGGTCTGATGATGGGCCACATGGCCTGAAACGCGTAACCAAATACAAATTACGCTCTACGTCACTGGACGGAAATACAAGGTAAATTATATATAAAGCTCTAAATATTTTGCCTCATTATATAGTCGCATGACGTACATTGTCACGTTACCCCCTTGGGTCCCAAAATTACCTGGTCCCATAATTTTACTCCGCAATATTTCTTGTTCTTCTTCCGACCAATATTTCTCTCTAAAGGCCGTCTCAAAACTCTGATAATTTACCCACTCTACTTTATGTACCTCCGCCCATACCGCGGAATTCCCTCTAAAACACTTCATTATTTTTAACAACTGTACTTCCCAACTACTTTGACAAAACTGATTGAATTCTTTAACTCTATTTAAAAACTGCATAGGGTGTACCTCCCTATTTTCTCAAACAATTCCAAATCAATATCACTATTCATATCTCTAGTAATTACTACTTGTTCAGTAACACTATTCAGTTTTTTACTAATCTCTACAGTTAATTCATCTTTGACACTAGCTATGCTTTGTTCAATTGATATAAACTTATTATTATTTAAACATTCAGCTTGTACGTTACGCTTATCTATAATATTCACTGTATTTTGTATAGCTTGTATCTCTGTTTTGCAATTATTCTCTATTTCATTTATTTTGAAATTTGTATTCGTTTCATGTATATTAATCTTATCAACTGCACAGTTAAACTTATATTCACTACTGGCATTACATTCATTTATTTTACATTCAAAATTTTCAGTTACTTCCTGTATTTGTTTATCAATTTTTTCTACCATACTGCTCTCTATTTCATCGATTCTATTATTCATACTGTTTAATGAATGACTCAACTTTTCGTTTAATTCATATTTCAATTTGTTAAAACTACTCTCACACTTAATTTTTACCTCATTAATATCTCTTTTCAGTTCATTAAATTTTATATCATTGTTATCAAAACGACTATTCACACTCTGCTTAATATCATCGGACATTGCTCTCATAAAATTAAATATATCACTCGTTGAATACTCTTTTTCTTTTGTTTTACTTATTACAGGAGTGGAATTTGCTCCTGCATAACTAATTTTGATAGATTCGTCTACATTACTGTCACTGATTGACAGTGACTCTGAATACCTGAATCGCTTTTATCAGCCGATTCAGTTAACGTATTTTCATTGCTTTCATCCATCAATTTACATTCGGTTTTATCGCCTACAATTACATCAACTTCATTTTCATTAGTAGCCATCTCTTATTCTTTATAATTTATATTTATTAATTTTCTTTAATTAATTTAATTTATCATAACACAATTTCAATCTTATGTAAATAATGCGTAAATTACGTACTTCTACGTATGTTTTGCATACCGTTAACCTTACATCAAACTTGCATTTCATCTGTAGGTGTAGAATTTAATTTCTAAAATTCGTTCCAAGTTCGTGGCGCCATCTGTGAAGTTAATTACCCTTTTAATGCATTAAATCATAGAATATTTTACTCTCCACTTACCTTTAAATTTTACCAAATTTTCTTCTTCGCCCAGAGTTCGTCACACGAACGTTGAAATGCAAGTATGATCATGAGGTTATATTAATAACAAACGCAACTCGCATTTATGAAGATACATAATTAAAACTTTATTTTACTCTAACTTTATTCATTTCTTTACCTCAATTTCTTTCCATCAATCTATTACTTTTTGCCAAAAATTCAAAATAAATAAAACATTCTTATGATATTTATAACATGATTGGATATACTGCAATTATATTAAACACCTTACCTTAAAGGAGGCCGCCCAGCCTGCTCACACACCCACACACATTCCATTACAAAACCCCTTTTAAATATATATATACCCCATTTTATTCGAAATAATTATGAATTCGGTGTCATACTGTTGCGCAAGGTTCCTGCTGGCCGCGTGGTTTCTCCTCGAGTTAGCGACGCGTCACTCACTAAGTTCTCTTTTTAAGTGTCCGAAAAGTTTATGTGTTAAAATTTTGATACTGCACTCACTTGCACATTATTAGTTTAAATACTGCCCTCACTTTTGATTAATATTGAAACTTTATTGATGAGCCCCGTTTGGCAGCTGCCTGTGCAGGCTAGCGTCGGTGAGGAACTGCGAGTAGCGTCTCCCAAGTACCACACCACTAGGTTTTTTGGACAAGACGGAAAACAATGCCTTATGCATTAAAGTCTTAGCTGTGGCACATTTAACAAGTGCAACTCCCGTGTGTTGGACGTCGACGAAATCTGGTGTTCACTGGTTTCGTCACAAAGGTAGGCGGGATCTCTATTATGCTTCTGGCCGGTTCTGAGCACATGGCACACAGAATTCACAACCAGGCCATGTTGTTTTTGCTTCTTGGCGTCGTCTGCGCGCCTGCTGGTGTTAGCACGTGTCACTCAACACTACAGTTCCTGGAATTTTATTGCGTTGTTACCCCTTGACACATTCCATTACAGCTACACCTCACAACTTCTTTGTTTGAACAAAGCTTTTATTCCACACGTGGCTGGCCACACAGATGAAAACTAATTTATGATATTTTAATAAAACAAAAAGCCCCTCCTTTTAGCCCCGTTACAAGACATGGAAAAGATTGGCAGGAACATATATGTACTAATTGTATTACAGAAAGAGAAACAATTGTATGTAATAGAAGAGAAACAAAGTACAATTTACAGTCTACCTGACAACATCAACAAAACATGCAGGAAAAATGTGAACTAAGAGAATTCAAAGACAAACGCGCAAGCGCGTCTCATCCCACCAAGCATACTCAAAAGTCTGTCATTTGAATGTATGTTTTCCAGCTATGAATATCGTGAGCGTCGATTTGCGTTACAAGTACAAGGCTAATATTTGTGCGTGTTCGTGTTACAGAGTTTGTTATTTGAATTTATATTTGCTAATTGTGAGTATCGTAGCGTTGATCTGCGGTATAATTAATATTTGTGTGTGTTCGTGTTAGGCCTACAGAGTTTGTCACTTGAATTTATGTTTATTAACTATGAGTATTGTGAGCGTCGATTTGCATTAGGCCTGTAATTAATATTTGTGTGTGTAAACCCGATAGAAGTATTTAAACTTGAGCTTTTTATATAGTGTAATTTTCAGACTTTTAACACCACACTCGACATATAAAATTTATAACAGCGTAGAACGTGACAATACAAGAGTTAAATAATAGTTTATAATCAACTCCGAAATTAAAATTTATTAACTGTAGAATTGAAAGATGAAAAGTAACAAAGAAAGGCCTACAATTCGCAGTCAAGCACACCAGCCAAATAGTTGGGCGAGTTATTGAATTTTTTGATGAAGAAAATAACAGTGGTTGTTATAAGTACCCAGTAAAACGAGCAGCAGCTGCAACAGGAAAGTCAGAAACTACAACTTGTAAGGTACGGAAAGAGATAAAAGTGTCAAAATCGACTGGTAGAAAACTGAGCACTTTATTCAATAAAAATAAAACAAAAAAAACCAAACCAAAAATGGTTTAACTTTTAATCAGTTAGTTTTTGTAACTATTAACTACAACTTTAACTTAGTTAGTTTGTTTGGACAGTAACTTTAACTTTGATCAGTTAACAATTATTATGAGGTTTCCGAAGTCCGTTTATAACATGATATCGTGTTTATAACGTGGTATACACAATATCACGTTAGAAACTTGCTAATTGAATAGAAATTAAGTTTACTTGTTCCTCATAATTTCACTCGTAAGAACTACTATTTGTAATAGCAAAACCTTTCTCTACCAGCTAACGTTTCATGTTGTAATTCGAAAAAATCGTGAGCAAAAGTAACATAACTTTATATATTTATGAAGAGTACAAAAAAATTAAACATTGAATAGCCTTATTGACATATTAAGCTACAAACTGAAGTAACAATAATCAATTTATGTTGATCAACAACAGAGACACGACTAGTTATGTTTTACAGATCAACATCTAATTGAAATTGTGGAGTTTATTGCTCATATTGTTTATGTTTATGGTCAAAGTAATTTAATAATTTTTGAAACGGTGTAGAATAACATTTTTGACACCATACATGTACAGTTTAAGTATTATAATGCTCCAACTTTAATTTTTGGACATGTAAATTTTCTTGTCACGTATGAGTTTTACTTTGACTGTACAAACGTCAAGCAGCGTAGGGGAACGTACTGAACCCCCGCGCAACTGGCAGTGCCAGTGCTGCTATGCTTCCCCTCTCCAGATTCTGTGTTAACGGAGCCATGTAGTAGAGAAATTGACTTATTTCTGATTTCTGTGTATTGGGGAAACTTGTCTAATCTGACAAGTTTTGCAATTTTGTTTCGACAATTGGTACTACAATAATGTCAAAAAATGTGATTGTTGAACAAAAAAGTGTTGTTTTTAAAAATTCTGATCAAACAAGTGTGCGTAAGTAAAAATTTTAGACAAATGTATGTACAATATAATAAGTTATGGTCGGTATTTTGCTATTGTGATCACTAAATTTGTTTAATAATGATTTTCGTTTATTGTGTGCAGGAGAGTATGGATGTTAGCAATGACGGTGATACAAAAGTTACTGCACAGTTCACACATATCCTACAGAAAGACGCTTTCCTCGTCTTCAGAGCACTGTGCAAACTATCGATGAAGCCTTTACCGGAAGGACAGCCAGACCCAAAGTAAGTAAAACACGATATTGTTAGTTCATAAAGGTTTACACCAGATTTAGGGATGATTTGATTTTTATATTAAGGGAAATGTTGTACAGTAAAACGCATTGAAAATGGAATGTGAATAAGATGGAAACTTCTCTGACATTGGACATTTCTTTAGACCCAGTGGACAGAATAGGTATTGTGTAGTACTTGTCCATAGGGCTCAAAATGTTAATTTATGATTTAATGAATTTGTATGGGATTAGTGTTATTAGAATATTCATTATTTACTTTGAATACCATATGATGTTTTTATGTATTAATGGAAAAGGTATATAATAATTAGTGAAATAGTATTTAGAGAAATCATAAGAACTAGAATCTAGGGACATCACTTGTAACGGGACAAAAAGGGTAGAATCACTTTTTGTTCAATAATTGTTAATAATCATCAACAACTAATTCTGTTATTATGAATCATAATGTTGGAGGCGTATTGGGAGTTAGAACAAAGGATACATGAGTTGCAGTAAAAGCACGTGGCAGTGCTGTGTAATAAATTCACCACCTGTTTGCAATGTAAAACAACTTTCCAGCTTCTTGAGAGATCTGGAACATTCGATAAGTCAAGATGGGGAGGGGGGTTACATCCGTTTGGGACCACGTGGCGAGTACACAAAGAACGAATAGCGTCACCACACGAGCCAAGCTCACGCATTCAGTACAGCTCTTCAAATGGTATAGATGTAAGCTAACCGTAGCCTCGGAAATATTTTCGGTAGGCCGAAAATATTAAAGTCGGCCTACCAAGAAGTGTATTACAGTGTAATGCAACAGTAAACAGTAACACAGTGCAGTATTAAAAGTTTTAATATATGAATTTTGTCAGTTCAGTGAGGAAAGAATTCCACAACATAGTGTGCAACACCTGATACATCGTGTAGTAAGTACAGTGACGAAACGAATTTAAGTGACCTAAAGTTTATATACTAAACGACAATAAAATGAGCTCAATAAAAGGGGATTAAAATATGTAAAAAGAATGGAAGTGGGTGTGAGATTAAAAAGGGGAAATATACAAAATGAAGTACTGGTTTGCTAACTAAGAGAGTTGTTTGGGTGTTATAATCATAGTATTAAAAGATTTATGGGTATAACATTTTGTATATCAATAGAGTAGAAAGAAAGGAATTGTTCTTGTTAAAATAAAATATGTGGGTATAACATTACCATAATAAAAAATACTTGTTTAAATTGAAATAAAATAAGAGTCGTTTGAACTATAACCATGTGTTAACTAAATTATTACGCATAATTACCATAACCTGTTCCGTGTTGAGAAGCTCGCCTAAAACGAACCTGGGTAAGTTGTTGAATTAAGGGAAATTAAATTATCTAAATTACTTAAGGGAAAGAGTATTAGGGTTTCGATATATAACATTAAAACATCGTGGCGACCTTTGAACGAGTTTGGAATCTTCTGGTGGTTTTTGTAATAAGGTAAGTTTAAAAGAGTTGGGGTAAGTGGTAGGTTTGTGTTTTTCTTGTGTTTAAACAGTTACATACTTATAAAACATAACACACCCATCTGTAGAGCACAAATAATGAAGACTGATAATATGGGCCTGATCTGATTTCTTGCAATAAAACGGAATCTGAAGTTTCTTTTTTTGAACAGTTTCAAGTCACTTATATAGTTATATAATACACAGTCTAAATTAATAATTTCAGTAATATGCATGCACACACACATCTTGCACCATAGTTAATATCAGAGTCACAACAAAACACTACAGTCTGATAAAAATTTTAGTTACTATGAAAAATCCATGTAATTAATTTGATGTACATTTCATGTTCTAGATCTCACGAGCTGCGTTCAAAGATTTTATCCCTTCACTTGCTATTGTCCATCTTACAGTCAGCTGGACCAGTGTTCAGATCAAATGCGATGTTTGTTACAGCGATTAAACAGTACCTGTGCGTCGCCCTGTCCAAAAACGGAGTGTCTTCAGTGCCTGAGGTGTTTGAACTGTCGCTTGCAATTTTTGTAGCTTTACTGTCCAGATTCAAGATGCACCTTAAGATGCAGATAGAAGTAAGTAAGTTGGTTGTATCGTTGTTATCTGTATAGTGGAATTATTTAGCATATTATACCGGATGAAAAACAAATATATGGTTAGTGTTTTTTTAAAAATAAGGAATCCATAGATTTGTGTTTTCTTTCATCCACAATGGAGTGATGAATGTTTTTAGTTCACAAAAAAATTGCAGAATGTTGCAAGATTGCAGAAAGATTCATTTTTTTAATCCAAGCGTTATCATGTGTCACATGATTTCCATTTGAAGTTGAAATCATTTGATGCGATAAAAACTTTAGTGACAAATAGTGGTAAAGTTATCTTTATTTTCTGTAATTTAGTGTTAATATGACTAATAGTTACGTAATTATTATTCAGAAACTGTTTGGACTAGAATGAGCAGTTTATTCAAAAGTCATGATTTAACAATAAGACAAAGATGAGATTTTTACGCTGCTACATATTCTCGGTCCTCTTTTATGGTGTAGAATCTTGGACTTTGACTAAAGCCACAACTAAAAAATTGGAATCTTTTGAAATGTGGATTTATTGTAGAATACTGAGCATTTCATGGACAGCACATATAACTAATGTTGAAGTTCTTAGAAAGATGAAGGAAGAAAGGAAAGTTATTAACACAGTGAAGATAAGAAACTTCAGTATCTGTGACATCTTATGAGAAATGAACAGAGATTTTACGTATTGCAGTCCATACTACAGGGAAAAGCACTTGGAAAGAGAGGAGTTGGGCGACCGAGAATATCATGGCTGAGAAATTTAAGGACCTGGTTTGGCATGATTACAACTGACTTATTCCGTGCACTAGTACAGAAAGTTAAAATAGTCTGTATGATATCCAACATCTGAAACGGATAGGAACTGTCAGAAAAAGAAAAAGAGTGTTTGTACTGAGGATATGGAAAACATGCATGGCTTACTTGATGTTTGCACGCATTGTGTGAGTGGCATGACTATACACAATGACCTCATCTATTCTTGAACTTTTTCTATGCCTTCAAAGGAGAGACTGTTTTTTAATCCAGTTCACCATGTGCAGGTATGGCCAAACTAAAACATGCAGCATTCGTCATGTACACACTACCTGAAACGCCATCATCTCCTTGCTTCCCATCACACATTCAAACTGTATTCTGTTACACTCACCACGACTTCGCCTTCTGACATTTTATACTTCCATAAAATAAAACATTCCATAACAGATTATTATGTTGTTTTGAAATAATCGTTTAAAAATAATCAGATTATCTTCATGTAACCTCAAGCACATTCTAACTGGACGATTGCTGTTCAGAAGTCTCGTGTCTTTCTTGTTGTTCACCCTTTGTTTAAAACCTTTGTATCCTTTTGTAACATATTCCTGTTTTTTTTTTTTTTTTTTTTTTGCAATATAAGACTAGATTATACATCGTCTAGCCACTATGGTTAAACTGTTCTGGTTTGATAAACCAGTGCTACTGTATTAGCACAATGGCATTGTTCAAATGCACTGATACATGCTAGAGTTGGAGCAAGATGACTGGACGAGGCAGGTGTACCCTACCCCCTGTAACGTGACGAATTTTGGGGTTTTTTTATTTTATTAAATTTTGGGGTTTATTAAAAAATATTCATAAATATAATTTCCATCTGTGACCAGGCCATGTGTTGAATTAAAACATTGCGCTAACAAAGGAACAGTACGCAGTATCAGTTGTGTAACCGTTACAAAAGAATGTACCAGGGCGTCAATTCTAAGAACTCTACATTTGTGTGACGTCCGCGCCCGAATGCACCATATGAGCAGGTGCGCAGGCCGACGCGGAATTGTAAAACTCCAGAATGGCTAGGAGACGAAAGTTTGGACGCACATAATCATAGACGACGGATGTAGGTCTAAGCCCAACCTCTTTTGTGACGTCAACCAGTGCTGACCAAATGTCATCCACGTCCAACACACAAAACACTACGTGTGTTAAATGGGACACAACAGTGGCGAAGAACCAGCAGGCATTGTTTTCCACCTTGAGAGACGCAATCTAGTTGGTAGTGAGCATAGAGACGCTCTGCCCAGTTCGCTTACAGACTGTGCCTGGCCAGGTACTGCCCCAAGGGGCTTTTTAAAAAATTCATAAGTTTCAAGTAAAAAGTGAGTTATCAGTTAACAGTAATGGGACAGTGGTGTGAGCAGTCAACCAAAATACATCAAATCTATTTCGGACACGCGAATAAATTAAAAATGAGAAGTCATTAGCGCGAGTGGACATCACGTTGCCGGCAGGGGTGTTTCATAATGGGTTAAGGGTTTGTTAAATAAATAAGTGTGAGTGAGAGAATGTTGGCAGACTGGGCTGTCTGTATATTTAATTAAGGTAAGATGCTAGCGTAAGTTAAAATTAGTAATTGTAGTCATGGAGTGAATCACAAAACAAGAAATTATTATGCTGTTATTTGATGTTCTAAATTTTGAGTAAAAATCTGACAAAGATTTTTTAAAAGGTTAAAAAATAAAATTCATTAATTCTCTTCAAACCATGAGTAGCGTAAGTTATTGCTATAACCCTTAAACCAGGTTTGTATCTTACGTTCGTGCGACCGAATTCTGGACCCAGATAAATTTTACAGGTAGGTGGGAATAAATTATGTATTTTTATTTATAAGTAATTAATTAACATAACAATGGCTTCTGAACAGGGACAGTTTTTATAAGTCAAAATTTAATGTAAAAACCACATCTACAAAAGATGCAAGCGTGTTTTTAAGGTTGGAGTAATGAAGTAAAAGTGTGTCATTTACGCAAAATTGGTTATATTGTATATTATATATTGGTTATATTATATTTACGCACACATATCAATTATAAAGAATAAGAGATGGCAGGAAATAATGAAAGTGAGATTAATGAAATTACTAATATAGAAAATTGTAATGAATCAAGTAGTATGAGCGATTTTGAAATCCACTCGACTCCCAACGTGAGTCAGGAAAATAAAATAATAAATAATTCAGATGAAACAAATATTACGGAGGATTCAGGGGTTCAGTTAACCCTGACCTCAACAAAATGTAGTAAGTCTGATAACGATATAATGAGTTTTTTACAACAACAATTTAATAAATTTGAGACCAAATTCGATGTAATAAGTAGCGACATAAATAGTCGTTTTGACATAAATGAGATTAAATTTAATAAACGTTTTGACACTAATGAGGCTAAGTTTGACGTATTAACAAATTCACTGTGTAGTATTGAAAGTAAATTAAATGAAATATGTAGTGAAACAAAAAGAGAAACAGACGAGTTGAGAGAGTGTGTGTGTGTGGTAGACAGTAAAACAAATGAAAATCATAATGATATGTATAAAAATGTGGTACTAGAGAATAAGTTAACAAATGATAATGATGATGTCGAAAATAATAAAAATAATATTGAGAATGGTAATGTATTTGAAAAGGTAGTATCAGAGTGTGATATGTTGAAAATAAATAGTGAGAGTACTGATGAAGTTGTAGAATGTAATAATGGAATGTTAATGTGTGTTTATGAGTCAGAGAGAGAGTGGAAAGATAGTATAGTGGTAGAATGGGGGCAGAGGGTAAGTTTTCCCCAGATTTATGATGAACCAGGGTGTTCACAAATGTTGTTTTTGAAGGGCAGGAGTCCCGTGTTAATGGAAGATTTAAGTTGTTTCCCCTTTTTGTATAAGTTAATACCCTCTGTGTGGAATGATATTAAAAGTATGAGATGGTGTTATGATGAGAGAGATTTAGATAGAGAGTTGTGTGTTGAGGGAGAGACAGAATTGTATGAATTAAAGAGAGATTATGATGAGTGGAAAGAAATGTTGGAAGTGTATTTAAACAAGAGTAATTTAATTTATGATGAAAAAATAACTGACCCGATAATGAATATAATTACTAACGGAGACTGGACAGAAATACATTATGTTGACTTGGTTCATGATTATTGTGATAAAACGAATGAATTTGATTTTTATGGTTATGACACACAAGATAGCCATGTGTGTGTAAATGAAATTGAAAATTGTTATGTGAAACAAAGACTAATTTTTGATGATGGAGGTTAAACTATAAAACAATCAATGGACAATTTTAAATACTTTGTTTTATGGTGCAGACCTCGCAATCTTGGACATTGAAGTATGATATAACTGAATAATCAATGATGAAGAAGTGTAAATAAATGTCTAGTGAATTTAATTGTGTGTATTGTAAAATGTTAGGTAAACAATGTGTATATGTAGTAGAAATTGTTGTGATAACAATAATAATATTTTGCAGCCTAAATAAATAACAAAAATAATTTGGAAGAAGATAATAAATGAGTTGTGATTATTGTAATTGGTGAAAATAATTAAAAATGTTGTTTTCAATAATTAATTTAATTAAACCGATTTGAAATGTTCAAATATTTTGATTGATTTAAATGTTGTATAATTGAATTTTGATAATAGTTTAAATTATTTTACGAGATGTGAATTTGGTAGTTAATTGTTAAATTGTTTGATTTGAAATAACATTTTTGTTAAATGTTTCAGAGGTAACGTGGAGGTAATGGGGTGTATGGTGTGTATATTTTGTGTTTGTCAGTAGGTGAATAAAGTGCTGTAAGTATAAAATTTATAATACCAAGTAAAATGTTTGCAGATGTAAAAAGAATTTCAAATTCAATAATGAAAATAATTTGAGATAATTGTGTTAAATAGAAACGATAATTAAAAACAATAGTGTGTGTGGATTGGGGGGTTGCTCAGGTGAGCAACGAATTCAAATTTTGTAAATTAAAGATGATAACTCATTTTTGCACTAATTAAATGCTTGTATTATGCTTTGATAAATAGGTGTTTACATGTCTAGTATACTGTGTTTATTCTGTTTTGTAAATGTATTATTTTATCGTGTTAGATATAAGGATTGATAAAAATATGTATTTCATGTAATTTGTAGAGATTTGAAATGTGTTGGTAGTGAGGTCATCCACCTTGCTAAGAAAGTCAGCTGATCCGCTGTAGCGGGGCCTTTTTGGGCATACCTGGGGTAATAACAGGATTTGTATTTTTTAATAATAAATAACTTGTCGAGTGATAGAAAAATGTTATGACCGAACGGTAAATTTCTTATTTGGAGCGATCCCAACAACGGCAACATTGTTTGAGACGGTGAAGACCATATGATTCAACAATATTCCTATAAACAGTTTTAATAACCGGCAACTGTACCAAACTCAGTTCAAGGACAATGACGAACACGAAAAACGTTGTGTAACAGTAAACACGTTACACAACCAGACATCAGGCGATGTGTTGCGTCAGCAAATTATGTAACGATGTGTGTCACCAGTTTTGTCAACAAGCCAAAAATAGTCCACTGGCGAACGAATACAAAATGTAAACCAATCAGAATTGAACGAACAACAGTTGCTTCACAAAATAGCGCCTATTTCTCACCCCAGTCCAACTTCATCACCACTCGCGAGTGGTCTGTATAAAAGTTTCGGCAGTAAGTGCGGGCCCGTACCTAAAATGTGAAGACCGAAAAAACAACCAAATGTAACTTAAAGCATATCTAAATCGAGTAAAAGGAACAGTTTTCTTGGAATGATGACAGTGGTGGAAATATAAAACTGAGTGTTAATTAAAACAAACGCGTGTGCGTGGACTTAAAAAATCATGACTTCTTCTGGACTTAAAAATCAGCTAAGTAACCTACAATAATATAAAGAAAACACAAATCTTCAACTATGGTTTAATATTCAAAATTTTAACACTTTCTAATTATGAGCTCTTAAAATCGGGGAATGGTTATGTGTGTGTGTGTGTAAGCGCTGGTTTTCGTTATGTCTTAGTTGTAGAGAATTGTCTGTATTTATGTTATATCTTAGTTTGAAAACTGCTTAAGCAAAATGATCATTTTTACGAATACTTAAACACACTTAAATTACGAAAGTTAATAGGTATAAGGGAGAAAAGAAATTTTGTATTTTGACCGAAAAATTTATAACTTAATGGTGTTTCTTTTTGAGAATCTAATAAAATAATATTGATCGGGATAGTTAAATGTGAATTAAATTAGTTATTGCAAATAAACCATTCTGATCTCCTGTTCGCCAAAAAGAACCCGAGGACCCAAGAAAAACGGTAAGTACGTATATTTTTTCATACGTAGTTGGTAACAAGATGGCGCTCGAAGAATTCAGTTAATAAATAGTGAACAGTAACCTATTATCAAGAAATATAAATATCAATAAAATGATATATCACATTTGGCGCCCGAACAGGGACGATTTATATAAAGAAATTTTATATAAAATACGGCCTACTTGGGAGAACAGAATGGTTGTTTGGAATTCATATTTGCGTATGTACGTAAATGAGACGTAAGAGGTTATGTTTAATATGGGTGAGTAGAATATTTTTCAATAAATATATGTTACATATAATAGGATTTTAATAAAGAAATATATATAAAGAGTTTTAAGAAAAATGGCAGATAATAGTACTGTCAGCTTATCTGACAGTCAGTTTAGTACCGATTCGGGAGTACAAACGAATGATAATGTAGAGAGTCAGTTGACCGAATCAAAAATAATGAAAGATGTCGAATATCAATCGACACCTATCCAAAATAAAAAAAATGACGATACGTATGAAATGTTTAAAGCAATACAAACAATGATAGAGAACCAGAGTGTAAAGTTAAATAGTAGTATAAATGAGAAGTTCGATATCCAAAAGAATAGTTTTGAAGAGTTATTAAAAAATCAGAATAAAGAGTTGAAACATGAGATACAAGAAATGAATAAACATTTAGAAAGCACTAACGAAATAATAAGAAACAGTTTAAATAAGTTAGAACAGAAGTTCGAGAAATTAGGTAACAATGTTTTAAGTAAGACAAAATGTAAAAATGACGAAATAGTAGACAATTTTGAGAGTATAGTGGGGGTGAAGAATAATGATGAAAATATAATAACAAATAGTGCTGATGAAGTTTTAGAATGCGATAATGAAATGTTAATGAGTGTTTATGAAATAGAAAGAGAGTTGAAGAATAATGTAGTAATTGAATGGGGACAGAGGGCAAATTTTCCCCTTATTGTTTATAATGATGATGATGATTTAATGTTGTTTTTTCAGGGTAAGAGACCCTTATTGTTAAATGAAGTAATGTTGTATAATGTTGTACCCTCTGTCCGTAATAATTGTGAGAGTGTGATGTGGTGCTATGAAGAAAGAGAGTTATATGTTGAGAATAAAATAGAAATATATAAGTTAGAAAGAGATTATGATGAATTGAGAGAAAGAGTAGTAGGGGTGAATTATTTTGGTAATGTTTTTATAAATGAAAATGACTTACATGATGAAAAAGCAAATTACCTGGCGTTAAACGATAATACTAAGATAGACGGGACAATCCTAACTGATGTTGACATGATGTATAATGGTATAATGGACGAAATAGAATTGATGGATTATTATGATAGTAACCATTATAATAATTTGTATGTTGATAAAAATGATGAATGTTACAAATACACTAGATATATATATGACGATGGTGGGTGAGCTAAAAGATCAGTGTTGGGACATTTTTAAATATTGTAAATTTTTGGTAATGACCTTGCTGATTTGGACATCTGAAGTGAGATACACTTGAACAGTTTTGACGCATATTTTGTAAATAATATTGAATTCATTTGTGTATTGTGAAATGTTAGAAAAGTAATGTGTATATGTTTTGGAAAATGTTGTGTTAATAATAATAATATTATTAATATTTTTGCATTCTAGTTAAATAATAAAATAATTATGAAGACAATAGTTAATGATTTATAGAATGTTGATAATAATTGAAATATGTTTTAATAATCAAATGAATATTTAATTTTAATAATCAATTGAAGTAAATAATTTAAGATGTTTAGATATTGTGATTGAATGTTATGTGTTTGAATTTTATAAGGAATTTAAATTGTGTGATGAGATTTTAATTTAATAATCATGAATAAATAAATAAATGTTAAATGGTTTATTTTGTGGAACATAATGATTAAAAATATGTGTTAAGAATAAATTTAGAATTTTTGAAAATCTGATTGCAACACAGGATAAGTCAATAATGATGATAAATAAAAACAGTTAATGAAAAATTTTAAATAATAATGTTTATAAATTTTATATAAATTATTTAAAAGAGAATTGTTTGTTTGATATATGCTAATAATCCAGGTTTATTGCCATTTGTGTATTGTGTTATGTGATGTATTATAACAATGTAGTGTGGAACTGCTATGGGGGAAGGTTGTAGATTTTGTATTTAATATTTTATGTTAACAATGGTTAAGCTTCCATATAAAGTGGGTTAAAACCCCATCTAAATTAATATTGTCATTTAAATATAAATTCGTAAATTTAATTTTACTTGTGATTCCCCAACTTTTCGGGCGGTCACGGCCTCACCGAACCCTGACCGTGGAATTGGTTTAGCTTTAACAGCTATGGTTGGGGCACATTACGATTGCGCGCTGCCATAACTGGCCATAGCTGTTATCGTTGTAAAGGTGCATTTTGAAATTGATGGGGGGTAATAAAAGGGGAATCACCAAACTATGGAACAGCGGCTGCCACTCTGTTCGAGAAGGAACAGCAGAGCCAGGTGGTAGATCCGTTTAAGGGTGTATAATTATTAACGAGAACATGTTGATGTTCAACAATTTTAAACTTAACAGCGGAAACAGAGACACGGAGAGGTAAAACCCTGCTCCAAAATATACAGTCTCTGTGGAAGCGAAAAGGCGCCACAGTCTTCCCTAATTCTGAAATAGTGTGTGTGGCTGGGAGGTTATCCAAGGGGATAACGTATTAAAAATTTGATATATTTTAATTAATAATGATGATTTGCTACTCAATAATTTTGTTTGAATTTAAAAAATAGATGCACTAAATACTTCTTATATTGTGTTATTATGTCTTATTGTGTTGATTGCATTAGTATGTTAGGAATAAGTATTATAAAAATATAATAATATGTTTTCAATGTGTTTACAGATTTTAAAATAAAATGAAAAATAGTTGTAATAAGTAAAATTTTCAATAGGTTGTAAAAGATAGAAGTGGGTGATAGTAATTGTTTGAATAAAATGTTTGAGTCAATTCAAGTTGAATTTTGTGGGACATAGATTTGTCCAAATCGAAGTAAAAGTTAAAGTAATAGTGGAAATGAAAATAATGCAATGTTGTTTTGAGTTAATGTATGTTATAGAATTTTGAGAAATAAGTGGAGACACAGTAGAAATGGAGATTTTATGTAGAGTTTGGAGCGATATATTGTTTATTTGTTGATGTTAATTTGTTGTAATTGTAGTGAGGTTATGAGATTGAGATTTTTTGGGGATGGCAATTTTGTAGTAGTGGTAGTGTATTTGGGGAGTCCGCAAAAAGGGTTGGGACGGGATAGGGACCGATTGGCGCCGGAAAGGGTTACCTAGGGTGAGTCCAGGGACCAACATAAGGGAATGAGTTTTGGGAAGGAAACACGTATCCTATGTACAAAGGGTTAGAGAGTATTTTTTTTTTATAAGAGTAGAAGGTGGCGATTGGAGTTAAAATAGTAAGTAGTTAGAGGTAGATAAGGGTTAGTAAAATTTTGATAGAGGGGTGTCATACTAGTTAAAGATTTTGTAAGGGAGCATTAGAGTAATAAAAGGGGTAAGATTATGAATAAATGCCAAATGGATGAAGTAAATTATAATGAAATAATGAATAACATAGAATCACCCAAAGTAATGAAATGGAATAATGAAGGCCATAATTGAAAAAAAAAAAAATAAATAAAAATAAAATAAATAATTTTGTAATTTTGAGAAACGAATTAATAAGAGTAAATCAAGTTTAAAAGTAATTTTTTGATTTTATATGCCAATTTAATGATGTAAAGTGTGTAACATTTTTATTGTAAGTTGTTTATTTTAAAATGAATTATTAATGTACTGTGTTTTCTTATGTTAAGTTATGTTAGGTATTCTGATATATACATGTTAGTAATAAGTGAGTAAAAACAAAACCAGTGCTTCTTAGCGCAAACCAGCACCGCTAGGGGGGAACAGATCAGTTGGGGATATGGTGTTGTATAAGGCCACTATTTAATATTTTGATTTGTTGTTTCAGTGTTTGGTGATGCTGTGGCGGCGGACCTGAGCTGGCCGGCGCGTCAGAGCAGGAGCGTTGAGTATCTGTCTGACTCTACGGTGTTGGGATCTCGAGAGAGAAGTCCAGTATTGTCATGCAGATGCGGTCACAGTCACCGGACCAAGGGTGAGTTGATTATTCTTGTTTGTAAACCGTACAGGGGGTTGTGGCGACATATCCTGGCTGATCCCTTTAGCAAGTATGAATGTGTCAATGAGATTTTTTATGCTTCGGCATAAAATATCTCATTGAGGGGGTATTGTAGCGGGGCCTTTTTGGGCATACCTGGGGTAATAACAGGATTTGTATTTTTTAATAATAAATAACTTGTCGAGTGATAGAAAAATGTTATGACCGAACGGTAAATTTCTTATTTGGAGCGATCCCAACAACGGCAACATTGTTTGAGACGGTGAAGACCATATGATTCAACAATATTCCTATAAACAGTTTTAATAACCGGCAACTGTACCAAACTCAGTTCAAGGACAATGACGAACACGAAAAACGTTGTGTAACAGTAAACACGTTACACAACCAGACATCAGGCGATGTGTTGCGTCAGCAAATTATGTAACGATGTGTGTCACCAGTTTTGTCAACAAGCCAAAAATAGTCCACTGGCGAACGAATACAAAATGTAAACCAATCAGAATTGAACGAACAACAGTTGCTTCACAAAATAGCGCCTATTTCTCACCCCAGTCCAACTTCATCACCACTCGCGAGTGGTCTGTATAAAAGTTTCGGCAGTAAGTGCGGGCCCGTACCTAAAATGTGAAGACCGAAAAAACAACCAAATGTAACTTAAAGCATATCTAAATCGAGTAAAAGGAACAGTTTTCTTGGAATGATGACAGTGGTGGAAATATAAAACTGAGTGTTAATTAAAACAAACGCGTGTGCGTGGACTTAAAAAATCATGACTTCTTCTGGACTTAAAAATCAGCTAAGTAACCTACAATAATATAAAGAAAACACAAATCTTCAACTATGGTTTAATATTCAAAATTTTAACACTTTCTAATTATGAGCTCTTAAAATCGGGGAATGGTTATGTGTGTGTGTGTGTAAGCGCTGGTTTTCGTTATGTCTTAGTTGTAGAGAATTGTCTGTATTTATGTTATATCTTAGTTTGAAAACTGCTTAAGCAAAATGATCATTTTTACGAATACTTAAACACACTTAAATTACGAAAGTTAATAGGTATAAGGGAGAAAAGAAATTTTGTATTTTGACCGAAAAATTTATAACTTAATGGTGTTTCTTTTTGAGAATCTAATAAAATAATATTGATCGGGATAGTTAAATGTGAATTAAATTAGTTATTGCAAATAAACCATTCTGATCTCCTGTTCGCCAAAAAGAACCCGAGGACCCAAGAAAAACGGTAAGTACGTATATTTTTTCATACGTAGTTGGTAACAAGATGGCGCTCGAAGAATTCAGTTAATAAATAGTGAACAGTAACCTATTATCAAGAAATATAAATATCAATAAAATGATATATCACACCGCAGTAGAATGTCAATTATTAATGTTTGCAAATTTCCAAGGTAACTGATGTTTGGATATAATAATTTTAATGTGTTGTTAAAGATTTTATTTGAATGATAGACTGAATTGATATATTTAAGAATTTTAAACGATTTGTGAAAGATAGTAAAAGATAGGTTTTGTGTGATTAACATTTTGTTGGGACATGTAGATCAGTCCAAGCTGAGTTTAAAGTGGAAATAGATAGAATAATGTTGTTGTGAGTTAATGTAGTAGAATCGGAGAAGTATTGATGCTGACACAGTAGATATGGGGAATATATGTAGAGTATTGATTGATATTTTGTGGTAATAAGTAAATAATGATATTTTGTTGTAGTTGAAGTGAGGTATTGAGAATGGTGATTTGGGGATGGTAATTTTGTAAGAGGGGATAGTGTAGTGTAGGAGTCCGCAACAAAAGTGGTTGGGACGGGAAGGGACCGATTGGCGGGAAGGGGTTGCCTTAGGTAGAATCCAGGGACCAGATTAAGGGAATGAGCTTTGGGGGGGGGGGGAACACATATCCTAAGCACAAAGGGTTAGAGAGTATTTTTTTTTATATCGAGAGAATGATGCGATTTGAGTTTAGTAGTAAGTTGGGTTTAGAGATTGTTTGATAGATGTTTTGATAGAGATGGGTGTCATGTTAGTTAAAGTTGATGAGTATTAGAGTCAAGAGGTAAAGATTGTAAATGTATACATATCAAGTGGTATATCAAGTTAGTATAAATAATTAAATCACCCAAATTAATGGAGAATGCGATTTATAGTAAAAAATGTAAAATTTTGATTGAAACCAGTGACAATTTTAATAAAATTTGAAAAGCTAAAGTTATAAAGTGTTTATTTTGAGTAATTTAAATATCAATTTTATTGTTAATCATAAGAATATTTTGTTATTTTAAATGTCTTATTTTATTATGTTTTTGTGTTTAAAGATAGAATTTTAAAAATGTTCAACGTATTTTCAGATTTTCAGATGTAACTTATGTATCACTTATGTAGGTCAAGGTTCTTGACTTGACCCAGTTTGATCAGCTGATGGGTGATGTTCTATACTAAACCAGTTTTGGCAATGAAGTGATGCCAATTTTGTTTCTTAATTAATTTAACTAAAGTTAATAATTTTAATATTGAAACAAAAAATTTTAATAAATTTAAATTTTTTTTTGAATTTGAAAAAAAAATTTTTTTTTGATTTTTGCCTGCCATCTAATTGATGTTTTGAACTCTGATTATATTATTGTCTGTGTGTATTAATAGTGTTTTTATTGAATTGTATTGTTTAGGATATATGTATAATCACATGTTAGGATAAGAAAGATCATGTTTTGAATAAATGTTCAATTTATTTGTTTTCTAGTTATCAATAATAACGAAGAGAATTATTCAATTTAGATAAAAGATTTTATTTTGATTTTAATGAAAATAGCTGGTGATTTTTAACTTAAATAAATTTTTGAAGCTAAGAATGTTTCAATTTTGATAGGATGTAGTTATAAGTGTGTGTGTGCGAGCCCAGTACTGCTAAAGGCAGCCCAGTGTGCATGAAAAGGGGGAACATATCGGTTGAGGATCTGGCATGATATAAGACCAGGGGTTGGATTTAGGGGTCGCATGTTAGAAGGTGAGGTGCGCTGTGGTGCGTATCTGTTCGATTTTACGGTGTTGGGATCTTGTACAGAGAAGTCCAGTGATCTTGTTCAGATGCGGCCATAGTCGCCGAGCCAGGGGGGTTGTTTACCCATGAAGTATAAGAGCTAAAGGGGGTTGTTGGCACCATATCCTCACCGGTCCTCTTAGGGGTTTTAGCAATGAGATTTCTTCTGTTTCGGCAGAAGATATCTCATTGGGGGGGGGGGGTATTGTAACGTGATGAATTTTGGGTTTTTTTTTATTTTATTAAATTTTGGGGTTTATTAAAAAATATTCATAAATATAATTTCCATCTGTGACCAGGCCACGTGTTGAATTAAAACATTGCGCTAACAAAGGAAGAGTACGCAGTATCAGTTGTGTAACCGTTACAAAAGAATGTACCAGGGCGTCAATTCTAAGAACTCTACATTTGTGTGACGTCCGCGCCCGAATGCACCATACGAGCAGGTGCGTAGGCCGACGCGGAATTGTAGAACTCCAGAATGGCTAGGAGACGAAAGTTTGGACACACATAATCATAGACGACGGATGTAGGTCTAAGCCCAACCTCTTTTGTGACGTCAACCAGTGCTGACCAAATGTCATCCACGTCCAACACACAAAACACTACGTGTGTTAAATGGGACACAACAGTAGCGAAGAACCAGCAGGCATTGTTTTCCACCTTGAGAGACGCAATCTAGTTGGTAGTGAGCATAGAGACGCTCTGCCCAGTTCGCTTACAGACTGTGCCTGGCCAGGTACTGCCCCAAGGGGCTTTTTAAAAAATTCATAAGTTTCAAATAAAAAGTGAGTTATCAGTTAACAGTAATGGGACAGTGGTGTGAGCAGTCAACCAAAATACATCAAATCTATTTCGGACACGCGAATAAATTAAAAAATGAGAAGTCATTAGCGCGAGTGGACATCACGTTGCTGGCAGGGGTGTTTCATAATGGGTTAAGGGTGTTAAATAAATAAGTGTGAGTGAGAGAATGTTGGCAGACTGGGCTGTCTGTATATTTAATTAAGGTAAGATGCTAGCGTAAGTTAAAATTAGTAATTGTAGTCATGGAGTGAATCACAAAACAAGAAATTATTATGCTGTTATTTGATGTTCTAAATTTTGAGTAAAAATCTGACAAAGATTTTTTAAAAGGTTAAAAAATAAAATTCATTAATTCTCTTCAAACCATGAGTAGCGTAAGTTATTGCTATAACCCTTAAACCAGGTTTGCATCTTACGTTCGTGCGACCGAATTCTGGACCCAGATAAATTTTACAGGTAGGTGGGAATAAATTATGTATTTATATTTGTAAGTAATTAATTAATACGACACCCCCATTGTAAATACACACAGTCACATTCAGATGTTCCACCACAGTGTTGCCAACTTTTGTGGTTATAATTTGTTTTGTTTTTATAACATTTTGTATAGACTAAGTTCTTGACATCATGGTTCTGAAGAACCTTATCATCATGGTTACGAATATTACTGTAAAAATTTCACATTGGCTAATTTTTTTATAGTGCTGGGATGTTAGCCTGATGCCCAACTTTGAACCTGGTGGACCAGGGATGCTTCTGTTGGGATTACTATACCCTAGCCAAACAGTCTCCATTTTAAGGCACTGAGAACTCGCATTTTCACCCTCTTCCATCTTGTTACATAATGCCAACCCACATGCCGCAATGTACCCAGAGGCCAAACGACTAATGAGATCTTCAAGGACTCATGGAAGTACTGTAGTGGGATTTACTGGCAGAACCAACCAACTACATGTGTAGAAGGCTCTGTCCCATTTGACAGAAAACAGTAGACATTTTGCCAATATGAAAATGTTTAGAAATAACTTGATTAAGAGACAAGAAGCAGAATGAAGATTTACAGAAGTACGCTGTGCCCTGTTGAGACGTATGGCTGTAAAACATAGACATTAACAGGAAGTAATGAGAACAAATTGAGAGGATTTTTAGTGCGATTAAAGAAAGAGCTACTTTGACAGTGCGGAAAAGTAAGGAATTGAATACCCAATTTGAAGTGGAAGATGCAGTAAGATTCATCAAAGCACAAAAAATAAATTGGGTGGGGCATGTTGAAAGAATGGTTTAAGAGTCTCTGGAAGGGGTGATTATGTGGAAGAAGAAGGAGGGTTTGACCAAGGAAAAGATGGATGCACTACATCACTCCACATCTTGCTACAATGGGTGTAAGAAGCAGGAAAGGATTGGCAAATAATAGAGGAAAGTGAAGGAGGATTTTTGCACAGACCAAGGCCCATCAGGGGCTGTAGAGATGGTGAAAGAAGAAGAATTATAAAAATTTCACAGAATATTCAATTGCCATTTCGTATGGCAAAATGTGAACACAACTGGTCCTTTTAATAATCCCTTATCTTCAAGTAGTTTTCAATTTTGAATATATCATGTATTTGTTCACACATATGTTTATATAATTATTTTGCTAAACATTATGCCACTGACTTGTTATAATATTATTTTATACATAACCACAAAAATCAGTAAAATTTCACCTTGTTAAGGTAATGAAGAAGGCCTTTTCGAAATTATTTAAATTTCATCATCAGTTCAGTGAACTGATAATGTATGTGATATTATCACTACGTATTACTAATGATACGTAGTAATAGTATGTGAACTGATGATGAAATTTAAATAATTTCGAATAGGCCTTCTTCATTACCTTAACAAGGTGAAATTTTACTGATTTTGGTGGTTATGTATAAAATAAGTTTATATAATTGGTTCAGTTATTGCCTAAAGTCAACTGAGAGTATGAATGTGCCCTGTTTTGCAGGGCATGTGTGGGTTATAGCAATCACCCTGTGAAAATGGAGGAGTTAAATTGCAGCAGTGAAACAACGATGCTCAGACCTCCTTCTTCTTAACACTTTGATGCCTATGGACGTCCTTCAAAAACATTCCTCCGATCGTCAATTGACGCCCTGAAGTTTCAGTGTGTTTTGAATGATTCCATATGTATAAATACATCCTTGGAGCTGTTTTGAAATGATGTCAGGCCTTGTAGTACCTAAACAATCCGCTAGATCGCATATGCATTCACTTTCGTAGGTACAATTGACATGAAACAGCGCGCGGCAAACTGTTATGTTAGTTGGCTAAACACCACTTACATGTCGAAATGTCAGATAAATGTTTCTTGTAAAAAAATTATAAAAGTACACCTTTATAAACCAATATATATTATAAACATTATATAATGTATTGTTTAATTCATTTATAACAGGTAAAAATAAAATTACAAGTTTCTAGTAACAACATGTGTTTTGGCCAATTTTTTTCTTCCAAACACATCACTTTTTTTGAAAAGCAATTTTAGGGAAAATAACCAACACAATGACATAAAGTATACACCATTTTAAAGAAGACACTTAGATCTTCATAAAAACATAGGTAGCATATTTTTTTACCATATAGTTTAGAAGCTGCAGCATTTTAAATATATGCAAAAATCCTCCGCCATGGGCGAAGGACAACTGTGTTAAGGGCCTGGCGTCAAAGTGGTAACATTTCTCCCATCAGTCTTTCCCTTTAATACGTTATGCCTTATTACATTTCCCAACTATTTGCATTTCTTTCTGATGCTGCTTTATTTTATAAGTCCTCTTAATTTATTGTTCACCTTATCGCTCCATAAAGCTTACTGTTTTCTCCTCCAGTAAAGTTTCTCTAAAGTCTGTACTAATTAACAAACCATTTATTAATAGACTATAGATTTTGTATAGAACACAACTTATTGCTACCTATTAGTTGATATTTACCCCTGATGAGTGCTTTTAAGTGATTCAGCGGATCATAAGATCAGAACAAACGCCATCTTTTCTGAGGTCAGAGCCATTGTGGCTGTTAATTCTGATCTGATTCCATTTTCGTTTTCACTCTTGTTAGTGAGTTCTGTATTCTATTTAATAATAAAAAACTAGTAATAATAATAATTATTATTATTATTTTTATGATTTTGCAGGTTTTCTTTAAAGAGATATTCCTCAACATTTTGGAAACATCAAGTTCCTCGTTTGAACACAAATGGATGGTTATACAAGCTTTAACTAGGATATGTGCGGATGCTCAAAGTGTTGTTGACATGTATGTCAATTATGACTGTGATTTAGCAGCTGCTAATCTTTTTGAAAGGTGAGGTTGGTACACACCCATTTCTTAATAAATATAATCAAAATAAAGTGATTAAACAGTAAGTACAAATGTTTGCTCTTTCATATTTTATGAAATCATTGTGGTTGCAGGCTCGTGAATGATTTATCAAAATAGCTCAGGGTAGACATGCATTGGAATTAGGTGCTACTCCAAATCAAGAAAAGTCGATGCGAATATGTGGTCTTGAATGTCTTGTGTCTATACTGAAGTGCATGGTCGAGTGGAGTAGAGACCTTTATGTGAACCCTAACGTGCAAACAAATCTTGGTATGTATTAATGCTATATTTTTAGTATAAATTTTAGTTAAACTGTGTACATTCCACCTGTTTTCACATAAACTTGGTCTTTATGTCATATCTTGCCTGCTCGTTTGACCAAGTTGGTGTAGATTGAAATTTTTTATAAAGTTATAAATTAAATAATAACCTTTGAATATAGCCAAAAATGATTCAATTAAAAAAAATTAAGAGAAGTAAAGAAATTATCTAGAATATTGTTACGTTCTATTCTTTCTACTTACCTCAAACCATACCTTTACTTACCCATCACACTTACACGCCACTCTGACTTGATCAACACAGAAGATTCCAAACTATTTGTAGGTCGCCACGATGTTTTCGGCTTTACATCGAAACCTTTAAAACACTTTTATTTAATTGCCAGGTTCGTTAGGCGAAATTTTCCATACGGGATAGGTGATGTTAATGTGGCGTAATAATTAACTTAACACATGGTTACGCTACTAATTCATTTTATTAGAATTCAAACTATGAAATTAAAACCTTCTGTGAAATCTATTTTGAATACATTACTTTTTCTCTTCTCTCTTAATCAAGATAGCTACAAAACTCACTATGTGGTATATTACCTTTCTCAAACACTAAGATATATGTATATTGAAAATTAAAAAAAAAAACCTCAACTAACTTATACTAATTTTATTCAAAACGACCCAGACATGCCCACACTCAACACACATACAATTTTAAAACCCCCACCTTTACTTAATTTAGGCCTTTATTAAAAAAATGTTTGAATGAAATACTGTTACGGTACTTGTTGCAGTAGCGTCCCCGCCGACCGCATGGCGCGTCACACACAAAGTTCTCTTTTTTGATGCCCAAAATTATGCTTGCACTTTTGATACTTACTGTTTACTGTTACATTATGATTGCACTGTTGTACACATTAAAACTATACTGGGGTTTTGGCCGGCCGACCGTAATTAGTTAAGAACAAATTTTGATAGAACCACGCGTGGTCTGGTGTTGTTGTGTACTGCCCGCGTTACCCCCACATCTCCCACCACCTCGGATTGCTGGATAGGAAGTCAAAGCCTTTTGGTGTTAAAAGTTCGTCACTATACAGGTAACATGGGTTTGCATTGTGCCCACGTGTTGACAACGCCAACCTGTGAAAATATTGAGGCTGTGGAAGGCGTGGGCCTCTAAATGTATTCGGCAGCACCGGACCGCATGGAACAAAAGTCTTCGCCTCTCGCCATTTTTTGTGGCGTCGTTTGGAGTCTGATCTGCGTCATCTATGCGCCCGTGTTCATGTTGCGCGTCTTTGTACATGCCAAAATGCTTAATTACTCGGGAGTCACACTCCACATCGCATTTCATTGCCCTGACTATGTTCAAACTTCGCTTCACTGTGCCTTTGTCTAACCGAACCTGTATTATGTGTTGGGCTTGCAATTGAAATGAAATAAATTTAATAAAATGACAAACCTCCCATTTTGTCCCATTACAATATATATTTAAGTTGCACTTATCATCAGCAGGAAAAAATAGGAAATTTATTTTATTCATTTCTGCTCAGGCTAGCAGCACTATCTGTCTGTTTGCTATTACAGGAATAATAGAAAAGTTTTTTTTCAGACTATAAGAAACGCTAATCTTAGAAAACAACAAACATAAAAAATGCAACATCTACAAATACTTAGGAATAAACTATAATGAAGAAGGAATAGATGATGCTGAAATAAAATCAAGAATAAACAAAGCAAAACAAATAATTAGATCATAGAGTGGGATGTATGGAGCACAGAAGTTGGAAAGAAAGAAGACAAGAATATACGATAGTATAATTAAAAGCACGTTGATGTATGGATCCAAAACATGGAGATAAAAGAACAGGTGAAAAGAACGTTAGAAGTGACAGAAATGGATGCTTTGAGACGAGCTCCTCTTCAAGGCTAGAGCGAATACGAAATGAAATGGTCATAGAAGAAATGGGCGTACAAAAGACAGTCATCGACTGCATTGATGAAAAACAAGTAATCTGGTATGGACTCGTTCAAAGAATGGGACAAAACTGACTACCACAGAAAACGATGAGATGGATACTTAGAGAGCACAGAAAGAAAGGAAGACCCAAGAAAACGTGGATAGAGATCATAAGAAGATAATGAGCGATAGAGGATTACACGACGAAAACTGCAATGACAGACAGCAATGGAGATTAGGCATTGGACAACGTCGTAGGACATTTTGACCACGAATTAAAGAGGAAAATAAAAAAAACCAAGAACACTATAGACTTACGCTTAAAGCTCCTACTGATTTAAACTGTCCCAAAAAAGTACACATGAATATAACTAAACAGTTTAAATTGTAATGGCGCCAATTATTCCCCTGTATTTTTGTTTTTAACCAATTAAAAAACTTAAATAAAAAGGAAAAACTGTCAAATATATCATATGTACAATTTAAATATGGTTAAACAATGTATGTACAATACGCATGCGCATATTATTATTGTTATAACGGATGTATGTATTCTATGAAGGTTAGTTCAGTGAATAAAGTCTTTTCTAATCAACGTGTTGTCTAACTGTATTTGACAATATAATTTCAATATTAAATAATATCTCTCACAGGTTATGGGCCGACACTAGTAATTTGGAGATATATAGACGTGTGTTAGTTGTAATTACGTCGGAATTATTTACAGAGAAAAGTTTGTTTACATATACAGGCTCAAAGTGAAAGAGATCGCGTGCTTAATCTAAAATGGCTACATCTACGGTTCCCTTTCCCCTGCTAAAGGCAGATAATTTTTCCACTTGGAAATATAGAATACGTCTTGTTCTGAATAAAGAGGGTGCACTCGTAGCATTAGATAAAACAGACACAGAAATCGCAGCACTCACAGGTGCAGATTTGACCAGTTTCCAAGCTAAAGACGTAAAAGCTCAATGCATCATCGCACAGTCAATATCAGATAAGTATATTGAATACATAGAGAGTGCACAAAGCGCCAAAGAAATGATTGCAAATCTGGAAAATGTCTTCCAGAGAAAAAGCGCATTATCTAAGATGTTTATATTGCGAAAGCTATTGAAAATGAAATTCGTCGATGGCGAATTACAAGATCATTTCACTAAATTCGAAAAACTCATAAAAGAACTTGATGGCATAAGCAAAGTTGCAACCGATGATACCGACAAAACGTGTTACCTTCTTCTGACAATGCCGGAAAGCTTTGAGAGCGTCATTACATCGATAGAAACGATAATGAATAAAGATGTGACAGTATATTCGTATTCTGATGTAAAAACAAGGTTATTGGATACTGAACTCAAAAACAAAGAGAACACCAATGCAGGTGATAAGGTCGATAACGACGGAAACTGCTCTTTCTACTCTCCAGGTGAATATAAGAATAGCTCACAGATGAGGTACGAAAATGTAATATGTCACACATGTAGAGGAAAAGGACATTTCAAAAATGAGTGTCCATCAAACAAGGATGTGCAAACTCAACAGACGCCTCAGACGTCATATCGCGGCCATGGATATCGCAGTAAGAGAGGGAGAGGAAACTCGAGGACGTGGAAGAGGCAAGACGACAAGACATACGTCAAATGTTGCACAGAGCGAAGATGATCAAGAAGAAGAATTTGATTTCTTTTCCGCTGAAAATATTGAGAAAAATGGCGCTTTATCCTCAGAATTACTAGGAAACACTTGATCCGTTAAATTCATTTTAGATAGTGGTGCCACAAATCATTGGGTATCAGAAAATTTGGAAAAGCTAATGGAAAATGTTGAAGAAATGGAGAATAAAATGGAAATAAAAATAGCAAATGGTAGCACTATAAAAGGTACAAAAAGAGGTATAATTCGCTTGAAAGTGTTGAACAATAAAAATAACAGTTATGTTTTCATAAAGATACCTGCTATTATTGTACCTGAGTTTCCTTACAATCTCTTATCAGTGAAAAGAATGAGTTCAAAGGGATTTGATGTTCAATTCAATAGTGGTGGAAAATCAGTTACTATCTCAAATAACAAATTGCAAATGAAATGTGAATCTGAAGGAAATTTGTATGTGGCTCAATTTTCAATACACACCCTTTGATGACTGAAACTTGTTGCATTTCATTAAGTTAGGATCTACTATGGCACCGAAGACTTGGACATCTCAGTGCCCAAGGTCTTGGATCACTAAATTTTCCACACAATTTTGGAGTATGCAGTCCCTGTAACCAAGGTAAAGCAAAACGAAAGCCTTTTAAGGATGTACCCCTACCAAGGTCAAACAGAATTGGAGAACTCATTCACAGTGACTTGGCTGGTCCTTTTAAAATACACACCATGAAAGGTGAAAAATATTATCAAACAATTATCGATGACTATTCACATTTTACCCAGGTGTTCCTTTTAAAACACAAAAATGAAGCAGAAAGAAATATTATGTCCAAGAGTTAAAGGCCAGAGGATATTACTCTTCAAGAATCAGGTCAGATTGTGGTGGAGAGTACTCATCACATGTGTTTAAAAATTTCTGTGTACAAAAAGGAATAGTCAACGAATACACTTTGCCACATACACAGCAGCAGAATGGAGTTTGCGAAAGAATCGATTTCACTCTAATGAGTAGAGTACGAACACTATTCGCTGAAACAAATTTGCCTAAGTTCTTGTGGGGTGAAGCAATACGTTGTGCTGCATACCAATTGAACCGCTCTCCAACAGTTGCCCTGAAGGAAAATAAGGTACCCGCTGAAGTCTACCTAGGTAAAGTGAATTATGACAAGTTGAGGGTTTTTGGTTCAAAGGCTTGGGCATATAAACTGCCTGTTCCAGCAGACAAGCTAGAAACAAGATCAGTTGAATGCATTATGGTAGGCTATGCTAAAAATGAGTATAGACTATGGGTACCCAAAACAAGTGAAATTATAATCTCAAGGGGTGTTACCTTTGATGAAATTAAGATACTGGATTAATCACATATTCAGATGCAGATTGGGCAGGAGACATCACCAGCAGAAAGAGTACAAGTGGATGTATAATATGTCACTGTAACAACCCTGTATCCTGGTTTACAAAGAAACAAACATGTGTATCCCAGTCAACAGCTGAAGCGGAATACATAGCATGTGCAATGGCAGCGATGGATGTGGTATACTTTCAACGCATACTTGTGGACTTGAAGTGCAATGTCTTAATTCCTTTAATTTATGTAGACAACCAAAGTGCACTTAACATGTGTGAAAGCTATGAGAATAGCAGACGTAATATAGACATTAAATATCACTATATTAAGGATCTTATACACAAAAAACTTATTGAAAACATAAAAACCCAAGATAATGTAGCTGATATTTTCACAAAGTCCTTAAATAATATAAAGTTTGCAAAGTTTTTGGAAAAACTCAACATAAAATAATTTTCAGATACCAAAAATTTTCAACTTTTTATTTATTTTTTTTATTTAAGTATATTTATCAACTGTAATCATACCAAAACTGTTCCAAATGTAAATTAAGGGTATTTAAATTATATGGGTATTTAAATTGAGGGGAATGTCAAATATATCATATGTACAATTTAAATATGGTTAAACAATGTATGTACAATACGCATGCGCGTATTATTATTGTTATAACGGATGTATGTATTCTATGAAGGTTAGTTCAGTGAATAAAGTCTTTTCTAATCAACGTGTTGTCTAACTGTATTTGGCAATATAATTCCAATATTAAATAATATCTCTCACAAAAACAGAATTAATACTGTTGCACACCACTATAGAAAAATTATTCTGATTGTTATTTCCGATCTGATAATTAGCTGTGAGGCTTGAAAGCGCTAATCGGAATAATTTTTCTATAGTGGTGTGCAACAGTATTAATTATCAGAGGAAGAATAAAAAAAAGCGCTTTTTGCTCTTCAAAACAGTTCTTAGAAAGAAGTGATTCTACAAATGTTTTGGTTTGAGTTGATTTGCCCTGTTGGTAATTGCTGCTGAAAAATAATTTTTAAGAACTAATAACTATAGAATGTCACACGTATTATAATTTATGATTAAATTTTCTCTGGTGTGTACTTTTCTGTGGAAAAATACCACAGAATCTATAGTGAGTATCAGCAGTAACACAAGTTCTAATGCACAAATTTTAAATGTTTGTTTAAAATGTGATTAACAAATACTCCAAGTTAGTGATGTAACTAATATAATTTTGTTACTCACTTTCTAAAACAGTTTCATGTATGCTTATACGTGTAAAAACAGAATTGATTACTTTTGAAGTCATATGTTAAACATTTTGACAGTTAGTTGTGATATAAACAAGTAACATTGCATTGTGAGCCCAGCAACAAGATGCTATTCAAGGGTAGGGTGCTTTTGTATTAGGTGAAATTAATATTGTAATATTTTGTTTTGTATTGCACACTAAGAGTATTATGATGTCTAGGAGCAGAACGCAATGTACGAGATGCTGAGTCAAACGACTTGCTGCCACCTTCTACGCCCCGTGACAGTTTACATTCCTACGGCAGTGTGACATCCCTGAACTCGGCAAGTTCTGGGAACAAAGAAGCACCCGATACACCGCACCAGTTACAAGTACTGAAACATCAGAAAGAAGTCTGGGAAACGGGCATCGACATGTAAGTTTGATATGCTCTGAACATACTATCTGGTTGTATATTTATTGTTATGTTGTAATAATATACATATGTTAATAAGTGTGTGATATAATATTATGAAAAATCTTCCTCTTCTGCCAGCAACTTTGATACTGTCTGTCACATGCTAGCTTCCAACGCGATAGACCTAACTAGTCATTTGCATGTAGATGTCTTCTGCTGATATTAGTATACACTATCTTGCCATGTTTTTTGCAATCTTACACCGTTGTGTGAGATCCCATTCTAGCAATCTTTTTGGCCATCGATCATCATTCATTTTACACATTCAGATTTTTAAGCTATGGCAAGATGGCCGTTATTAAATGTAGCTTTTTTTCTATGTAACGTTAACATAACATTTATTCCATTCTCCCTGGCTAGACTGTACGTTAGGTAACACAATTATCTATACTTTAAATGATGTAGGTTTTGCAATGCACCGGCTGATCCTTTTTTAACATGGTTTCCTTTGTTTAAAGTCTAGGTATAAAAAAGTCTAGTCTTGCTTCATTATTTTATTATTATCAAGTGATTACGTTTTTTAGATAAGTCATGACAGAATTAAACATAACGTAAAAAGCAATGGTTTTGTTATTGTTTATTAGAAGACAATGTAAACAGAAACGAACAGAATTAACACTGTCGCACACCACTATAGAAAATTATTCCGATTAGCGCTTCCAAGCTTCACAGCTCATCATCAGATTGGAAATTAGATCAGAAAGCTCATTTTCCGATCTGATGATGAGCTGTGAAGCTTGAAATCGCTAATCAGAATAATTTTTCTATATAGTGGTGTGCAACAGTGTTAATTCTGTTTGATATTATAACCACTAACAGAACTTTATTAATTAAACAGAAACAACAAAGTGGTGGATACATCCAATAATTGGTGATCGACCTTATAAAGTTCAGTAACATACATGAAAAACTTCAGTATTACCCGATGTTGTTTTTTTATTATTATTGTATGTTTATAAATTTATTTCAATATCTTCTTTCTAAACTACATGAAAAAGTTAAGTGCAAAGATTAACATATTAACGTATGAGGGCGATTTGAAAAGTTCTCGGCCTACCATAGAAACGAATGTGTGGCGTTTCTGTTTTTTATCAATCTGGCTAACCTTTTGGGCCAATTAAATTAAAAAATTCGAGAAAAATACCAGGTTTAGTAAAGATCATTTTCCACACGCTAATGCACGCCCTCACTTATGCGTTGTGTCTATGGCAAAAAATCGCCAAGTTGAAGTATAGTGTGTTGCACCATTCGCCTTATTCACCTGATTTAGTGCCATCTGACTCATCTATTTCCAAACCTCAAAATATTTCTCGGGGGGAAATGATTTTCCTCAGATAACGAGCTGAAAGCGGCAGTAAACGGTTATTTTGAAGACTTAGAAGAATCAGACTTCCTCAGCGGAGTAAAAGCGCTGGAGCATTGCTGGACTAATGCATTAATTAACACACGTGTAGCCAGTAACATTGTGTCATTTAACAGCAGTTGAATGGGCTGTGTCTGTTCGCCTGTGTTGTGACCTTGGAGATGGACTTGTGTTTCAAATTGTGCAATAAATTCAGTAGCGTCTAGCCACTTCCTATTTCACATCACTACGTATATATTTCTTGAATTATTTAATGAAAAAATGCTACATTAAAAAAAGTCCATCTAGCTGTAGCCTAAGCTTCTATGACACCATATGATACCATAAGAACTCTTATACTAGGACAAAATTTCCAGAGCTTTTAATTTTTTTGTTTGTTAATTCAACGCTCTTCCACACATTCTCACAATATGATATAACACTGTCAACATGAACTGTGTTTAATTGACGTGGATGTGTAAAACCCACTTCTCATGTTTGTCATCCAACTATTATCTTTATCATCTGCAAATTGTAATGTGCAAGTATTATTATCATTCTTGAACACCCTCACTGTAAAAACTTTTCTCTGCCATCAGTATTAAAGGTGTTAAAGGATACTTTAAAAATATTATTTCATCATTATCACATCATCATCATCACCACTCCCAGGACTAGGCCTTAGACCTGTTCTGGAACCCATCTCCTCCTCGGTCTACCAACATCTCTCGTCCCAGTAGGTTGATAACCCAAGGCAGCCACAGGTAGACGGATATCAGGCATGCGATTCAAGTGTTCACACCATCTCCTTCTGTGGTTTTCAATCTTCTGGTGCAATGATACAATGTTTAAATTGCATCTAATATCCTCGTACCTTCTCCGATCCAAGAGAGAACAACCTTGCGTCCCTCTTTGAAATTTCATTTCGGCTGCCTGAATCCTCTGCACGCCCCTTTTACTAAGAGTCCATGTCTCACTAGCATACAGGATTGTGGGGACAACAACAGTTTTATAAAATTTCATTCGGGTATCCTTCCGTGTTTTATTTTTCAGGTACCAATGAATTGTTCCACAGATGCATCTAAATTTTGTTAGCTTACTATCCCAATCAATATCAGTTCCATATGAGATATTCCAACCCAGGTAATTAAAATGACTAACCTGATCCAAAATCTGATTATTCATCACTATCTTAGGTCTTATAGGATACCTGCCCAGAAATGCCATCATTTTAGATTTTGTAGCAGAGATCTGTAGCCCATAGTCTTGTATGTGCTATATTTTGGCGATGGACAGTTAAAGTTGACTAGGAAAAAATAGTATTTAAATACATAAATTCTATACAATATTAAATTAACGTGAGTAGAAAATAAAACAGAAAAGATGTAATCAAAATTAAGGGTTTACTTCAGTTTGGAAGCAACCCGTGTAAGTTGCCTGTGATCTGTTACCACGTCTTTCTCCTAGTGTAATCTACTGTGAATTACAATAGTTTCTTCCTCTTTTTCTCTTACGGTGACTTGTGGATTTTTTAAATGCTGTAAAAAAAATCTGACCTTCCTGTGTCGTATAAATGTTGGGACAGGTAGAAAAACTGTTAGTTTCAATACAAAATGTACTGCAGAATATCATATTCTAATTTGTTGCAGCATTTTCAGTTTAGAACTATTTAAATTGTTTTGTAGGTTCAACCGCAAACCCAAAAAAGGTTTGAATTTTCTTCAGGAACAGGGACTTCTGGGATCGTCAGCAGCAGAAGTAGCAGAATGGCTTCATTCAGACGAAAGGTTGGACAAAACCGGTATAGGAGATTTTCTTGGAGAAAACGAAGACTTCAGTAAGGAGGTGACTGTCTGTACAATACTATACGATGACTGTTTTCAGTATAATTACTTGGTAGAATTTTTGGAACCTCTGTTCACTGAAGTTTGGCAGATGTTTGACCTCAACAGCAGTTGCATTCTTCCTCAAACGTACAAATCTGTTATAACATTGTTTTACTTTGTATTTTTAGATCATAATTATTGTACTTGCTATTACTATTATGTTTCATATGAGGACAAACAAAACCTTTTCTTTTGAAAGTTAGACAAGTATTACATTTTGAAAATATTGGTACGGAGAACTATAGATGACTTCCATGTTCTAAGATTTATATTTAAAATTGTAATTTTACAAATAATAAAAAATAAAACTGAAGAAACTAAACCCCGCTTATTACTCTTTACGGCTTACCTTTACGCAGAAGATTCCCAAAGTCCCCGGGCCGCCACCACATTTTCTGGAGGAAATGTGGAAACCAATTACATTCCGTGTAGAAACAATTTTGATAAATAAATTGTTAACAACTTAACCAAAATCCAGGGCCGTCTAGGTGAACTTATTGATACAGAGATAAGGTTATGAGTAGTGGCATAATAATTCAACTAACACATTGTTATTACACAATCATATTTTATTTTATTAAAATATGTTAATTTGTTTTTAATATGGTAAGACACAAAATCATAAGACGAAAAGTCATAAGATGAAAAAGTTGTAGATGCAAATCAGTACTTTCTACTCCCTCTCCCTTTGTTTCTTTACTCTCTCTCTCTCTCTCTCTCTCTCTCTCTCTCTCTCTCTCTCTCTCTCTCTCTCTCTCTCTCTCTCTCTCTCTCTCTCTCTCTCTCTCTCTGTCTCTCTCTCTCTCTCTCTCTCTCTCTCTCTCTCTCTCTCTCTCTCCCCATTTTAATATTTTTTATGTTTTAGAATAATTTTACAATAAAAACCAACTTCAAATAATTTTGATTAATTGTTTTTGGTCCTTCCTAGTTACTTTTCTCACACGTGCTCTCCCAGTTGTTGCCCCACCAAATGCAATTCACTATAAAACCACAGAAATGTTCTAAAAGTTCATATTTTCGTCTCCATTCTTAGTTCTGGTTTAGTTGGCACTGATCTCACACATTCATTTCCAAGTTTAACACTTTTTAAATAAAAACTCGGTAGGCCTACCTCGACTGCAATAGGTAGGCCTACCTACACTATTACAATACGACCGTGTGGTTCGACTGTTCCTTGGAGTCTGGCTGTATCGTCGTAAACACATGCCGTTTGTGTGATTCACTCTTAACTTATTTGGACATCGCATAACGAACTTTACTTCTACAGTTTTAATCAGATTTGCTTCATTATAATAAAATATTTTAAATTGGTATATAAATTTTGTTACCCAAATTTTGTCCCGTTACAAAATCATTTTTGAAATCAAATATTTCTGTAAAAACTACTTCTTTCTTCAGCCTTAACCACAGTACTGTGGTCACTAACATATACTACCTCACGTTAGCGTACTTGATTTTCACTGGTGATGGCAGTCGATGGCACTGCCGAAATGTTGGACCACAGCCAAACAGCCCGGGGAGGAATTTTAACAACAAACTGCTTCTTTGTTACTGTTAACGTAGTACACATAAAAAACTACCCCCTCCCCCTTCAACTATAATTTTCATTTATAGATTTTCATCTACCTTTCTACAGTGGATTATTATGACCTTTTTTTCAGGATACTTTATTTATCAGAATTAAGTACTTTACTCTTGTTAAAACATAAAATGTTGCAGGTAAACTACCCCTTCCCCTTAATCGATCTTCACTAGAATCAATAGATCTTGAGTCCTCTACAACTCAGGCACACATATGCAAAAAATTATTTGATTCTGTTTGAATTTGCAGCAGTTATCATTCGCCACAGAAAAAATTCCACACACAGACGCTTTTTGGAAAATTACATTTCTTCATGTTTTTAGGGTAGTACAATCAAAATCAGCCCTTATTTTTTTTTGCCATCACCATGCAATTCCATTTCCTTATGGAACATGGAAGTAAAAAACCAACTGGCCATTTCAGTTAATGATGTTTCAGTTGACAGAGATTTTATTACACTTATTTGTTTCTAAATATATAGCTTTTTTAAAATACGGTTGTATGTCTGATTTTTATACATCTAAGGTGAATGTTTAATGGATTTAAAATTTTTGTTCTTGTAGGCTTTTTTAGTACATCATTCTTTAAAGAAAATTTGTTATTTTTTCAGGTTATGTATGCTTATGTAGATCAGATACAGTTTGCTGGTAAGGATTTAGTTTCTGGTCTCCGTTACTTCTTAGAAGGCTTTAGATTGCCTGGTGAAGCACAGAAGATTGACAGATTAATGGAGAAATTTGCCAGCAGATACTGTGAATGCAACCCAAAGTAAGTTTAAGAGCCAAAAGCTTTCTTAATAGAAATAAACTACATCATTACCATATGCACAGATATGACTTGTTTTATTCAAAACTGTTGCCTTGTAGTTCAGGCCTTTTATAACATAGTGTAAGCCCAATAGAAATAAAACTGATAATAAACCATCCCTCGTAAGTCCTGTATTAAATTCATATGTTCACTGAGGTTGACTTCATATTTTCACTTTTCCTTGTGTAATGCTCACTGTCATCTTTATAAGTCACACTGATTTCTAAGATAATCTAAACTTGTATACACTGTCGAAAGCTTGTCTAAAATCTATGAAAAGCATGTGCAGATCATACGTATCATCTTTCCATTATCTGCCTTACTATAAATTACTGGTCTGTTGTACTTCAATTAGGCTGAAATCCACACTGATATTCCCTTGTTTTAAGCAGTTTCTGTAATTCTTCCATTTAATACAGATGACAGGATTTTTTAATGATGTATTCAGCAGTGCTATTTGATACAGCGTATCATCAACATATGTTTTCTTTCTTTTTTTACTTCCATATTCCTTAAGGAAATGGAAGTATGGTGATGGCAAAAAAAATCGTGTTCGAGATTATTGCAGATTTGGATTGTACTACACTCAAAACATGAAAAAAGTCGTTTTTCGAAATGTGTGTGTGTGTGTGTGTGTGTGTGTGTGTGTGTGTGTGTGTGTGTGTGTGTGTGTGTGTGTGTGTGTGTGTGTGTGTGTGTGTGTGTGTGTGTGGATTTTTTTTCTATGGCAAACGATAACAACCGCAAATTCAAACAGAATCAAATAATTTTTTGCATACAGCCCTGATTTGTAGAGTACTCACGACCTATTGTTTTTGGTGAAGATCGGTTGAGGGAAAGGGGTAGTTTACCAGCAACGATTTTTTTTTATCAAGGGTAATTTTTTTTTTGGCAAACGATAACAGCCGCAAATTCAAACAGAATCAAATAATGTTTTGCATACAGCCCTGAATTATGGAGTTCTCAAGACCTATTGTTTTTGGTGAAGATCGGTTAAGGGAAAGTGTTATACTCTAATCCATTTTAAATATATTAAAATACATAATTACAATTTCCACCTACCTGCACAATCTCTTCTATCAGGGTCCAGAGTTCAATCACATGTACCTCAGATGCAAACCTGTGTTAAGGTTATCGAAATAACTGACTCTACACATTTTATGAAGAGAAATGATTAGTTTTTTAATGATCAACTATTGCAATTTAAAATTTCTGTTTACCAAATACATTTTCTTACATGTTTTTCAAATATGGTGTAATTCTTGTTCATACATCTAACTACAATGTTTAACTATAATTACTTACTTTAACGAAGATAGCCCAGCCTGCCTTTCACTCACTACTCACATTCTTAAAAACAACCCCCCTTTACTTTGATTGATCAATCTATTGCATGATATAATCTCCCCGCCGGCAACGCGTGTATCCGCGACCTCGTGGTCGTTACGTGGTGGGTTTGTAATTGTCCCGAAAACAAAAAAAAATATATCAAATTTGTATGTTACTGTGCTGTAATTATTCACCCATCACTGTCACTTGTTTAAAAAGATTGATTCACTTTTATATCAAAAAAAAAAACTGATGAAATTTAACAGAGCGCACTTGGCTCTGGTGTCGGCCGACACGACTAGAGTAAGACTGGGGAGCGTCCTTTGTTGAGCGGTAGGAAGTTCGTATCCACTGCCAACAGATTTTGTCGCCGTTCATAGCTGATTTGCTGTGGCTTATTAGCTATGACCACGATACATAATGTTTGTTTTAGTAGTGAGTGTTGACGATATTTGGCGCTGCTAGACTGACGTCACGCATAGGAGGCGGTCCTTAGCTACGTTTCCTGTAGGTCGGCTGGTTGATCTTACAAATTGTTCGTTCCTGCGCCATTTTTTACAGCGTCGTTTGTTTCTCTTGGCGTCCCAACAGCGCGCATACTTGTTTCACTGCGTGCGTGCACCGTCACATTCACGCACAGTTCTGAGAAATCGAGGGTGGTACAAATTCTTTGCCTGGTTTCGCAACTGAATACAACGTTGCTGCTTTGTTTCAACACTGTTTTCTACACGTGGTCTGTTACAATGGAATTAACATTTGTCGGAAAATAAAACTTTCACAATATTTTTTATAAAAATCCCGAAATGAAATAAAATGAAATACCCCATATTTCCGACACGTTACAAAAGGGGTAGTTTACCGGCAACGTTTTATGTTTTAACAAGGGTATTTTCTATGGCAAACGATAACATCCACAAATTCAGACAGAATCAAAAGATTATTTGCATACAGCCCTAAATTGCAGAGTTCTCAAGACCTATTGTTTTTGGTGAAGATCGGTTAAGGGAAAGGGGTAGTTCACCTGCAGCGTTTTTTTATCAAGGGTATTTTCTATGGCAAACGATAACAGCCGCAAATTCAAACAGAATCAAATAATTTTTTGCATACAGCCGTGATTTGTAGAGTACTCAAGACCTATTGTTTTTGGTGAAGATCGGTTAAGGGGAAGGGGTAGTTTACCAGCAACCTTTTACATTTTATCAAGAGTAAAGTACTTGAAAATTCATTTAAACTTTTTCAAACAATGGGAATTGTTAAAAATAAAATAATTTTGTTGCCAGGCAATAAAATTATAATTTTTTCATTTTAATGTAAATCATGTATAAGTGAAAATATATCGTGCGTGACAGGCAAGCATATCTCAGTTATGTACTGTTTACGTTTCCATTTTATTATTATGACTACCGCAATAAAAAGGCAGGGAAGACACACACACACACACACACAAAATTCGCGTTATTTCTGGCCTCATTCATGTTTATTTTCTTACATTTGCACGGTTTTTAAATGGAAAGTGCCGAACCCATACCAACATAATGCATGGAAGCCGAAAAAGTGTCCAGCGTGGATAGCGATTTGCTTCCTGTGGATCGCTGGGCAGTGTAACTGCACGTGTTTACAGAGGAACGATTCATAGACAGACTTTTCGTCTTTAGGGAATGAAACCTCTGCAAGATGCTGAGGGTCCATGAGTGACTTCGGAGCGCTCCTTCTTTTCCGCGTGTTTGTTCTGTGAAACGTACACTATAGATTCGCAGCTTTATTCTAAGCAACGCTCAATAGGAAATGTGGAAAATTTTTGTCCACGGTGTACCCTCATACACACTAAACCTGCTCTGATGTTTTAATTACGGACATCATAATATTAAAACTTTGGAAACTTGAGCACTACTTAATGGAGATCAATCATTAACTTATACAAGCCATTAATTTTATGCATATTTTTTATATATATGTGTACAACGTTATCGGCAACAAAGAAGTAGTTTTTGTTAAAATTCCTTCCCGGGATATTTGGCCGTAGTCCAATGTTTTCTACAAAACCAGATGTTTTGGCAATGCCATCGACTTCCATCATCAGTGAAAATAGAGTGCGATAACGTGAGGTGGTATATGTTAGTGACCACAGTACTGTGGTTAAGGCTGGAGCAGTAAGTAGAAAGAAGTAGTTTCTATGGTAATATTTCATTTCGAAAATGATTTTAAATATAAATCTTAGAATATGGAAGTCATGTATGGTTCTCCATACCGATATTTTTCTTCCATTTTTCAACTTTTTCCCATATTTTAATGTTAAGGACTAGTTGGGATTTCTTCTTCGCCCCCAGGTCCATATTTAATTTAATCATGTCCTGTGATTGTGTTGTCATTATTGGCTCTTTCTATATATTCAAAAGGTGTGCCCATATATTCACCAAATAGTAGTCAGTGGCAGAGTTTGCTCGCATTCAGCATCTGACGTAAATTGGTGATGAGAAATATTACAATAATACCAGCACATGATCTGTTTGGTCTAGCTCGCCATCCCAGGTATTTTGTATGTTCCAACATGGTTTGTTAAGGGGGGAATGATGTGCTCCTTATAAATAATTTGTACCTTGTTGCAAACTGTGTCAGCATTATGCCGTTCCCATTGGTTACACAGTATAATTTGTGCATTCCTACCATTTGTCCCAGATCTGTTTTACGTTCAGCATGTCGTACATATTTACCTTGGAATATACCATCAAGAATGTCATAAAAATGTTCTTTTTCTGTTTCTTCTTTCTCTTCTTTTTGTGCATGAACCAATACAACAGTTGCATTTCCAGGCCTTCCTTTTAAGCTTGCAAATGATATATTATCATTTATTGCTTCAAAACCAAGTAAGCGGTTTCTCATAGCCTTAGTTTTTCATAAACTTGGTGTAAAACTGTCGGTTCTCTATTCGAAACTACTGTATAACATTGTGTATTCTGGCTTACCTAACCTTCCAAGTCCCTTTGTATTTCTTGTGATACCAAAAGATTTATTTTATACTTCATCATTTCAATGGATACTTCTTTCAATCCTCCCTGGCTGCAACATTGCCCTGACGTGCATATTGTTATACAGTGAAACCTAGATGTAATGCTCTTCTGCGGACTGGCCAAAAAGTGCTTTATATCGAGGGTCACTTTATATAAAGATCCCAAGTTTAACTATTTAATTTGCCGGGACCATGGAAAATGAGCATTACATCAAGGGTTGCATTATATTACAGGGGTGTTATATCGAGGTTCCACTGTAGTTATAGCTCTCTTAAATTTTTCTTTTGACTCTCCAGGTACAGTTAATGTTTCTGTTATTTTCTTTTTGTCCATCTAAGGCTGGTTGTGGGGTTTCTGAACAAATGAGATTCTCAACCTGGAGGACCAGGTCACTTGATTTCAGAGTTACCATTGCCTAGATCAACCCATTTCACCGCATCTTTCAGAACCTGCTCTGGCCATGGTTTTCTGTCAAGAGTTTCCTTCTTCTAGCCTTTTGGATCTTCTCCCATGCGGTATATAACAACACACTTGATAGTGTTTATTTAATAGCGATCCTTGCTCACTGTCATAGCTTTGTCAGTGGATGTGTGAGGTTTTTGTCACATATAATAAGGCTATTGATGACGTGTCTACTGATGTTGCTGTCCCAGTCTGAGGCTGCTTATTCAGGACACCCATTATTTGCAGCTGACCCACGTATCTGTGGGCCATTTGCTGTCTGCCACTTGTGACCATGAAATTTTAATTTGCAGTGAAATTAAGCAACCTGAAAACGCCTCCCTGATGAATTGCATGATTCATCCACCTCATCACCTCCCTCAAGGCATGAGCAGTTCCATCCTGTTAAAACCTAAAAGCTATATTTTTAAATTTCAGCTGCAGGAAGTTGTATAACATCAGTACATAATAGTTGGAAGTTAGTGTGCTTTACTTTCTCAAAAATGTGGGCCTATTTCAGCAAAATCCAGTATAAAATGTGTAGATTGTACTTACATAATATAATATGCAAAACAGATTAAAGCTTTATAAGAACTAGCATTACTGAGTGGAAAGTTGTTGATGAATCCTCCTCCCTCCTCCTCCCCTCCCTTCCTCCTCCTCCTCCTCTTCCTCCTCCTCCTCTGTCCAGCGGCTTACTCCTCCAACCTGTCAATTGCATCTCTCTCAAATCCCCTACCACATCTTCATACCATCTTCTCCTCGGACAGCCTTTCTTCCTTACTCCCTCCGGTTTCCTTTCCAATGTCATTTTGGGGCCTCAGTCACTTCTCATTCACACCACGTGGCCCGACCATCTCAACCTTTGCGCCTTCACTGCCGCAACTATGTCTGCTTCTCCATACAGGTCTCTTAGCTCACGATTCTTTCTTATCCTCCACATCTCTCCATCCCACACTGGTCCATAAATTCTTCTCAGAATTTTCCTCTCGAAAACGCCAAGGTTTTTCATATCTTCTAACTTCAGTACCCATATCTTGCTTGCATATGTTACTGTAGATCTGATTACTATGGTGTAATATTTTCTTTTTGACATTTTTTGATACATTCTGTTCATGAATACATAGTTTATATTCACCATTTGTTGTTTCAGCAATGGATTGTTTGCTAGTGCTGATACAGCATACGTTCTGGCATATTCGGTTATTATGTTGACAACAGATTTGCATTCACCTCAGGTAAAAAACAAAATGACTAAAGAACAGTACATACGCCTGAACAGGGGCATTTCAGACAACCAGGATCTACCTGAGGAATATTTGTCGCAGATATATGATGAAATAGCAGGTCATGAAATTAAAATGAAAAGCACTAGCAAGCCAGGAAAGCAAGGTGAGTTTGTAATGTCAGTTGTATAAAATGTGAGCTTTTTTATAGTTCTGTGTGTGTGTGTGTGTGTGTGTGTGTGTGTGTGTGTGTGTGTGTGTGTGTGTGTGTGTGTGTGTGTGTGTGTGTGTGTGTGTGTGTGTGTGTGTGTTTTATTGCTTTCAACACTTGTTTTGGCAACAGTTTTAGCAAAAGTTAATAATATTTTTACTTCTGGAATAAAAGCATAGTGCATATAACATGCAGCTTTTATTTAAGCATAATTATGTAACCTTTAGACTTTATCAGCAATTCATGCTTGTGTCTAGAAATAAATTGTTTGCAGTGCCTTTTTTTTTTGTTTCATTGTTCATAATATCTGTTATTATTGATTCCATATTAAAAGTAGCATTGTCTTGCAAATTGCTTTATGAATTTTTATATAAATCGTAACTGTAAAATATAGATGAATTGTAAGCGTTCCTAACACCTACACTTTCATTTGTTTTTACTGTCTCTTAGTTTGATAAATAGAATATAGACTGAGGCCCAATTTCATATAATGGGCGTAATGGGTCTAACTCAGTGGGAATATAATCTGTTTTTCACCGGAAGATAATTATGTTTTAAATTATTAAATCACAAAAACTTAGAAGTGAGAGTATATGCAAATCTTCAGGCAGAAGTGCTTTTATGTGTATTTCAGTACTCTGTTCTGGAGGAAGAAATGGATTAAAGTATGAGGAGCGGCTGAAAAGTGGTGTATAATTACTCATAATTGGAAATGATGAAAGATATTAAAGTGAAACAAAATAGGCATGAAAATATATTTGTTTACTTATAAAAAATTTATTTCATATTTATTTTGTATTCATATTTATTTTTCAACATAGTCTCTATATACAGCTTTATATTCCTCCCAGTGCTGAACCAGTTTTCTCATCCCATCAATAAACAGAATTCACATGATCCACTTCACTATTAATGGTGAAATGAATACCCTTAATATCTTTCTTTAAAACCTGAAAGGAGTGAAAATTACAGGGCACCAAGTCTGTTAATTTGGAAGGTGTGGAATGGGTTTGAATTTTAACTCCACAAGAGCCTCAGTAGTTGCAAAAGCTTGGGTGGGTGTGTGTGCGCGTGCACGTGTGTGTGTGTGTATGTGTGTGTGTGTGTGTGTGATAGAGAGAGAGAGAGAATCATCATGTTGGAGGGTGATGAGCTCAGTAGATTTTTGAACACAACACACGTCTTCAAACGTTTTTTATGTGTATCTATGTACCACAGTAATCTATATATAATTCACAGTAGAACAGCTTCCAGGTAGTCCATTGTGTAAACATGTTTGCCATCACAGAACACTATCAAGAAACGTTTTTTTATAAAGGATTGGGTTTTGAATTCCTTGGCTTGTGGTTAATCAAATTTCCAGTATTCCGAGCTTTGCCATTTTTCTCCTGGGTCATAATGATGCACTCAATTTGTGTCTCCTGTCACAGTATTGAAAACGAAGGCATCTTCTTCACGATAACATCTCAGAAGTTAACTTAAGAATTTTTTACCTTGTATAATCCACTATGCGATCTCAGTTTTTTACATACAACATGTTTCAGGGACTAAACCCCCATCTTCAGGTACAGTAAAAAATTATTATTCCCCTAATACATAGGGGTCGTCGAAATGATTAAAATGTTTATACATAAAAACACACGCACAAAAATCACTGAATAAATTAACATATAACACAAACACATGAACACGTTAAAAGCGACTCAGCGCACCGGTCGACCACCGATCGTCAACTAGCCTGTGTTCGTGCTTCATTGCTTATCATCAACGCGGTATCATATAATTTATTGGATTTAAATGATAGCTGATCGTTGAGTAACTGCTCTTTATTTACTTTGGATCAGTGGCGAAGCGTCCATATACGCTATGTAAGCGGCGCTTACAATTTGAAAATAGTTGATAAAAATAAACTGTTTTTGCTAAAACCACGGACTTCTCTATAATAAATATTAAATCCGAGAGCTTCCTGTATGAACAAAATGAGGTAAATATAGTGGATGTACAGCGCGTTTTACGTAAGCGGCAATTCGAGTGTGTATATTCGTTGTCCATATACGCTGCTGACTCTGTCGCGTGTTGGCTGCTACGGCGGTCATTGCCCCCGGCCACTGCCCTGCATAGACAGCCGAGTGATTCTGGTGTAGGGGAAGCTTGCTTCCACACACTCGCTAATACGCTACAATAGTAGTCGCGTGTTCGCTGTTAGCATTTGTTAGTTGTGTTAAAACCGTTGTAGTGTTTGTTTTTGCGATGTCTGCTTCTATCGCTCCTTGTGATTCAGTTGCAGGAACTTCTTTCTCATGCGTGAGTGAATGTAATTGTATTATTAAAGAATTATTAGTAAAGCCATTCAGTGCTAGATCTTTTACAGACAAACTGACCATAGTGTCGGAATGTAGACCTACACCCTTGATGCCCAATTTAAAATCCAAAGCCAAAAATTTCACTCGGCATTTGAAACAACTGAATTACGTTTCGTTCATGTGGCTGTGCGGTTGTAAAAAACTGACAAAATTGTACTGTTGGCCATGTCTTCTTTTCTCTACAGCAAGGTCTACCATTTGGACTAAGTCTGGATTTACCGACTTAAGTAACCCGCACAATGTAGGAAAAGGGCATGAATTGTCACAAAGCCATATTGCTTCCCAAGTAGCCCTAAAAAGTTTGGAAAAACAACTAGAATTGAGTTTTCTTTAAGCGAGCAGCACAGAATTAACATAGAGAAACACAATGAGCAAGTTAAAATTAACAGGCATATTGTAGGTCGTTTAATTGATGTTACTTGCTTTTTAGCTGAACATGAACTTCCATTTTGAGGACACAATGAATCTGAAGATTGCAGTAACCGCAGAAACTACATAGGACTGATAAATTTACTTAGAGGATATGATGATAAACTAAATTCCCATCTTGAACGTTCAACAGTATTTTGTGGATTATCCAGCGACATTCAAAATGATTTAATTGATTGCGTTTCAGAGGCTGTTTTATCAGAAATAAAATTAGAAATTAAGGAAGCATCGTTTGTAGCCCTCATAATGGACGAAACTACGGACATAACTAATAAGTGTCAAGTTTCCACTGTGTTAAGATACGTTAATAAGCTGGGTGGTATTCATGAACGGTTTCTTGGATTTGCTGATTTGAGCAATGATCGCAGGGCAAAGGCATTAGCTGAACATGTTAAAAATGATGTTAATGAAGTTAAAAAAAGATTTCCCTGAGTCGTACCCACAAGATGGAATTACAACAACAGGCTCACCCTAACTGTTTTCGAAAAAAAAAGGCGATGTTATCCGTCTCTTTGAATCCATAATTGAAAACGGACATGAATGGGACAGTGAGACATACCATGGAGCGAGAAGCTTTCTCGCCACTCTTAAGGACTTTGACTTCAACTTTTTGCTCATTATTTTCACTTCTATTCTTCCTCAAGCCGACATAATTTTTGATGTCTTACAAAAGAAAACCACAGACATAGCCTACTGTCTAAAAAAGGTTGAAGAATTCCAAAAACATTTGGACCAAATGAGAAATAATTTTGATAACTCTTGGTCGAGAATCCTGACGGACAGTTGTCAAGAATCTGACCATCGCAGTAAAAGAATGCGAATTGATAATATCTCATATGACAAGAAAGACTCCTACAAGAGACTCTATTATGAAGTCATCGACACAGTCAAATCAAAAATGAAGGAAAGGTTTTCAGATGTCCATGAGCTTGATTTCATTGCTCTGCTTTAAACTAAAAGGTTTCCTCAGTTTTGTTCGACATTCCCTGAACAACACTTTACCTGTCTGAAAATGTCATTTGGAGAGTTTTTTGAATTGCCGCGGCTGCGAAGTGAGCTTTTTATTATTTATTCAGACAAAGATTTCTCCCACAAAAGTGTGTCAGACTTACTTAAATATTTATACATATCAGATCTTTGCGATACCCTACCTCAAGTGCTTAAACTCGCAAAGCTAATAGTTATGATTTCCGTCACAAGTGCGTCATCGAAAGGTCGTACTCATCATTAAAGAGAATCAAAACATACCTCCGAAACTCCCATAGTGAAAACAGACTCTCTGCACTTTCAGTGATTTCCATTGAAAAGAACCTTCTATCGGTAATGAAACAGCAGCCGAACTTTCACGACAACGTGATCGACTTATTTGCTAAGAAATCGAGACATCTAGAACTCGCATTCAAACATTAAAAAGGAGATGCGGCCGTGTTGTTACAATTGATTCTTATTATAATTGTATTATTTATTGTATATTATAATTTTGTATTTTCCTTATGGTCATAAAAGATTTTACGTACACTGGCTACTATGTTTAATATTTTAAAACCAGATTATTTTTTTAAAATAAAAATTGTGTTTGTTAATTTACAATTGCATGATTTCAAATATAATGGAATTGAAACCGACACAGCCAGTAGGATAAGAAGGTTTAGGTTCAAATGTATTGTCTCAAAATAGATGTACAGGAGTTACAATACATCGTGGCTAAAGTTGAGTCAATGTTGAATTGTGTTGGTGGGGGGGGGGGAGACCAGGTGCTTTCCGGCCGCTTACATATCACGGAAGTGCACGCTTCGCCACTGCTTTGGATGCCTTGTATATTTCAAACTCTTCTAAAGCATTCAGGAAATGACCTTTATTACAAACATGTATCGGCTCCATGTTCTCTTTGAATCCGGTGTAATTATGGTTTTCGTTTATTAGGTGGAGTGCGTAATTTGATGAGGTGGTTTGGGGTTTCTTTTTTGGTAGGTGTTCTTTAAATCTCTCGATAAATTTCCTCCCCGTTTGTCCAATATAGAACTTATCGCACTCACTGCACTGGATTCTATATACCCCTGAACATTCCTCCAAAGTTATTGGTTTTCGTGGCTTAAGTATATTTTTTAGATTATTTATGGTCTTGAATGAAACATTTATATGTAATTTTTTAAATTCATTTTTTATTATGTTGGGGAGTATGTTCGTATATAATGCTGAGACATATTGTGTTGTATTTTTAACTTTATTATTGCCACCATTTATTTTCCATAATTGTTTATGTATCATTTTATCCACAATTTCTGTGTTATATCCATTTTTCAAGGCTATGTGTTTTATTATGTTATATTCTTCCTTATAATCCTCCGTATTCATTGGTATGCTTATTAGTCTATGTGCTAGTGCATTAAATGCCGCCATTTTTTGTGTGTATGGATGATTCACAGTAAATAAAGAGCAGTTACTCAACGATCAGCTATCATTTAAATCCAGTAAATTATATGATACCGTGTTGATGATAAGCAATGAAGCACGAACACAGGCTAGTTGACGATCGGTGGTCGACCGGTGCACTGAGTCGCTTTTAACGTGTTCATGTGTTTGTGTTATATGTTAATTTATTCAGTGATTTTTGTGCGTGTGTTTTTATATATAAACATTTTAATCATTTCAACAACCCCTATGTATTAGGGGAATAATAATTTTTTACTGTACCTGAAGATGGGGGTTTAGTCCCTGAAACATGTTGTATGTAAAAAACTGAGATCGCATAGTGGATTGTACAAGGTAAAAAATTCGTAAGTTAATCATAATAGCGATCAGGAGACTGGAAAAAAATGTATCTCAGAAGTTGTTCACAACATCCTTTGGTTTTTGTTTGTTCTCTTCTGTGAGTTTGTGTGGTACCCATTATGATCAGATTTTACGGTAACCCAGTTGTTCGATAATGTGTCCTGCTTGTTTTATCGATATGCATTCCTCAGTTTGTATGCATTATTGCATGACTCAACGAGCAATGAATGTCAATGGCATTCACCTTTTTGGCTGTTAAAAATTCAATCAGTGCATGTCATTTTAAATGTATTGATATAGCAGACATCCTTGACTCCATGGCAAAGACGAAGTGGGCAGAATTCAGTGAGACTGGGGATGTTTGTAATGGGGGAATATAGTTACAAGATGACGGTATGTGCTGCTCTGTATGATGTTTTGTTCTCCAATTACATATGACTGTGCATAACTTTAAAGCCAACCCTCTTAATAGTAGGGAGTAATGTAACGTTTCTTGTTGGTTGCAGTTATATCTAGTGAAAAGAAACGTCGGTTATTGTGGAACATGGAAATGGAAGTGATATCAACTGCCGCCAAAAACCTCATGGAATCTGTAAGTCATGCTCAGGCTCCGTTTACATCAGCCAAACATCTTGAACATGTGAGGCCAATGTTTAAGGTAAGTTTTGATACATGTTAGGTCTTGTTCGGAAAAAAAAAAAAAAAAACCTGCAGAAAGTACCTTCTCCCTTCAAGCTTTGTGTCCTGTGACTCTTTCCCATCTGCCCATCCCGTATGGTCTTCCACACATACCAACACTTCACTTGTCTGTTCTCAGAAAAAGCAATGAAAACAAACTAAAAACTACGGTTTTGTGTTCATAATGTTGACTGTAGGAGAACAATTATAAGGTTTACTGTATCATTGGTGTATGTTTGTGTATGGTGTTGATTAAAAATATGGGTAAACGTATGTGTAACATAGATTATAGTGCTTCAGAATGTTCGTTATAAGTCCCCACATGTACATCCCATATGAGCACATTTTTATAAGACAGTGACGTGTTTTGCGTTCCAGGCCACTAAAAAGGAAGGCATCTTCTTCTTCACGATAACGTCTCAGAACATCCTTTTTGTTTTTGTTTGTTCTCTTCTGTGAGTTTACCTGGTACCCACTGTGACTAGATTTTGTGGTAACCCAATTGTTCTATAATGTGTGTTGCTTATTCTTTCGGTATGCGTCCCAGTTGGTGATGCGTTATTGCATATTCAACAATCACTTTGAATCGATTTGTACACCTCCTGCCTGTCCATAGCAGCTAGCCTTGCTTGGAATATGGATGATGGATCATCATCATCACCATCCATCAGAGGTGCTCCCCCCCCAAGGCCATGGTGGAATTCCCCCATTTGATTTCGTGGGTGATCACAATATGAGGGTTTGGAATAACCCCCAAGTAATGGTGGATTGTAGGGCTTTATCCAAAACTTTTTTAAAAACTTAAGCCACTTAAGCAATTATTGGATTAAAAAACTAATGTTACTCTTTTTATGAATACCAAAAGGTTTTATAGTATGCCTGATTGTAACACTCGGTTACATTTTAATAATGAATTATATTGCAAACTTCCACTTACCTTTTGCGTCTGATTCTGGCCTGATCTCTAAGTGGGGACAAACCCCATTCGTACGGCGAACTTGACAGCACATCAAATGAAATAAGGTTTTTTAAATGACTTTGTTTACCAAAATATATCAGTTAAAAGATACTGTTTTTTATTTTACGGTTGTTAAACAACTTTTCCATTTTTAAAATACAAAAAAACGTTATTCTCTCCACAAGGTGTTTTGATAGCTTTTGAAATACAGCATTATAAATTTTTTTTTTTTTACAACATAATAAATACCTTACCTTATTCTATATCATTCAGACTGCCCAGCCTGCATTTTACACACCCACACGCTCAATTTATTTTAATAACCCCTCACCTGATCATTTCAATTACCCCAAACCCTTCAACTGTGGTGAAATACTCCAGCCGGCAACATGGTCTTCGTTCGAACTCACTATTTAGCGTTTGGCAATCACTGGTGTGTCCGAAAAAAAATGTATATGTTCTTCACTGCATGATATTGACCTCGGTCACATAGTTAAACTGTTAATTCACTTTAAAACTGGCACTTTATAAAATTTTTTAAACAGTAGCCCCGTGGAGCTGTACCTGCAGGTACGGTTTATGTCGGACTGCCCCGAGCGGCACAGCATTCGCCGCTAACTTGATTGTGTCTTTTGTTGTGGAAACCAAGGCCTCATAGTTCTTTGCTGCTCGTAAGTTCTATTCAACCCATGCAATTGATGGTGTTTTGATCATACCCGATATTCGCACAGCACTGGCTGACGTCACTAGGTAGGCGGGACTTAAGCTTTACGTCCGGCCGCAAGGTAGACTAAGGAAACAGAAATTGTTCTCTTCGCCATCTTTGGTGTTTCACCCAGGCGTCAGTCCGCGCGCATGGTCGTGTGATGCATACGGGCGCACTGCTACACACTTGCAAAGTTCTTGGAAATGACGACTTGGTACATTCTTCTGTACTGATTGCACAACTTGAGATATTGCGTATTGTGCCTTTGTTAGAAACTGTTCCATTCACCACGTGTTCTGGTCAGAGTTGGAAATTAAATATATACATATTTTTTATAAATCCCAAAAAATTTAATAAAATAAAATAACCCTCAAATTCGGCCCGTTACATGATCAATAACTAAATTATAAGGCGTAACATAATTAGTAGTAAATTAGGCCTTATCAAGATAATCTAACTTGATTTTGTAATTGCATTCTTTTTCTTCATTGATTTGTTTGATTTATGACACTTGTAAGAGGGTAATTGACCCCGTGGTTATGCAACTGGCTTAAATTCATGTAACTTCTATTTCCAACAAGGGATTATGAAAGGAAAAAGATGGCAGGGAAGGTTTTAGCAATAAAATGAAAAATTTACAAAATTTTGAAACACAATTTATTTTTTGCATATACAGTGAGATGTATATGAACAGTGATTTAGTTTACACTGGTTCTATAGTCAGTTATTAAACAAAAGAGATTGTCTACTTTTATTTGTTTTAGCAAACGAATCAATTATTTCATCGTTCTTTATATCTTCTAAGATGTCCCTCTCACATGTTAGAACCATGAGACTTGACGGCCATGAATCTCCCATGGCAGATCGCAGTCGAGTTTGTATTACTTTCAGGCTGCAAATGAGTAGAAATGTTAAAAAAGAAATAACAAATTTTATATAAAAGTGAAAGAATTTCTAAAAAGAAAAGGGAAAAGTTTGAAGGCATAGGAAACAGAGGCATGAAATTTACGTATATTTATAAGCTTCCGGAGGTGTTTGTATTGATTTTGAAGGTGATTTACTGTTGTTATGGAGGTGGGCTAATATTTCCTTGGGAGGGGGGTGAAATTATTGGGATATTGGTTGGGAATTAAAAATCATTCTAAACTTTAGGGCCAAAAAAACATAAAGTTCACAAAGAGAAAGTTTGAACACTCTATTAGGGGTAGGCCTTATTCATTGTTTTTAGAGTGGAGGGAGGAATTTAAAATATGTGGGGGGATTTAAAAGCAAACGTTTGAGTACCATGTGGAAATCCCTCCTCAAAAGAATTACAAAAATCGCCTTGAAAAGACCCCCCTCCCCAAAATTCCAGTGGTACGACTTACACCATAGCACCATGCTGTAGGCACCCCTGTCATCCATATTCCAGGTACAGCCTTCTGATTCCCATCATGATGGCTTAAATGGCTATAGATACTTCAAGTGGCTGATCATCAGATACAAGTTTTATTATGTGGTATTCTCAGCAATTTCAATAATAAAGTTATTGTATTGGTATCCGCGTCACAATTATTATAATTAAACTTTAAAGTTTTTACCTTAGTCCGTCTATGTGACCGCTTAATTTTTCTTCTTTGTCTTCTAACGCGTTTCGGATTGTGTTAATCCATCATCAGAGATTAAAAAATTCGCCGGTTTAAGACTTTGTTAAACATTAAAAGTTACACTAAAAGACATTTAAAAAATATAGTCCACAAACACAGCGACGTACGCGGATGTGAGTGCGCACTCAATACTGGTTAGTGACGTACTGACAGGCAGGTCAAAAATGCTAAAAAATAATATATTTTAATAAATAAATAATGAAGAGATAAAAAATTTAAAATTTAATTAAGAAAGAAGGAGGAAGAATTATAAACTAAAAGTGATTATTAAAGAAACTCACAGACTAGACTGACAGACAAACGACTTTGACCCAACCCCAGAGATTGGCCAGATAAGAACCAAAATAAAAGTAAACAAGATGAGAAGTGAAGGAGAAGAAAATTGAGAATAAAGAGGGAACAAACCCACGATGAAGAAAATAAAATGAAACAAGTCGAGAAAACACAGACAAGGAATAGAGAATAGAGAAGGGAGAAATAATGTAATAAATATAATAAAGGAAACAAAACCGGTAAAGAACCAATATAAATAATAAATGTTAGTATTGATTGAGTGACAATTGTAATTAGTCATTAATAAAACACGATAGCTAAAAATACACTAGCCAAAGAATTAGAAGTACATGTAAGTTAGTAATAGAGAAAGACATGATATTAATAGGTATGTATAATATGTGTAGAAAAAGGGAGAGATATTGAAATAGTGAGAAGTAAACGGAATTTAACATAGTGAAAGTGAAAGTACCCTAAAGTGAAATGATAGAAAAAGAAACACTAAGTAAATTATAATAAACACAAGATAATTTAAAAATGCAGGTGAAGAGTAAATAATAATATTGTCAATGATAGCAATAGTAAAATTAGTGAAAGCTAAGATAAACACTTAGTAAAAATAACAAACACTAAAGGTTTAATAGTGAACAATAATATTTAAGAAAGTTGTTAAGAATTGTCTTTAAAATAAACCAGTAATTAAGCAGCAATGAACAATGAAGAGTGATATTAACTGTATTGATTAGATAAGAATATTATTATAGAGTTTAAAAGTATATAGTAGAATTTAAAGGTGAGAACCACTTGAAAATGTAATCAGATAGTGTTAACATGGAACGAAGGCAAAGAGTTTTTATGAAATAAGAAGTTTAAAACAGTCAATAAACACCCATGTTAGAAGGGATGATTATTGAATCAAGTTCGAAAGAGGCGAGGTTGTTTATCACCCAAAAAATAAAATCAAAGGTAATGAATTGTACACCAATATTAGATATTAAGTGTTAAACAGTTGTTTAAACAAAATTATGAATAGGATATGGATGGGATAATTATACCTACCATAGACCTAAATGTTGTATTTTACATGATGAAAAAAAAATTAATAGCCATATTGTTGACGTTGGCGGAGTAAATAAGTAAGAAAAGAAAGCAATGTTTGAGTTAGAAAACGAGAAAACCAGTTAGTTAATAGATAGCAATACATGATGTATAAAATAGTAGCAACATACAAATCACACAAAAACAGAACCAAAACGCATCAATAGATAATAAACATAGTTATAAGAACAAAATAAAGCTCTAGGCTAAAATGAGATATAATGTATATGAAATAATCAAAAATCAGTAATGGCTACTTAGACTTGAGAAAAGCCTAACTGTCAAACACCAACAAATACAAATTGTACGAAAATAACCAAGTAATTAACAAATCCAAGGTGACAAATTAACCAAGGATAAATTGTAAATCTTATTAAAAGCAAAATATTAGAATAAGGAGTTAAATTAACAGAGAAATGTAATTAGGAAATATTAAATTAATTGTAAACTTATAAAACATGAAATAACCCAATCTTGTGGGATACCAAAATAATCTTTGGAAGAAAATACAAATAACAGTGCTAATAATTAATACTTAGGAAGGAAGATAATGGAAGGAAGACAGTCAGAAGATATATGAGGATTTTGAAAAGAATTCAAATTTTGATAACAATGGATTTATATCAAGCTAAGCCAATCATAATTCATTGGTAACCATAGAAACCGCCGTTGAAGACGGAATTACCGTTGAATATCATTACTCGAACAGTGACGCTCTTGGAAAACAGAAGCCAAAATTTTGAACAACCAATTTCTAATTTAAAATGTTATAAAAGTTGACCAAACTACCAAAATTGAACGAGAAGGAGGCAGACTACAACGGAAACCAATTAACTGATGACGAAGACCTTTTAATTCGAAACGAAGTGTATAAATTAATCCAAGTACATTGAAAAAGATGCCAGAAGCCTGAATAATTGAAAATTGAATTCTGTTGCAGCTACAGCCCTTTGTACCAGACCAACTGATTCACCCCAGGCTACGAAGTTGTTAAGTATCCTATAAATTATCCAAACTTTCGAAATAACGCACTTTAAATATTTCTCACTATACTATGAAATATCACTAAACTGAATTTATTCCCTAAAAAAATTAAATAATAAACTAAGACACTGAAAATTTGTCAAATCATAAAAATAACCTATTGTTAATTTACGAACCTTTAAAACACTTTTACTACACTCCAACAAACCAATTATAGCTACACATCATAATATTTAAGTAGAAATATTGTAAGGTTGTGTATTTTTATTATTGTAATTGCATCTAATCCTTTTATCGTGATCAAAATAATGCAGATGATTGAATGAAATTATTTGTGTACTACTTCGGTAGAATGCCATTACAGTATATTTGTTACGTTCAAAATTGATTTGTTAAACCCAGAGAGAGATTGTCTCATAGATAAATAACCAGTGCAAAATAATATAATAAACCAAATATAACTTGTGTCAATGAAAACAGTAACAACAATTCATTAATAAATCAATACTGTGTATAACAAATGTATTTTATTTTCAGTAGGAAAGTGTATTATTAATATTATACATGTTAGCGGACATCTAAGAATTGGAGACTAGCGCTCTAGTAGTGAACACAGCAAACTGCTGGCTTGATCGTAAAAATCGATAAGCGGCGGGACAAGTTGAATTATCAACACCGCATGAGTGGAACCTCTGATAATAATAAGTTATTTTAATTGTTTAAAATAAACAATTTGGCGCCACCCGGGATTTATACACTCCTAGTGAACCTCAGGTAAGGAATACGACACCTGGTTATTTGTACGTTTGCGACGGACTCAAGCAGCGGAAGTTACGCTACTGAGCGACGACGGATTGGTAAGACAATACACAAGTTACACTCTGACACTTCTATATTTTACAGAATTCGTTAAGAACGACGAGAGAAGGTTTGTAATAATATATATTGCAACGTATTTCAAAAATTCACACAAATACGTTACCATGTACTCAACGCAACTATGAAGTGTATTATATACCGGTCAGGTCGCAGGATTTTTTTTTTATTCTCGTCGCGTCATGTATATGTAGTTGCACAATAATTAAATAATTTTCAAAGAGGAGTGAGATGTTGACATGAAATAATTAATTAAAATCGTTTCAAAATAATCATTCTATGATTTATTAGTATTAATAGAAAATATGCAAATATTAAAAAATTTGAATCTTAGATAAATAAAATATTTTCTTTTATAAGTTTACACAAATACACTGTAACCTTTGTAATGTCTCGTATATTACGTTTTGTTAATGTCTTATTACGTTTGTATAAATACTTACGAATGTTGAACGTCTACTTACCAGTTCGGCCGTTCAATTCGAATTTACTGCCTCGCCGTCTGGTTGACCAACACTGCTTAGTGAATCGACTTCGTCAAATTTATTTATTCTATATTTTTATTTCTCAAACTTTTATACTACGTTGAATAAAATCAAACATACAGTTTAAAGTGTGTATGATTAACAGCTATTGATATGGTTGGTAATTACAATTTCTTCAAAATATAATGCCTAATCTTGCGCTGGCATGTTTACTTTTTCACAGTTGGCTATTCTGTTCGCTTATGGTGATGGTGGAGACTACTTCTCTACAGTTGACAATTTCGTTTAATTTATATCTCAGGGGAAAGTTCTTTTGACTACAGAAAATGTGGTTTTACAGACTAATAAAAGTACAAAATCTTAACAATATACCTTATAACTATTATTGAACAGGCGATATACTTAAATAATAATAGTAAATTACTGATGTAGGAATTAGTACTTTAGAGGTTATTGACACTTAGCAACCTTCCGTTTTTAAAACAGATTCATGAAAAATCCAAATTGGAGTGATATATTTATTCTATTTGAGGTGTTTGTGAAATAAAATTAAGTTCCAAACGTTTATTAAAGTGATTAGTGAAGTGAAAAGTTTAGTCCAGTTATTGTGGATTGTCTGGTGTTTTTTCGGTGAAGTTGTATTTAAAATATACTTAACGCTCCTTCGTCTCTGCTTATCATGGGTAACAATTCTCTGGAATACTGCTGCTTGTCCTTTCTTGTGTAGTTCGGTGAATTCCAGGTTCAATTTTCATTAATGGTCCAGTTACGGTGTTTAAATTCCCTCAGTCCTGCTGGCGGATGTTGGTTTCAGGTGTTTCAGATGTGGCCAAACGGTTAGGTGTTCATCTATATTCTTCCTTCTGTTGGTTGTTGATTCTTCACTGGGACTTCTTCAGCAATTTCTCCAGATTATTTCTTGTTTCTTGGGTTGAATTGATTTCATTCTCACTATTAGGTTTATTATTGTTATTATGTTTATCTGCTTAATCAATGTTGTAGATTAAATATGCTGATTTACTTCTTTTTATATCTTAGTGGGCTTCATACATCCACCCTACTCAACTTTCAATAATGGAATGAATTTATTAACGGTTTCCAATGTAACAAGGTTTCGTTGTCATGGCAACTCTCTGTAAAAAAACTGATTCCCTTTGGCTGATAATTTATAACATTGTTATATCAAACTAACGTTTTTATATTCAACATTTTTATATTCAAAGATTAGTATCTTTTATAGTATTATAACTTCCTTGTACTACTTGTAATATTAAATACAATAACACCATTATTTTGCTTTTTGTTTACAAATTATTTTAATACCACTCAAAGTTACCTTTGGTCAATTTATAACAGATTACTAATTTTTCAGTTTGGTATTTCTTTAGTTAATTACATTTAAACTAATTATTACCTATCCAGTTTTGTACCCTATACTTTTACTTTGATACGTAAACAAATTATACACTTTATTTTATTATTGGCTATTGTTTTATCTTAACATTCACAAAATTCTGTTCATCAGTTCTAAGCCTAATGCCTAGATTTCATAATTCACCTACCCTATTCTCTTAACAATATTGTATAGTTATTTATATTACTTTATTAGATTACTAAACATTATTAATGAAACAAACTAACTTAACTCATAACATTTGATTGTTTTTAATCATCATATAACATTATATAATTTATTATTTAATACCTTTTTATAGGTCCATGCCTGTATCTGAATTTTTTACATGTTCTAAAGATTTTGTTTAACATAATTTGCCATCTAACAATACTTTGGTTATTTACCATCAAAGAATCTATAACAAAATTAAATTTTAAATACTCACTAATATTCCCTGATAAACTCATTTAATAGAATATAGTGTCTAACTCTCCTCTGTTTTCAATCTAACATATTACTTTTTTTATTTATTTTCTAAGTGTTTTTTATATAACTTTATAACATTCCTTAACAACAACACAATATATCTTTTATCTTACTTATACTGTACTATACTAACAAATTATTATAACTGGGTTGCTATATTACTTATAGTTTGTTATTACCAGTTTATTATTTTATTGTTAACTAGCAAAATACCCGTGCTTCGCTACGGAGTTTCACGTTGTACGTAATTGTACAATTATTGCTCGCTTAATAGTATAGGATTAGATAGATTGTACAAATTCTCAACTCTTAGTTTGTTTATTTACATTCATAGCAACAGCTATTTATTATTTATGTCGAGAAAATCGTTAGAGCCGTTTCCGAGAAAAAAAAGGACATACATTTATTAATTAATTGAACTTCGAAATTTTCTCGACTATAAGAACCTGCAAACAACGAAGTTTTTCAATTTAAAACAATGATTAAAAACTCAGAACTAAATGTATTCGGGGTTTCCAATAAACTGAGATGTCAACCACTTCATTTACAAAGTATGCATTTCCCGCGATAAATTTCATTATTTGTTTTTTTGCCCCTTAGGAGTGAAAGTTTTTAAAACCGTTTCTTAGTGAGCACCTAAGACCTATGATGAAGCTACGTTCAAAGTTTCATTGATATCCATTCAGTGGTTTCAGAGATATCGTGATCAGTGAGTCAGTCAGTGGTATTTGGCTTATATAGATATCTATATCTAGCCGATTTACCCAGCGTTGCTCGGGTTCATAATTTATTCATAGGCTCATAGGCACCTATTCTTGTTCTAACGTTATATTACTTGTATATTGTATAATCTTCCTTATATTGTTACGTTCGCATTCTCACTGGAGGAATACTCTGTAGCGCACCTGTTTAAGAACATGTCATAAACTGTATTCTTATATCTGGAGAAGAATTCTGTTGCGCGTGATGCTCCTGCTCGATTTCTAACTCTGGGAGAGGGCGAACAGCTAAATTAGTTTTCAATAAAATGTCTACAGTACTTGCACGCGCTGCGTATTTACTGTCTTTTATAATTCATTGTGTTAATGTTGAAATAAGGCATTTGTTAAATTAGTGTCTCCTAAACTTATTCTAACAATACAATACCTCTATAGATTTCAGCTTATCAATTTTTAAATTAAAACTGAAGCAAGTGCGTTTATATTGTCTGAACACTATGATCTGAATACATTTGCTATCAAAACTCTGTTTTTTATACTCGCTTACAACTTACTTCGATCTTAACTTATCCACTTTTAAATTCAAACTGAAACAACTCTGAATTCACACACTATTAAGAAGTTTCTTAAGATGCATACACCACCTTTGATATCATAACCTATATCTTTATTTATAAGAACTGTGGACTCTGGCCCCGCCGTCTTTTGTGGGATCCGACCTAAGACTCCCCGGGTTCCGTGGATGAACTCCGGGGAAGGCCCGTCGGACCCGCACTATTTCCTACGCGGGAGACTTCCACCGATGCTATGGTAACCAGAATCTATTCTATTGGGTTGCCATAGTAACCAGATTAATAGTTTTTAAGACCCAAAGGACCCCCCAAAGGATCGTATCGAAAAAAACACTTGTCCTATGTTGGTTCTCCCGTTGCATAAAATATTTGTGCCAAGTTTGGTTGAAAACGGTCCAGTGGTTTAGGAGGAGATGTGGAAGACCCCAAAGGACCCCCCCGAAGGATCGTATCGAAAAAACACCTACCCTATGTTGGTTCTCCCGTTGAGTAAAATATTTGTGCCAAGTTTGGTTGAAATCGGTCCAGTGGTTTAGGTGGAGATGTGGAAGACCCCAAAAGACCCCATCGAAGAAAACACCTATCCTGTGTTGGTTCTCCCGTTGCGTAAAATATTTGTGCCAAGTTTGGTTGAAATCGGTCCAGTGGTTTAGGAGGAGATGTGGAAGACCCCAAATAACCCCCAAAGGACCCCATCGAAAAAGCACCTATCCTGTGTTGGTTCTCCCATTGCGTAAAATATTTATGCCAAGTTTGGTTGAAATCGGTCCAGTGGTTTAGGAGGAGATGTGGAAGACCCCAAAGGACCCCATCGAAAAAGCACCTCACCTATGTTGGTTCTCCCATCGCGTAAAATATTTGTGCCAAGTTTGGTTGAAATCGGTCCAGTGGTTTAGGAGGAGATGTGGAACATACATACATAGATACATACATACAATAGGTGGGGGGGTTTGCCCCTTAGGAGTGAAAGTTTTTAAAACCATTTCTTAGTGAGCACCTAAGACCTTTGATGAAGCTATGTTCTAAGTTTCATTGATATCCATTCAGTAGTTTTTGCTCTACGTTGATTCTATGTCAGTTAGTCAGGCAAACTTTCCCCCCCCTTTTTCCCCCTTTAAAGGTCGAATTTCCAAAAATCCCTTCTTAGCGGATACCTACATCACATAAGGAACCTACATGCCAAATTTCAAGTTTCTAGGTGTTATAGTTTCGGAGATTTCGTGATGAATCAGTGAGTCAGTGGTATTTCTCTTTTATATATATAGATTACACTGCACTTTCTTTAACTAGTGTTTATGTAGTTTATTTTACTCTCACTGGGTCCTATACTGGTTTTTTATTTATTATCACTTTTTATTCACTTATCACCTCTTTACTAATAACTATTGTTAATCAGGTTTATTTCATTTTAGTGGCTTTTGATAGCTTTTTATTTAACATTGTATATTTTATTCATATCTTTGATTTTACATTTCCCTTTCTTTTATGTATTCTATAGATTACAGATTACTTATAAATTACATGTGTATTTCCTATGGATTACATATTGTTTCTTGTCCTATCCAATTTTGTACCTTTATTTAATATACATTATTTTAGTTAATATTTGGGCTCTCATAATTGTAGTCATATTGTTGTTTGGATTATTGTTTTTGTCTCACCTTAACCAATCTATTGGGTTTAGTCCTTGTCATTGTCTAAGTCAAAAATTAGTTAGTAATGTTGTGCTATCATTCTTCATGCTATAACCTTTTATTTTCCTTCAGTTTTCAGCCTTTCTTCCATTAATTATACTAGTAAGTTTTGTGCGATATTATGTCACGTTACACCTTCTATGCTGTTCATGACATATAAAATAACCAACCATATAATCTTACTAGCTAAACAGACAAGTTAAACAAATTATGTAAACCTTTTTATTTCAGTGTGTCTGACTTTGTCTCAAATTTTAAATAATAGCAACTCATTTACAAACAAAAATAATATTCAATCTCAAGAATAAAACTAATTGTTGCTATAAACAAAATAGAAAATAACATTTACTTCCAACCTATTATTTATTTCTACTGACACACCCAAATTTTAATATACAACAAAAGATTAGTATTTTTAAATTTTTGTGTTAAATTAAATTATTTTCTTTAACTACTATTTAAATTTAAAACTTTAAGTCTTTACTGTTCATATATAAGTGTTTCTTTTGAGAGTTCTTTTCACAAACAAAAATATAATTGTTTATTCATCACCTGCGTACTGCCGATGTTACCGTTGCGCGTGCGCGCGTGTGTGTGTGTCCTGAATCCTGAGAATTTGATGATGATGATTATGTTGATGCTGTGTTCTCTGTCTCTATGGGTTGTTTGTGACGGTCCAGAGTTCCTCCATAAGTCTTGGTGTGTGTGGTAAAGATGTCCTGATCCATCGGCAGACTGACAGCGTGACGTGTGAAGATTTCTTGAGTCTGAGACCGCCCTAAAATGGCCGGTGGTATTTATACTGGACGGGAATCTGACAAGTCCAGGACTGTTTTTGACCTGTTAGATATTGTCACTTCCTGCAAAGCGTCCTTTTAATTACAAATCACTTTTTGGTTCATTTTTGCGATTTCGTAAACATACTCGCAGCACAAGCGATATCATCGTTTGGGTAATTTTTTCCTGGTCACTCACATATAACACACGTATTAATTACTATTTAATTATGCTAATAATTAACATTAAATTACCTGGCGTCTTTATTATTGCAAATTTCTGCAATACTTTTACATCATTATATTCATTAAAAATTCCTTAATGTAATGGTGTTTTTATAATTGGGGTAATTCTTTGTTCACAGGTTTAAAACGTATTAATTAGTTTATTTTTATCCAGTTAAAACCTGATTACAGAGAATTCATACGCATCACCCCATTGTAGATTCTTGCCTGTCCTAGCTTGCGTTCACACATACAAATGCTGTATTCACTCGCGGGGGCAAGTGTACGCTTTCTGACAATTCTTATCCTGCATAATACTGTTAAAAACTGTTCATCATATATTTTCTATGCTAAATATTTACAAACATACTGCCCTGAGCAAATATGCAAATATATGTATTGTTGCAATATATATATTTGGCTCTGATAACAGTTTTGTTGTTCATTAGTTAAGTTCTTTTTTTACAAGGTGTTCACAAACATTTAAAAACAAATTTCATACTATTAAATCATATTCTAGTATCCCAAAACTGAGTACATTTCTTTAACAATGTTAGTTTTTATATCTGTAGCATCCTCTTATCTGTCACTGAATATTGGGTTTATTATATTTGTGTATATTGTAATCGGTACTTGTCTGTCTGTCTTTCTCTTTTCCTCTCACCCACTTTCACAAACAAACGCTCATGTTTTTATTAATTGAATAATGTGTTCAGCATATTAGAAGTAGTATGCAATAATAGTAAATACAATAAACCTTTTGAATCGTTAATATGACATTAACAGTATGTTAACAATACTGTTACGACGGTCTACTGATCGTTGTATGGTACAGTGGAAAACAAAATACAAGACACCAATTACATCTGTGATATTACTTATTTATTAATACATTTAAATCACAAAAATTATTTCATAAATTATTCCACTTACCTTGTATTGCCCAGAGTTACATCACACGAACGTGGAAATGCAAGTGAGGTTTCAAGGTTATTTAATAATTCACTCGATTCGCTTATATAGAAAACAACTGAGATTTTATTTCATCATCTGTACTTTTAAAAAGGCATGAATTTGTTACTCTTTCTTTCAACACTGACATATTACTGCTTGATATTATTGCATCTAATCTAAACATTTATTTCAACATTGTAATTAATATAATATTTAATTAATTAATTAAGACGACCCAGATTGCTGCGCACACACACATATGCCATTACAAAACCCCCCTTAATATAATATAAAACATATTTCCTTTAATACATTTACATGATACGGTGGCCTAGTCCACGACCGCGTGGCACCTTGAGCGTACATCCACATGTTATTTCACATACTTAGAATGGTGCTCACTTCACTCCATTTTAATGTACTTTCCGTCACCACAGCCAATGCTGTATATCGACTGCCCGGTTTTTCACTTTTACATGCCGTCGAAATTAAATTGTGTCCAGTCGGCGGACGCACAAACGGCTCGCGTCCGGGGTGTTAGGATGTTATTTTCCGACTGGCTTTACATGCGGGCGGACATCACTGCCTTCTTGCTGTGCAATTTCGTCGTTGTTCATAGCCTTTTCTGCTAAGGTCTTAGTAGTTGTTCAGGTAACCCATTTTAATTGTGGGTGTTGGCAGTGGACGAAATCTAGGGTTCACTGGTTGACGTCATTGGAAAAGGCGTGTCCTTAGCCTTATATCCGCCTTGCTCCGGGCACATTGTTGAACAAAACTTCGTCTTTGCGCCATTTTCGGCAGCGTCGGTTGATCTGCTTAGCGTTCCGTACGCGCGCCTGGTCGTGGTTGCGCGTAACGCGGTATTGCATTCCGAGAATTCAACAGTTGTGGGCAACACGCACATTCCATTGTACTGACTTCACCTTATTGTTCTTTGTTTGCTAAGATTTATATTGCCATGGGATGGACCACACAGATGAAAATGAATTGTTACAAAATTTTTAATAAAATAAAAACCCCTCCCTTTTAGTCCCGTTACAATACCCCCTAATGAGATATCTTCTGTCGAAACAGAAGAAATCTCATTGCTAAACCCCTAAGAGGATCGGTGAGGATATGGTGCCAACAACCCCCCATTAGTTCTTATACATCATGGGTAAACTACCCCCTGGCTCGGCGACCATGGCGGCACCTGAACGAGATTACTGGACTTCTCTATATGAGATCCCAACACCATAACATCGAACAGACACACACCACAGTGCACCTAACCTTCTATCATACCACCCCAAAATCCAAACCCCTGGTCTTATACCATGCCAGATCCTCAACCGATATGGTCCCCCTTACCATGCACACTGGGCCGCCTTCAACAATACTGGGCGCGTACACACACTTATAATTACTCATTAAATAAAATTATCCTTGAAAATTCTCAAACATTTCTCTTTATATTCAAAATTCATTTACGTTAAAATCAAATTGTACTTCCTCAAAAATCACAATAAGAAAATCTTTTACATGAATCCCTAATTCTCTTCACTACTACTAACAATCCTAAAGAAAACAAATGGAATACCTTATTTAAACATGAATTCACTTACTCTAACATTTGTTTACACACATATTCTAAACAATGTAATTCAATAAAACCTTCGCAATACACATAAACAATAATACACTTAAAACTCAAAACATCAATTTGATGGCAGGCACAAAAAAAATCATTTTTTTTTTCAACAAAATTTAAATTTATCAAAATATTATTTTTATCAATTTCGGAAAAAATTTAAAATCATTTCAATCACTTAAACGACAAGATTTGCATCAATTAATTGCCAGAAACTGGTCTAGTTTGTAACGTCAACCATCAGCTGATCTCTCTGGGTCAAGTTAACGACCTTGACCTACATAGGTTATACATAGGCTACATCATAAAATGCATTAAACATCTTTAAAATTTTTATCTTCAAACATAATAACATAATAAAATATGACATTTAAAATTGACATAGTATTATTATAATTAACAATAAAATTGACGTTTAAATTAATTAAAAATTACACATGTATTGCTCTAATTAGTTTCAACTTCTATTAAAATCTGTCACTTGTTTCCATTAATTTGTTCATTTCAACTATGATTTACTTTCTTTAACATTCTCCATATCCATTAGTTTGGGTGATTTAATTATTCATAATAACTCGATTGTATCAACTTGGCATTTATATATACTCTTAATCCCCTCTGACTCTAATATCACTAACAGCTTTAACTAACATGACACCCCTCTATCAAAAACATCTATCAAACAATCTCTAAACCCAGTTTACTACTCAACCCAATTCGCATCATTCTACCCTTATATAAAAAAAAATACTCTCTACCCCTTTGTACTCAGGATGTGTGTTCCCTCCCAAAGCTCATTCCCTTATCTGGTCCCTGGACTTCATTCCTAGGCAACCCTTTCCGGCGCTAAACGGTCCCTTCCTGTCCCAACACCTTTCGTTGCGGACTCCTTACCACACCACCCCCTTACAAAATTCCCCTCAACTAATTACTCTCCCATTTACTATCTTTCATCTACAACAAAATATCTCCACTTATTTATTAACTCAATATATATCAATCAATACTCGACATATTTTCCCCATAGCTACTGTGTTGTAATGGTACAATTTTTAATTAACATAAACATGGTATGAAAGACCATAAGTATTGTATTCATTTATTTTGTAACGATTTGGTCAAAATTAAATAACCCGTTAATAATCTTTGTAAATCCACAGTGAGTGAACTATATAAATATTTGCCAGGATTTTGACTATTTCATAGCAAAAAACATGAAAACCAGCAAAAAACCGTATGTCGTTTATTGAGATAAAGTGCCAATGATTATGAAGATTTATTAAGATAGAAAATGTGAGATAATCTGAGAGACTACGAAGTGGAGAATCCAATGATATTTTTATTAGTCGAAAATGAGACTACTTTTTATTTATTTATTCGATGACTGACTGAAGATAATTCCAGCAGCATTATGTTTTTGAGCAGGGATGGATATGCCTCTGTACTCAATTTATAGAAGTGGTGTATGGCCAGCAGAGAAGTAGCGTACAGTGCCCCTCTGATCTGCCCCAGCCCACGTGATAGGGAATGTTAGGGAATTAATATCCCAAGGATACAACACGAAGTTGATATAGAAAGAAAATGTATTACAATTATAATATATCTCAGAAGACACTAACTATCCGAAAAGGATCAGTAGTAAAACAAATAATTATATATATAAAATTAATTAAACTCTAATTATAAAAAAGTCGATATAAAAATGGAGAAGAAAATGAATTATAAGAAATGATGAAATTATCATAAGAAATTATTTCATCCATAAACATGTCTGAAATAATTACTTCTGGAGGAGAGCAATCTGTAGCGTGACAGATATAAGCATAATATTGAATGGCAATTGATCATTAGAATAATAAAGTTATAATATTTAAATTTGGAAGAAAGCATTAAGTTTAATATAAATAGATTAATTCATAGCAACTATGGAAAGAAATCATTATTATAAAGAAAATACAAGTTCAAATAAAAGGAGTTACTAGTGATGAGTCATCCAAGACCAGTCTCATAACCAAAGGTTTTCAAGGTATAACCCAGGAAGGTAAAAAAGTAAATAACAAAGCAGTACTGAATATGACCAAACCCACAACGAGGAAGAATAAATAGAAGAGAAACCCTAAAATAAGCCAAGATCAACCAATACAGGTGGTGTATTTCTGAAATAAAGAAGAAGATGGAGAAGATCCCAAGAAACCTGATGGCATCAAGAAGAAGATGGAGAAGATACCAGTCCCAGAAGGCAGGATAAAAGAAGACTGATGAAAGAAGAAGAAGGCAGCATCCTGAAGAAGATGTCATGCTCTTATAAAAGACACCCAAATCCCTATATCCCCAAAATAAATATCTAAAAACAAAAGTATAACGAATTGAAAACCACATGTATACAAATTTAAGAGAGAGAAGTGTATAAAGTAAAAGTTTCCTGTGAACTAAGATGAAACAATAATATAGTACCCATGGAACAAATCTCCATTGAAAAAACGCTAACCAATTTATTATGTTAATAAGACTATACGACCATTTAGCATTAACATAATATATAAGTGCAAAGTGAACCAGTGATAGTTTTGGGTATTATAAAAAATGAACCTTGTGTTTCATTCTTGGCAATCACAAACATTGGATGCAATGAAATATGCATTTTTCAATGACTTGAAATGTGTACTGTGACAATATGTTGTTCATAAGACATGAATCTGTTTAAAATAACATTTTGTTTTACATGAAAAAAGAAAAACAGATGTCATAATACTTTTTGAACAATTCATACTATTTATTTGTTAATGACAGGGTACAATTCCCCAAAGACAATGTATAAAAAAACGATATAAAAACTGTAGAATCCTACTTATAATAATAGTTAGAAATAAGAATATAAATATAAGGTTTTTATGTATATAGTATAAGAATGTTTAAAAATGTTTTAGATATAAGGACATTTGTTTGGGTCTGAAACAACTAACATCAGAACTATAAAAATAGTTACCACTTGTAAATAGTAGAGAGTAATTAAGATGTTAGTTAGTACAAAACCTTTGTTGTAAACCATATTTCCATGTTGGAAATGGGAATTTTGTTGCAAAATGTCTGATTTGAAGACAACCATTTATTTAAAAAAATATTCTTTATTTTGTTTAACTATTATTTGTATTGTAACCAATACTAATTGTTTTTGTGTAATTTGAAAAACATGTTTAATTTATAATACTATATGTAAAAGTCAGAGAGGGTATCACACATCATATATTATTTGTAAAATATTTTGTAAGAAAAATTGTTAAAAAATCATAGGCCAAAAGAATGGAAACCAAACTTCATCAAAACAGAGAAATTACTCAATTAAATGCAAATAAACAAAAGGGGTTTAGACAAAATAAACTTGAGATCATGCCATATAATTGCACATACCATTTAGAGAGCTTTTAATAAATTATATTCAGAATTATAAATAAAAATGAAAATGACTAAACTCAGAAATTTAGACATGGGAGTCATATATTCCAGAATAATGTTTCAGAATACAACTAATTCAATTAATTACCAGAAAATAAGGGAATATGAACCTTTTAATGCAATATAGGATTATTAATATTAAATATAACTGATAAAATGGCTGAATTTATATAATGACAGGAAGTAAATTTTGATGTTTTGACTTTTCAGAGTATACCAAACTGAAAGTAAAATTACTATTTTTTGGACAGAAAACACTATAAAACGGCATTATTTAATCTGAAAATAAGCTGAATGAACTGAAAGATTAATTTAAATCACATCTAGTGAATAAAATTGACAAATAACCAAAGTTTAGGCATTCATATAGTGAAATAGTAAAGTGTACACAGGATGTGAAAAAATATTTGAACAATGTTAAGGATAATATTATATAGGCTAAGAGTTTAATTGAAACTAAAGGAAACAGTTAGTTGATTATTGGAATTTGAACGGTTAACATAAACGAGAGTTTTGTGACGATCTAACCTATCTTACAACATTAAAAATAAGTGGCGAACAGTACGTTACGGTAAAGTCGAGAGTGAATTATAAAATCCTTCCAGAACAAATACATTGTGACAAAAACAATCAAGAAACACTAATTAACACTAAACAATACATTTCTACTCCGAAAAACACCACAAAACACCAGAAAACTGTATAACACATTAACCAAATTAGTGTCGGAATTGGGAAAAGTGTTTTGACTTATAATTACACAGACATACTAAATACAACCCAGAATCACTACACCAGTCACTACACAACATTTAACAAGAGATTTGCAGACACAAGAACAGGAATATTGCCAGAAAATACATTATTTGGAGCGCAGCAGTAACGAGCAACATTTTGATCAACTTGACGGCAGCCATCTTTCTTTGACGATCCCAGTGCCTTCTTCTCAGTTCAACACAGCTGTTTGGTGAAAACAATTATTATATTTACAAATTATTATTCAATGTCTGTGTTTATTAATAACTATTAATTTGATTGTAACATTATACTTTTTAAATATTAGCCTGATTTCTCTGACTTTGGTAATAACTGGCTGTTTAAAGAACCCTATATAATTTTTATATCATATACTTGTAACTTTTTTCGATATCCTGAGAATCGATACTAATCGATAAGAGTCAATATTGCTATTAATTAATAAAACATTAATACTTTTCAATACTTATTAGTTCTTTATTTCTTCAATAATATTAATTACCAATAATATAATTCTAATTGATAATCTACAAGGACTTTACCACCCGTAAGTGAAGATAACCTAAAAAATAAAAAGGTAAACAAGTATCGATTGGTTTGAAGACAGTCTTATGAGTGGTGATAGCTTATTTAAAATATACTAAAACTTTAATAAAAATTTTCAGAAGAGCATTACACTGTTTAAAACTTCACAGCCCTATATTAATTAATTGATCCTAATTAATTAATTAATAAAATTAAAAAAAATTTTTAATTATTTTTTTTTATAAACATAATTTTTTTAAATTTCCTTCAAAACAATAAATTTTGTTTTGAAACTTTCGGCGAAGCTGAACATATATATTCCTTCATCAACTTTACGCTACTCGACCAGTCTTGCTACAATTGGGACTCGACCAGCTGGGAAACTTAAGGAAGTGTTTCAGGCCAGTAAGACGTTGAGAGCCACACCAATTAAACATATTACATTACAATTTACTTATTTGATTACAAATTGGCTAGTCCAAAGGGCTTGATTGCATTGGAGTCACGAAATTCACAATTTCTAACACTTCACAATATCTTATTATCATCAACACACAATAATCTAATTATATTATTACAAATTGGCGCACAACTTTAGGGGCTTTAATTAGCGATTGGAAGGCCAATACTTTCTGCCCAATCACTAGTTGGAGCTAGGCAACAGCTACAAAGTCAGAGAAAGATAATAAAAAGGGAACAACGACAAGCAAAATGGCAGAACTTACGCCAAAAGAAAATGAGATGATGGAGAAGATGTTGGAAATGATGAGGGGGATGATGAAAAAGATGGACGAGGACAGGGACGAGGAAAGAAGGGAAAGGAAAGAGCACCACGAATCGATGATGAAGAAACTGGATGATTGGGTTATAGATATAAGAGATGATAATAAGAAAATGAAAGAAGAATTAAGTAAGAAACTGGATGAGTGCCACAAGTCGACAATGAAGAAACTGGATGATCAAAATAAAATACTAGATGACGAGACTAAGAAAATGAGAGAGGACAGATTGAAAAGAGAAGAGTTAAGAAAGGAGAGGACCAAAGAAATAAAATATGATAGCCAACCAGAACCAGAGGAAGTACCAAATGATAAAATGCAAGAACAAGTAATGGTAGTACCTGGAATTAAAACTAGTGGAAATAAGGAAAATATTAAGCAAAGGAAAAGGAGAATGTATCCAAGAAACTTGATAAAAACGAAGGAAGAGTTGGAGATGATGAAACATGGGTTAATTGATGGCAATAATATCCCAATTACCTATGACAAAGACATCATGAATTCTATGAATTATAGAAGGAGAATCAAAGTAATTTCAGAAATAATTTACCACAAGACAGTAGTTTATCACTGGGAAAGGACCAGAGGTAAACAGAATACAACATGTGGACCAGATCAATTTCAGCGCATGACTGGACAATGTTTTTCAGAAAGATGGGAATGTGATATCGTACCAGACTGTAATGATGACACAGATGAATCACCAGAATGTATTCCATTAACGTGCCATCTAGGACAGTTCCAGGGTACGGTTAGACTAAAATATATTCCTTCAGGGTGGATATGTGATGGTAAACCAGCTTATGGTGTTTCAGATAAACAAATAATAAGTGATAACCCAGATGAAGATCCTCACATATATTTGTCAGGGAACACAAAACATGGACCAGAGAAGTATTGGTGTATACAATATGATGATAGAGGGAACCAACCCAGTAATTACGACGGCCCTAACAACCCGCCGCATAATAACCAGTTTATCGGTAATTTTAACGGCGTTAGGAATAACAACCCCTATCCATACAATAGAAACAATTTATACCAACATAATAATGTCCCATACAGTCAGAGAAATCCATATCCCAACAATAATGATGACAGACCTTACCAACCTAACCGAAATTACTATCATGATAAATTTAGTAATAAAAATAATAACAGTAATAATAACCGAGTGTCGCGCCCTAGGGTAAATTTTATAAGAGCAACTGAGATGATGGACCCTGGTTGACACAAATACCACACGACATCAAGAAAAGGGACGGATCATGATAACCGACTACGGCGAAAAACAATGTTGAAGGAGACAAAATAAATATCATTGAAAGGAAATGATACGAAGAATAAACATAGAAACAAAACTGGGTTTTATGAGTGAAGACTATGTAAGAAAATGAACATGACCAATAAAAATATGAGCAATGCAGTGACATACAGAAAATCGTCCATCTTCCTGGGTATTTAAAAGAAAAGAAAATTTATAAGGAAAGAAAAAGAGAAGATCAACTTATAAAAGTATAAATACTATGGGCCAGTGTAGAGTACAATATATAACCATATGTTGTGGTAAATGATAAGCATAACAATACATATGAGTTGAGGGAAATCGTTTCAGGAAAAATCAAAGGAGTGTACAATCAAGCTTCTATGAAGAAATATTATGAAGAATGAGTTGTGAGTTTTAGAATTTTGAATTTTTATAAAAATTCGAAAATAATGTAAGTACATCTTACAACCTAATATTTTGAGAAAAACATTCAGGAGAATTATAAGAAGAAGGAATTTAGAATTTATTTTAAAAAAATTCAAAAATATGTAAGAACAACTTACAACCTAATAATTTTGGAACAAACTTTATGGAAGAAAGAAAAAGAAAGAATTTTGAATATAACTTATTCTAAAATATGTAAGTACATCTTACTACAACCTAATAATTTTGGAACGAACTTTATGAAAGAAAGAAAAAGAAAGACTTTTGAATTGAAATATAATTATAAAAATTTAAAATTGAGTAAGTACTTCTTACTACAACCTGATAATTTAGAACAAAACTTTATGGAAGAAAGAGAAAGAGAGAGAATGTTGAAGTTAATATACAAAAAATTTAAAAATGAAGTAAGACCAACTTACTATAACTAAGTTTGTGAGAAAACTTTATGGTAAATAATTAAGAAGAATTTGAATTTGGAGAAATACCAAAACATTCAGAAATAATAGTAAAATCACAGTACTATAAACAATTCTGAATGAAACAATTCTGGGAATAAATGAATTAAACAGAATTTGAATGTTGATAGAACGTCAGAACTTTGAAACAAGATAAGATCAACATATTACAAGGATGTATGAGAAATATTTTTCAATTAAATAAAAAGAATAGTTTGAACTTTACATTAAAACTAACCAAGTTCCAAAAAATAATTATGTGTCAATTATGATTGAATTGAGAAGAAAATAAAGTGGTTAATTCAGAAAAGAGAATTAACTTGAATCCAGAATAAATGCTAGACATTCACAATAGCATTTGAAGGAGTAGAGAAGAATAACAAAAAAGAGTGTTATATGCAAGAAAAGAAAAAATTTGGAAGCAAAGAGACTAATTACCTATGAAACGATAATGAAAACAGTTAATTAAGAGTGAAGAAGAACAACTCATACCAAACATATGGAGAAGGTGATTTTGAACCAATGATAATAATAAGACCTATATGAATGCAAAGAGAAGAAATAGCACATGAAATATGATATCAATGAATTAATGTTAATGAATGCGAAGGCGGATTAATAACTTTCTAAGAGAAAGGAAAGAACCAAAATGTTTAAATAAAATGATCAATATAACAACCTGTATATCTAATGTAAAGATACAATGTTAAAAAATTAAATATAATATATTAAGACCATTCAAATAATGAATACGAAAGACTAATTATAAAGACCATGCTAATACTATGAGTAACCAGAAGAAAGTATAAAGAGAATTCAGATGGAGAAGAAAGAGAGTTACACTGTAAACAGTAACCAGAATTATTAAAAGAAAGGTTTTCAACCATAATTAAATTAAATATATCAGACAAGTTAAGAGTTTTGAAAAAATATATATGTAATGAGTATAATAATGATTATGAAGATTTATTAAGATAGAAAATGTGAGATAATCTGAGAGACTACGAAGTGGAGAATCCAATGATATTTTTATTAGTCGAAAATGAGACTACTTTTTATTTATTTATTCGATGACTGACTGAAGATAATTCCAGCAGCATTATGTTTTTGAGCAGGGATGGATATGCCTCTGTACTCAATTTATAGAAGTGGTGTATGGCCAGCAGAGAAGTAGCGTACAGTGCCCCTCTGATCTGCCCCAGCCCACGTGATAGGGAATGTTAGGGAATTAATATCCCAAGGATACAACACGAAGTTGATATAGAAAGAAAATGTATTACAATTATAATATATCTCAGAAGACACTAACTATCCGAAAAGGATCAGTAGTAAAACAAATAATTATATATATAAAATTAATTAAACTCTAATTATAAAAAAGTCGATATAAAAATGGAGAAGAAAATGAATTATAAGAAATGATGAAATTATCATAAGAAATTATTTCATCCATAAACATGTCTGAAATAATTACTTCTGGAGGAGAGCAATCTGTAGCGTGACAGATATAAGCATAATATTGAATGGCAATTGATCATTAGAATAATAAGTTAATAATATTTAAATTTGGAAGAAAGCATTAAGTTTAATATAAATAGATTAATTCATAGCAACTATGGAAAGAAATCATTATTATAAAGAAAATACAAGTTCAAATAAAAGGAGTTACTAGTGATGAGTCATCCAAGACCAGTCTCATAACCAAAGGTTTTCAAGGTATAACCCAGGAAGGTAAAAAAGTAAATAACAAAGCAGTACTGAATATGACCAAACCCACAACGAGGAAGAATAAATAGAAGAGAAACCCTAAAATAAGCCAAGATCAACCAATACAGGTGGTGTATTTCTGAAATAAAGAAGAAGATGGAGAAGATCCCAAGAAACCTGATGGCATCAAGAAGAAGATGGAGAAGATACCAGTCCCAGAAGGCAGGATAAAAGAAGACTGATGAAAGAAGAAGAAGGCAGCATCCTGAAGAAGATGTCATGCTCTTATAAAAGACACCCAAATCCCTATATCCCCAAAATAAATATCTAAAAACAAAAGTATAACGAATTGAAAACCACATGTATACAAATTTAAGAGAGAGAAGTGTATAAAGTAAAAGTTTCCTGTGAACTAAGATGAAACAATAATATAGTACCCATGGAACAAATCTCCATTGAAAAAACGCTAACCAATTTATTATGTTAATAAGACTATACGACCATTTAGCATTAACATAATATATAAGTGCAAAGTGAACCAGTGATAGTTTTGGGTATTATAAAAAATGAACCTTGTGTTTCATTCTTGGCAATCACAAACATTGGATGCAATGAAATATGCATTTTTCAATGACTTGAAATGTGTACTGTGACAATATGTTGTTCATAAGACATGAATCTGTTTAAAATAACATTTTGTTTTACATGAAAAAAGAAAAACAGATGTCATAATACTTTTTGAACAATTCATACTATTTATTTGTTAATGACAGGGTACAATTCCCCAAAGACAATGTATAAAAAAACGATATAAAAACTGTAGAATCCTACTTATAATAATAGTTAGAAATAAGAATATAAATATAAGGTTTTTATGTATATAGTATAAGAATGTTTAAAAATGTTTTAGATATAAGGACATTTGTTTGGGTCTGAAACAACTAACATCAGAACTATAAAAATAGTTACCACTTGTAAATAGTAGAGAGTAATTAAGATGTTAGTTAGTACAAAACCTTTGTTGTAAACCATATTTCCATGTTGGAAATGGGAATTTTGTTGCAAAATGTCTGATTTGAAGACAACCATTTATTTAAAAAAATATTCTTTATTTTGTTTAACTATTATTTGTATTGTAACCAATACTAATTGTTTTTGTGTAATTTGAAAAACATGTTTAATTTATAATACTATATGTAAAAGTCAGAGAGGGTATCACACATCATATATTGTTTGTAAAATATTTTGTAAGAAAAATTGTTAAAAAATCATAGGCCAAAAGAATGGAAACCAAACTTCATCAAAACAGAGAAATTACTCAATTAAATGCAAATAAACAAAAGGGGTTTAGACAAAATAAACTTGAGATCATGCCATATAATTGCACATACCATTTAGAGAGCTTTTAATAAATTATATTCAGAATTATAAATAAAAATGAAAATGACTAAACTCAGAAATTTAGACATGGGAGTCATATATTCCAGAATAATGTTTCAGAATACAACTAATTCAATTAATTACCAGAAAATAAGGGAATATGAACCTTTTAATGCAATATAGGATTATTAATATTAAATATAACTGATAAAATGGCTGAATTTATATAATGACAGGAAGTAAATTTTGATGTTTTGACTTTTCAGAGTATACCAAACTGAAAGTAAAATTACTATTTTTTGGACAGAAAACACTATAAAACGGCATTATTTAATCTGAAAATAAGCTGAATGAACTGAAAGATTAATTTAAATCACATCTAGTGAATAAAATTGACAAATAACCAAAGTTTAGGCATTCATATAGTGAAATAGTAAAGTGTACACAGGATGTGAAAAAATATTTGAACAATGTTAAGGATAATATTATATAGGCTAAGAGTTTAATTGAAACTAAAGGAAACAGTTAGTTGATTATTGGAATTTGAACGGTTAACATAAACGAGAGTTTTGTGACGATCTAACCTATCTTACAACGTTAAAAATAAGTGGCGAACAGTACGTTACGGTAAAGTCGAGAGTGAATTATAAAATCCTTCCAGAACAAATACATTGTGACAAAAACAATCAAGAAACACTAATTAACACTAAACGATACATTTCTACTCCGAAAAACACCACAAAACACCAGAAAACTGTATAACACATTAACCAAATTAGTGTCGGAATTGGGAAAAGTGTTTTGACTTATAATTACACAGACATACTAAATACAACCCAGAATCACTACACCAGTCACTACACAACATTTAACAAGAGATTTGCAGACACAAGAACAGGAATATTGCCAGAAAATACATTATTTGGAACGCAGCAGTAACGAGCAACATTTTGATCAACTTGACGGCAGCCATCTTTCTTTGACGATCCCAGTGCCTTCTTCTCAGTTCAACACAGCTGTTTGGTGAAAACAATTATTATATTTACAAATTATTATTCAATGTCTGTGTTTATTAATAACTATTAATTTGATTGTAACGTTATACTTTTTAAATATTAGCCCGATTTCTCTGACTTTGGTAATAACTGGCTGTTTAAAGAACCCTATATAATTTTTATATCATATACTTGTAACTTTTTTCGATATCCTGAGAATCGATACTAATCGATAAGAGTCAATATTGCTATTAATTAATAAAACATTAATACTTTTCAATACTTATTAGTTCTTTATTTCTTCAATAATATTAATTACCAATAATATAATTCTAATTGATAATCTACAAGGACTTTACCACCCGTAAGTGAAGATAACCTAAAAAATAAAAAGGTAAACAAGTATCGATTGGTTTGAAGACAGTCTTATGAGTGGTGATAGCTTATTTAAAATATACTAAAACTTTAATAAAAATTTTCAGAAGAGCATTACACTGTTTAAAACTTCACAGCCCTATATTAATTAATTGATCCTAATTAATTAATTAATAAAATTCCCGAAATTCACAATTTCTAACACTTCACAATATCTTATTATCATCAACACACAATAATCTAATTATATTATTACAATATCTATATTTATTAACTTATTATCTAATAATACATAATTACCCATTTTATATTACATGTTTCATGATTTTGGAGGGTTTAAAAAGTTCGCTGAATGCAGCATTATGTAAGATGTCTATAAAAATAAACAGGGTATATCATTGGTAACAATTTGAACCCGGTATTATTATTTCAAATAATTTCCGCTATTCAAAAGTTCGCGTAACGAATTCCTGCCCTATAGTGACTAGCAGTGGTAAGTAAAATGACAAAGTTATTAACACATATGTAATCAAGATGGCGCCCGACTTTTGAAAACAGTGTCTATACGTTTATCGTATATCGTATATTTATTGTCAGCAATAAACGTAGAGTTACATTTTGCGCCCGTAAGAACAGGGACAAGTTCGTAGAGTTACATTTGGCTTCTGGAACAGGGACTCTATATATAATCTAATTTTATGTGGAGTACGCCTACAAAGAAAGCGGAAAAAATTATTTGAGGTAATAAACGCCAAGATTTTAATACGTAAACATAACCCAATTTTACGAGGTTATGTTATAAGATTGGGTGCATGTCTGTATTAGAAATAAGCAAAATGAATACTGATGAAGATAGTAATACCAAAGTCAGCCTAACTGACGAAACAGTTACGAGTGAGATGGACGTTGAATTAACCCCAGTTAGTCAGATCAGTGAAACCAGAGTCACTGAGTTAAACACAGTTCCTTCAACATCCATTTCAACTATGTCAGAAAGTAAAACAGATGAAACTAGTGCAATGATGCAATTATTATTAAAATTAGACAAAAAATTAGATGAGCAAAAAAGCGATTCTAATATCAAATTTACAAAATTGAATGACAAATTTGATAAACAAAGTGACAAATTTGATAGTTTTGAGGTCAAGTTAAATGAATTACGGAATGAAATTAAAAACGGTAACAATAATCTCATTAAGAAATGTGACAAGGTAATTAAAAAATTAGACGAGAATTTAATGCAACTAGAAAAACAGAAGGTTAATAGTAGTGAAAACAGTACGAAAAACGAAGTACTGATTACTAAAGTAAATAACAGTGATAATGTGAATAATGAATTTACAGATAGTAAGAATATTACAGATAGTAAGAATATTACAGGTAGTAAGAATATAATATTAGAAAATGATAATGAAGTGTTTATGAGTGATAATGAGTCAGAAAGAGAGCTTGGAGAAAGTATTTTTGTACAAGGGATGCAGGGGGTAGAATTTTCTTTTGATGTTGTGTTAGGGGGTGAAGAAAAGTCTTCACGTATTTTTTATAAGGACAAGAGTTCCTTCAATTTATATTTGGGAGACGATAGGTCTACAAATAAAGTTTCTTGGTGTTTTTGTGTACCTCATAAGTGGTGCAGTAGTATTAAGTTAGGGACCCCTGCATATTTGGAGAGAGAGAGTGTAATTTGGTGTTATGGAGAGAAATATATTAAGAGAGAAAGTGTAGAAAGTTATGGTGAGAGTAAGAAAGTAATAAAATTTTTTGAAGTAAATAGAAAGTACAGAGAATTGGTAGAGAGGTTAGGCATAGATACGGTGGATGAAAATAATGAATACTTACCTTATAGTAACAATGAAATTGAAATAACAATAAATGATGAGAACAATGGTATTAAGTACTTACCTGTGGTAGAAAATTATGATGATAATTACAAGAGTAATAACAAAATTATAACATATGATATTACTGAGATAGACAGAACCCTACTCGATCGTGACTTGATGTATTTGTTTGATAATTGTTTGATATATGAATATGAATATAATGTTTCTCATCATAAAATTTATTTGTTAGACAATAAGATAAATAGAACTAAGATTCGGTTGTTATTCAACGATGGAGGATAGACTGTTGTATTGTGTAATGAACATTAAATATATGTGAAAAGTGGTATTGAATTGGACTGCTATGGACTGAGTTTGATAAATAACACAATAATGAAGTTGGCGTGTATATTTTTCATTGTTTCATATGTTTTATATATCAATGTATTTATATATTTTTGATGTTGTATTACAGGTATATTTTGTGTACACCAGTTATTATGTATTTTAATAATTAACATGTTTTGTTTAATTAAACAAGTTTAAACAAATGAATAATATTTAAAGGTCAATTACTGAATTAAAATAGTACAAAAGAAAGATGTACTAATTTGTAACAGAAGTAAATTATTATTTGTAATAGAAAGTTTCTATTAATGAAGTAAATTATTATTTAATTTGTAAAGAGGTAATTACTAATGAATAATAATAAATGATTAAGTAAGAATATATATTTGAATTCTGAGAGGTATTGTTATGAGTAGGTGAGAGATGAATTTTAAAATGCAAATGTCAATGATTACAGTAAGGTAGAGTGTTTAAACAGGAATAGAGCCTGGGTATAGATAAAATGCAGGTGAGTTATTTAATTGAAGAAAATGGAGTTAGATAGTTAAGAATTTTGAAGTAAATAATACAAAGAAAGTATTAGATATTTAGGGACACAGTAGTTGATGATTATTTGTAGAGGTGAGTAAAGTAAAGGCTTAACATATATTTGTTGTTGATGATATTTTGTAGTGGGGGTGAGGTGATAAAGAGTAGCCAACTTATAGTGTTGTGGCAGGTATTAGCGTAGTTTTAGGGAGTGTTTGCCGAATTTTTGGAAGGGCAAAATATTATGGATGTATATAGCCAGTTAGGGAACACCCATCTCTGTACAAAGACGCGCGGTGCCATAGGATTTAAATGAAATTAGTAAAGGTGTTTATAATTGAGATATTGGTGTCATTGATAGGTAAATTTGGTTGTTAGTTAGAAGAAAGGTGAGTAAGATTATAATAAGTAAAAGTATAGTGAATATAGGAGTCACCCAGACTAAACAATGATTAGAAGGTGAAAGGTTAGGTAGTTAGTGAGGTAGAAAGTTCAGAGTAGAGAGGTAATATGAAATAGTAATAATAATGATACGAATATTAATAATAAATTTGAAATGAATTTTATAATTATAATAAATAATTAATGTCTAATTAATTAATTAATTGCAATTGTAAATTTTTTTTTTAAATGCAAATCTTAATCAAGATTAAATATGAATTTAAAATGTATTAAATGTATTAATATAATGATCACGTGTATTAATGTATCAGTGTATTATCATGTATTATGTAATGAAATTTTAACATGATTTATAGAAATATTGTGTGTGGAGTTGAAAGAGGGATAAATACAATTGGCGCTGTCAATAACAATTATTACCTGTTAATAACGATAGTAATGATTTTAATAATAATTTTAATTTCAATAAGATTTTCTTAATGAATATGTTTGAATATTCGGGAGATATATGGGAATTTCCATACTTTCAGTTATAATTAATTTTTTTTTTCAATATGTGTTTCTTTTATAATTATACTAATTATAAAATAGAAAGAGTTAAATATTATCGATGGGAATCGAAACAGTTTAATAATTCAGGGTAGTCCATAATGAGAAAGGAAGTTCTATATAATTCTTGTGAGTTACATTTTTTGTAATTATATTGTAGTAGTATTTCAAGCAAACCCAGTGCTTATTAGCACAAACCAGCACCTAGCTAAGGGGAACCAGATCAGTTAAGGATAGAGTGATTTACCAAGCCACTATTTTGATTTTTCATTTATTGTTTCAGTGTTTGGTGATATGACAGCGGTCCTGAGCTGGCCAGTGCGTCAGAGCAGGGGCGTTATGCGCCTAAGTGGCCTTATGGTGTTGGGATCTCAAAGGAGAAGTCCAGTAAGGTCATGTAGGTACTGTCATCATCATCAGACCACGGGTGAGTTATTATTTTCTTTTATATAAATTGTAAGGGGGTTGTGGCGACCTATCATGGCTGATCCCTTTAGGAAGAATGAAAGGGTCAATGAAAGTTTTTCTGCTTCGGCACAAAATCTTTCATTGAGGGGGTTTTGTAATGGCTATAAAATAGGTTATTTACCTTCTGTCGACGTTTCTTAAAATCCTTTTAGGATGACTCGAGTTTCAACACCATTTGGTGTCATCATCAGATCGGTGAATTAGGTTAAAACATTTCGATGCATATGCATCTCGTTAGATATTTAAAAGATTAAAAACAACACATAACATTATATAAAACAATAAATAAACTATATCACAATAAAATAACATTAATAAAAGAATATAAAAACAACGCGGCCGCAAACGATCCTGCACAGGAACGCACCCCACGGTAAGATTAATCAATGCCGGTTTGACCTCGGTTCAATTTCATCGATCTGATATAGCCAATCTCTCGTTCCATAAGATCGATTCTATTAAATAAAACATTATTGTTATGTATCGCTTTTTCATTTAGGACACGATTGTGATCCTTCTTTATGGCTTTGTATATCTCGAATCTTTCAAGGGTGTCCAGCTTTAGTGACTTTTACATTTATGTAGGATATCTAAATTATCGTTGATACTTTTTATATTATGGTTATATGAGCTCAAATGTTCTGCAAATGTAGATCTTGTTACATTAGACTTGGAGCTTGGGATATGTTCTTTATAGCGTAATTTGAAAGAACGACCTGTTTGTCCTATATAGAACCGTGTGCAATCAGAACAATTAAGTCTATATACACCAGTACCATCAAATATATCGGAGGGTGTATTTTTGTTGGTAAAAGTGAGTTTTTTCTCAAGTTTATTACTTGCCTTTGAGGCCAATGTATTAATAAACTTGAGAAAAAACTCACTTTTACCAACAAAAATACACCCTCCGATATATTTGATGGTACTGGTGTATATAGACTTAATTGTTCTGATTGCACACGGTTCTATATAGGACAAACAGGTCGTTCTTTCAAATTACGCTATAAAGAACATATCCCAAGCTCCAAGTCTAATGTAACAAGATCTACATTTGCAGAACATTTGAGCTCATATAACCATAATATAAAAAGTATCAACGATAATTTAGATATCCTACATAAATGTAAAAAGTCACTAAAGCTGGACACCCTTGAAAGATTCGAGATATACAAAGCCATAAAGAAGGATCACAATCGTGTCCTAAATGAAAATATCGGTATGGAGAACCATACATGACTTCCATATTCTAAGATTTATATTTAAATCTTAATATCGCCTGCCAAGCGCGATATATTTTCTCTTATACATGATGTACATTAAAATGAAAAAATTTTAATTTTATTGCCTGGCAACAAAATTATTTTATTTTTAACAATTACCATTGTTTCAAAAAGTTTAAATAAATTTTCAAGTACTTTACTCTTGTTAAAACGTATAAGGTTGCAGGTAAACTACCCCTTCCCCTTAACCGATCTTCACCAAAATCGAAAGTCATTGAGACCTCTACAATTCAGGGACGTATGCAAAAAATTATTTGATTCTGTTTGAATTTGCGGCTGTTATCGTTTGCCATAGAAAAATATCGGTATGGAGAACCATACATGACTTCCATATTCTAAGATTTATATTTAAAATCATTTTCAGCCAAACAACCAGGCTGTGTCTTACCTGCCTTTTTATTGCTGTATTAAATGAAAAATATTATATTACATTAAAATGAAAAAATTATAATTTTATTGCCTGGCAACAAAATTATTTTATTTTTAACAATTACCATTGTTTCAAAAAGTTTAAATAAATTTTCAAGTACTTTACTCTTGTTAAAACGTAAAAGGTTGCAGGTAAACTACCCCTTCCCCTTAACCGATCTTCACCAAAATCGAAAGTCATTGAGACCTCTACAATTCAGGGACGTATGCAAAAAATTATTTCATTCTGTTTGAATTTGCGGCTGTTATCGTTTGCCATAGAAAATACGCTTGATAAAAAAACGTTGCAGGTAAACTACCCCTTCCCCTTAACCGATATTCACCAAAAACAATAGGTCTTGAGTACTCTACAAATCAGGGCTGTATGCAAAACATTATTTGATTCTGTTTGAATTTGCGGCTGTTATCGTTTGCCATAGAAAATACCCTTGTTAAAAAAACGTTGCAGGTAAACTACCCCTTTCCCTCAACCGATCTTCACCAAAAACAATAGGTCTTGAGAAATCTACAATTCAGGGCTGTATGCGAAACATTATTTGATTCTGTTTGAATTTGCGGCTGTTATCGTTTGCCAAAAAAAAAAAATTTCCCTTGATAAAAAAAACCGTTGCAGGTAAACTACCCCTTCCCCTCAACCGATCTTCACCAAAAACAATAGGTCGCGAGTACTCTACAAATCAGGGCTGTATGCAAAAAATTATTTGATTCTGTTTGAATTTGCGGCAGTTGTCGTTTGCCATAGAAAATACGCATGATAAAAAACGTTGCTGGTAAACTACCCCTTCCCCTCAACCGATCTTCACCAAAAACAATAGGTCTTGAGTACTCTACAAATCAGGGCTGTATGCAGAAAATTATTTGATGCTGTTTGAATTTGCGGCTGTTATCGTTTGCCATAGAAAATACCCTTGTTAAAAAAACGTTGTAGGTAAACTACCCCTTTCCCTTAACCGATCTTCACCAAAAACAAAAGGTCTTGAGAACTCTACAATTTAGGGCTGTATGCAAATAATCTTTTCATTCTGTTTGAATTTGCGGCTGTTATCGTTTGCCATAGGAAATACCCTTGTTAAAACATAAAACGTTACAGGTAAACTACCCCTTTCCCTTAACCGATCTTCACCAAAAACAATAGGTCTTGAGAACTCTACAATTTAGGGCTGTATGCGAAACATTATTTGATTCTGTTTGAATTTGCGGCTGTTATCGTTTGCCAAACAAACAAAATTACCCTTGCTAAAAAAAAACCGTTGCAGGTAAACTACCCCTTTCCCTCAACCGATCTTCACCAAAAACAATAGGTCGCGAGAACTCTGCAAAACCGGGCTGTATGCAAAAAATTATTTGATTCTGTTTGAATTTGCGGCAGTTATCGTTTGCCATAGAAAAAAAATCTACAGACAGACAGACACACAGACAGACAGACACACAGACAGACAGACACACAGACACTTTTCGGAAAACGACTTTTTTTCATGTTTTGAGTGTAGTAGAATCAGAATCTGCAATAATCTCGAACACGATTTTTTTTGCCATCACCATACTTCCATTCCTTAAGGAATATGGAAGTAAAAGCGATACATAACAATAATGTTTTATTTAATAGAATCGATCTTATGGAACGAGAGATTGGCTATATCAGATCGATGAAATTGAACCGAGGTCAAACCGGCATTGATTAATCTTACCGTGGGGTGCGTTCCTGTGCAGGATCGTTTGCGGTCGCGTTGTTTTTATATTCTTTTATTAATGTTATTTTATTGTGATATAGTTTATTTATTGTTTTATATAATGTTATGTGTTGTTTTTAATCTTTTAAATATCTAACGAGATGCATATGCATCGAAATGTTTTAACCTAATTCACCGATCTGATGATGACACCAAATGGTGTTGAAACTCGAGTCATCCTAAAAGGATTTTAAGAAACGTCGACAGAAGGTAAATAACCTATTTTATAGTCTTAATCGTTTCTGGAGGCAAGAAAAATGTTTAAATTTTTGTAATGGTACAATTATGGTACAATTTTTAATTAACATAAACATGGTATGAAAGACCATAAGTATTGTATTCATTTATTTTGTAACAATTTGGTCAAAATTAAATAACCCGTTAATAATCTTTGTAAATCTACAGTGAGTGAACTATATAAATATTTGCCAGGATTTTGACTATTTCATAGCAAAAAACATGAAAACCAGCAAAAAACCGTGTCATTTATTGAGATAAAGTGCCAATCCTTGATGACGCCAGCGACGAGGAATGTGTTGTTGAAACTGTAAACAAACGGACAATAGCCGGGTGACGTAGTTTCACCCCACCTAAGAAATATGTGACAAAGGATCTTGGTCATTTCATCAGGAAACGTGATCGCAGCCGGCCGGCAACCCGTTCACGAAGGGTGAATTTCAATTTTTACACTACTAAAAGTGGTTAATTACAACAGTGTTTATTAACAGTGACACCTTACCATTAGGTAAGGTGTAATAGTACTCCAAGATGTGACCGGGAACGAAATCGATAAACTCGCGGTGTGCGTAGTTTTATCGCACGGAAACCGCAGATGAAATCGGCCAATTTGGTGAGAACGTTCCACATTCAATTCAGTAAATTCATGACCAATTTATATTTCAATACTTTAGTAAAAATGAGCTCAATAAAATACAATTTGTACCAGAGTGAGAGAGAGAGAGTGAGAGGGAGAGTGTCTTATAATATATAAGTGCTGGGTTGTGCGAGAGATATGTATATCTATATTTATTAACTTATTATCTAATAATACATAATTACCCATTTTATATTACATGTTTCATGATTTTGGAGGGTTTAAAAAGTTCGCTGAATGCAGCATTATGTAAGATGTCTATAAAAATAAACAGGGTATATAATTGGTAACAATTTGAACCCGGTATTATAATTTCAAATAATTTCCGCTATTCAAAAGTTCGCGTAACGAATTCCTGCCCTATAGTGACTAGCAATGGTAAGTAAAATGACAAAGTTATTAACACATATGTAATCAAGATGGCGCCCGACTTTTGAAAACAGTGTCTATATGTTTATCGTATATCGTATATTTATTGTCAGCAATAAACGTAGAGTTCCATTTTGCGCCCGTAAGAACAGGGACAAGTTCGTAGAGTTACAGTGTCACTATCAATACTTCTCAAATTGTACATTACATTATTCATAACAATATTATTCTCTCTAGTACCACTTTAAATTCAACATGGACTGATCTAAATGTCCTAACAAAACAATAATCACCCAAAATCTATCTTTTACATTACCTTTAAAATTCTCAACTATCTCAAATTACTTCCATCATTTAAATTAAAATCTTTTAACACATTAAAATCATTCTATTCAAACATTAGTTATATTCAAGCATTTAGTTACATTGAAAAGTTTGTAAATTATTTGTAAGTGACGTAATACGTTTATAATTCCAGCAATCAGCTGATTTTCTTGACAAGGTGAATGACCTTTGTTCAAAAATGCTACACAAAATTATATAACGAAAATTACATAACACATATTTATAATTCTTACACTCTAACATAACAAGATTAATGACCCACTGAAACATGATAACCAAAATATAATAAACATCTACTGTATACATTTTCTCAAATCAAAACAATTAGTTAATTACTTCAAGAGCGAGTTGCCATTGTTAAGTTCCAAAATTTTAATTCGTTGCTCCCCTGAGCAACCTCCTGAACCACACACACTATTATTTTCCGATGGTGGACTGTTGCACCCATTTGCATCCACAAGGACGGCATTGGTGGAGGAACTTATCATCTCCGTGTCCTTGCTTCAGCGTTACATTTTAAAATTGAGTAGATATCATTATATCTATGTTATATATTAATATGCCCTTAAAACGGGTCTACCACCTGGTTTACTGTTCCTACTTGAACAGAGTGGCAGCCACTGTTCCATAGTTCCGGGGATTTCCCCTAAATCACCAAATCACCCCCCATTAGTTTCAAATATACACCAATTTCAAGCCAGCTATGGTCAAGGTTCTTACTTTATGGCCATAGCTGACCGCTATCCAAAACCACGATTAGTGCTGGTAAGGCAGTAATCGCCCGAAAAGGCGGGGAAATCAACTCTAAATTCAGGCATGTTCTCTACGTCATTATGATACACAGCACAGCAATCTATCAGCATATAATACAAGATTATATAAAAATTGTGCCGTGTATTTTACGCCATTTTGGCCTCCGATGGGGGTAACACTCTCTGTTACCCCCAACACTTACCGCTATCTACCATGGCACATGCCACCACGGCAATAGCATACTAATAACTAAATTACCCTTCTACACTTGCAGTTTCTACACTCCCTAAGTATAGCACTTCTATTAACACCACACAACCCCCCAAAATTACCCATATATCTTGTATGAAAACATAGCATAACATAATAAACAAATCGACATTAACCTTGATCATTAGCATTGTTACATTCACATTAAACAAACAATTCTCTTTTAAATAGTTTATACAGAAAATTATAAACATTATAATTTGAAATTTTTATTAACTCCTTTATATATTGCTACGACAGCATAGAACAATCTACGCGTTTATTGAATGCGCCAGAAAGATCTCGACGTAAGCGTGTGGTGTACGTGCTACTAAACGCATTTTGCGAGAATTTTCTCGACTGTGCCAGGCTCCGCTCAGGCGCTCGGACTGTGTCAAGGCCGTAGCAATTTACGTAGTTCGCGAGAGATAAGACGCAGTTTGGAAGCTTCTGGTGTGTGAGCGTAACTATAAATACATCGCATCCCGGCCTTAGTTTTCAGTTCAATGCGAGATTTTTGACTGTGCGGTTCGAGAGTATTAGTGCGATATATTTTACAGAGCGGTTCGGGTTATTACGGTGTACGTTCAAGTAGTTATTAGTGAAGTGTTGCGTTTATATTCGGACGGTATAATTGTAATACAGTTGAGTTTTAATATTAGTGGACATTTTATTGCGTATGAACAATTTCATTTGATTTGTTGTAGACACTGTGTTGTTAATTACGAACTGTTTTACTATAACAATTAAAGGTGTGATTAGTGACTTAATTGGTGTCTTGTAATTATTTTGTTTCCACTGTACCTACGACGATCGAGTAGACCGTCGTAACAGTGGTGTCAGAACTGGGATAGAACGGTTAACAGTGGAAACAGTGGATACTTTGTACAAGACGAGTGTAATTCGTAATTAATCGAAAAACAATGGATGCCAGTCAGATGATGGAAAATTTCCAGGCGCTGTTGTTGCAGACAGAAGAACGACGACGACAGGATGCAGAGAAAGCGGAAGAGAGACAGAAAACCCTCCTGCTGGAAGCAGAAAGACGACAAAAAGAAGAACGAATACAAGAAAGAGAAGAAGCAGAGAAACGACAGGATGAGAAACGCAGACAGGAGGCGGAAGAAGCAGAAAAACGACAGGATGAAAAACGCAAGCAGGAGGCAGAGGAACGTAAACGTGAAGCAGGTGACATCAAAGCATTAATTCATGAACAAAAGCAGATGCAAGAACATACTACCGCAGAATTGGGTCTCCTACGTGGTGACGTAGGTGAATTACGAGGTGAGCTCAACAATCACATTACCAGAATATCTGACGTAGAAGAATCCATGTCAAATAAAATAGCTAAAGTAGAAAAATCTGTCTTGACTGTGGAAGAAGTTATGTCAACAAAAATATCTGCAGTAGAAAACTCAATGGCAAACATAAGAGAACAAATTAAAATTGAAGTTGAACAGTGCATGAAGATTCAACCAAAACAAATTTCTGAACAGACTGTACCAGTGATCAAGACAGAAAAATACACAGAAAATAAGTTGACAGAGAAAGTCACTTTGCCTGCAGTAGGGACAGTTCATGTCAAAGCTCCAACCTTTGACGGAAGCACTCACTGGGCAACGTACCTCCGCCAATTTGAAGCTGCTGCATGCGCAAATAATTGGACAGAAAAAGACAAGGCTGTTTCACTTGTTCTTGCATTAAAAGGACCCGCGGCAGAACTACTACAGAAAGTGCCACCTGACAGCCAGAACATTTATGCCGAGTTGATAAAAGCTCTAGAATTACGCTACGGTGATAAACATTTGCGAGAGGTGTACTACGCTCAGTTGAGAACAAGACGACAACGTTCCGGGGAAAGTCTGCAAGAATTTGAAGCAAGTATCGACAGATTGATTAGATTGCCCTATCCTGAAGCACCAGAAGACTTCCGAATAAGGTTTACGGTGCAGACATTTATTGATGGCATCGGAGATTGTGAACTTCAGCAAGTGTTACGAATGGCAAGACACCGAGATAGCTCAGAAGCTCTTGTTCACGCCCTAGAGTTTGAAGCTGCCAAGTCAGCGTCCCGCTACATTAATGGGTTTGTGCCATCACGTTGCAGTCAGAAAATCCCTGTATCACATTACCGTTACGATGGGTGCAGAAAAACAGTGTTGTCGGACAAACAGTTCAAAAGTTCAAGAGAGTCGCAACGATTTGAAAAAGGCAGAAGACCGAAATGTTACAACTGTGGAAAACGTGGTCATCTACAGGTAGACTGTTGGGAGAAGAAGATACAGAGAGAAGAGACTGATCGCACCAATTGGAGAAGTAAAGGCCCAGAACAGCACACAGTTTCCACGCTACATAAGATCAGTGGAAACTTGATTGTTAGTGGATTTGCGGATGGTAAACCAACATCATTTACAGTTGACACGGGCGCAACAGTGTCCATTGTGCGCCCTGACTTAGTCTGTAACCGCCATCCTCTAATTAGCTCTTGTACAATACAGACTGTGACTGGAAGCCTCGTCAAGGTGCTAGGAAAGGTAGACGTACGTGTACGCCTGGGTCTTCTTGAGTTTAGCCACCAAATGCTCGTTGCAGACATTGTCGATGAATTGATTCTTGGCACGGACATTATGAATGCCTACGGATTCGTTGTGGACTTAAGAGAGAATGTCCTGAAAGTTGGCCAAGAGAAGATAAAGCTTTGCATGGCTAAAATGACAGGGTCTACCAACCATTCGATAAAGCGAGTGGCATTAGTCGAAGAAAAATTCAACAAGTCTGGTCAAGAGGAAACCTCCCTGTTGCAAGCGGAAATGGAGGCAGAACTAGCAGAGGAAGTACAAATAAGTATAACGACAAAAGAAGTGATTGGAGAGCCAACTATGGGTGTCGAGACAAAACTCTTGCTTGTTCCTGAGCTGATAGAAGCGGCCGAGGGTAAAGTGGTTGAAGATGAGGTTACGCAAGAGGTTGTTGACGAGAACCAAACAAACTTGGATCAGCCAGTGGTATTTAGGTCATTAGTACATGACGCAACGAGAGTGATTCCAGCGAAGCTAGTGGTTGCGCGAAAGATTCGCATTCCTGGGAACGTGATGTTCGGATCACACGAGACTGAATTCGAAGAACGGGAAAATTATCCTTCGCAAGGATGGCCACCTAGATCGCCTGGTCGAGTATTACTTCGAAGACGCTTTGCCAGTTCGGGACGAACAGGCTTAAGGAGGGGGCAGTGCTACGACAGCATAGAACAATCTACGCGTTTATCGAATGCGCCAGAAAGATCTCGACGTAAGCGTGTGGTGTACGTGCTACTAAACGCATTTTGCGAGAATTTTCTCGACTGTGCCAGGCTCCGCTCAGGCGCTCGGACTGTGTCAAGGCCGTAGCAATTTACGTAGTTCGCGAGAGATAAGACGCAGTTTGGAAGCTTCTGGTGTGTGAGCGTAACTATAAATACATCGCGTCGCGGCCTTAGTTTTCAGTTCAATGCGAGATTTTTGACTGTGCGGTTCGAGAGTATTAGTGCGATATATTTTACAGAGCGGTTCGGGTTATTACGGTGTACGTTCAAGTAGTTATTAGTGAAGTGTTGCGTTTATATTCGGACGGTATAATTGTAATACAGTTGAGTTTTAATATTAGTGGACATTTTATTGCGTATGAACAATTTCATTTGATTTGTTGTAGACACTGTGTTGTTAATTACGAACTGTTTTACTATAACAATTAAAGGTGTGATTAGTGACTTAATTGGTGTCTTGTAATTATTTTGTTTCCACTGTACCTACGACGATCGAGTAGACCGTCGTAACAATATCATCATTTGATTATTTATCCATTGCTGCAATTAGATTCCTCAAAATTTTCAAATTTATTATTAACATTTATTTTATCTCATATTTCAGTTATTACTACCTTTTGAGTATGGTTTCTACTTAGTACAATTATCTCACATTAGTCTCATTATTGATTTAAAATCTTTTCAACACCTGTAAACATTCTACTCTATATAACTTGTATTATAAAATTTTTACTCACAGTACATCATTCCTACCCTGTCATAAACACACAAATATAAACATCAATAACTCCCTGTACCTTCTGCAACATTTTAACAACAATGTTATTCCATACTAAACAATTTAACATTTATTTATTTATTACTTATTGTCAAATTCACATCTCATAAAATAATTTAAATTCATTATCAAAATTCAATTATATAACATTTTAAATCAATCAAAAAAAATATTTAAACATCTCAAATTATTTTAATTAAATCAATTATTGAAAACACAACATATTTCAATTATTATCAGAACAATTACCATTCATTAATTACTGTCTTCAAAATTATTTTCATTATTTATTTAGTCTACTGAAATAATCTTATTATTAAAACAATTACCTACACACATTGTTTACATTATATACTTGTTACAATACACACAACTAATTTCACTAAATTTTATTTACAATTCTTCATCATTAATTGTTCAATTTTACCACTCTTCATTTCCAAAATCAGCAAGTCAGAACCATAAATCAAAATATTTAAAATGTCCATTTATTAAGTTTATGTTCAGCCTCCATCATCGAATAATAATCTAATATATTTATCATATAAATCGTTCTTGTCCACACTCAGTTTATTAATTTTAATATAATAATTCTCTAATATTTCAAGTTGTTCCACTATCATCAAATCATAAAACCTGTCAATATCATTAGTGATTTTAGTTTGGTCTCCATCAGTAGTTTTATTCAATCTAAAGTCAGTTATTTTCTCATCATATTCTTCTACTACACTCATTACAATATAAGGTAAGTGTTTATCATTTACAATGGTATTATCAAAATATTCATTTATCTCTCTTTCAACAAGTAAGCATTTCATATCATCTATTTCCTTCCATTCTAACCTCTCTTTCAACTCTTTATAATTTCTCTTTAACTCTATAACTGTGTATCACTCTATCAATACACAACTCTCTATCTAAATCTCTCTCACCATAACACCATATCACATTTTCAACACCATCCCACACAGAGGGTACTAACTCATAAAAACTTGGGGAACAACTCAAAGACCTCATGTCTTCCAATAACAAGGGACTCTTGCCCTTCAACAATAACATTTGTGAACACCTTGGTTCACCATAAATATGGGGACAATTTACCCTCTGCCCTACATACTCATCTAATCTCTCTTGCCACTCTTTCTATAATTCATCAACACTAATTACTACTCCGTTACAACCTATTACTCTCTCACTCTCACTCACTATCTCACTAACTATTTTCAACGTATCACTCTCTGATACCACATTCTTAATTACATTATCATTTTCAACATCATTTCTATCACTTGTTACTTTTTTATTATCATTATTATTATTACTTTTAATCTGTTCCCCTACTGACTCTACTATTTTCTCAATATCTCGTTTCAATTCGTTACACTTACTCTCACACTTAATTTTGACCTCATTAATATCAGCCTTAAGTTCGTTAAACTGTCTACTCTGTTCCTCGAATTTAGTGTCAAATTTACTGTTAAATTCACTTTTAATTTAATTCTTTTGTTCCTCTAGCTTTACACTCTGTTTTTCTATCATTGCTTGTATCATTTTAAACATTTCATAGCTATCGTCCGGTTTTTTATTTTGGACTGGCGTCAACTGACTTTCTGTATTATTGTCAGTGAATCTGACTTCATTATCATTAGTTTTACTTTCCCTACTCAATTTTGGGGTTACTTGAATCCCCGAATCATCTGTACTATTTGTTTCATCTACATTGATTTATGTTTTATTGTCCTGACTCACGTTTGGAGTCGAGTGGACTTCAATATTATTCATAATATTTGAATCATCACAATTGTCGACATTAGTCGTTTCACTTATATCGCTTTCATTACCTGCCATTTTTTAAATTGTAAATTTACTGATTTTTGTTTCACTACTCTTTAACTTACATCTACAACATCTTATATTTGATCTAACCTTATATTATTGTTTTACGTACTTTACGTAATTTTTTACGTACCGTTACTTAACCTTTCAACCATACTTGCATTTTATTTGTAGGTGTGGTTTTTATATTTAAATTTTAATTTATAAAAACTGTCCCTGCTTCGGAAGCGCCATCTGTGATATTACTTATTTATTAATGCAGTTAAATCACAAAAATTATTTCACAAATTATTCCACTTACCTCGTATTGCCCAGAGTTACATCACACGAACGTGGAAATGCAAGTGAGGTTTCAAGGTTATTTAATAATTCACTCAATTCGCTTATATAGAAAACAACTGAGATTTTATTTCATCATCTGTACTTTTAAAAAGGCATGAATTTGTTACTCTTTCTTTCAACATTGACATATTACTGCTTGATATTATTGCATCTAATCTAAACATTTATTTCAACATTGTAATTAATATAATATTTAATTAATTAATTAAGACGACCCAGATTAGCTCGCGTCCGGGGTGTTAGGATGTTATTTTCCGACTGGCTTTACATGCGGGCAGACATCACTGCCTTCTTGCTGCGCAATTTCGTCGTTGTTCATAGCCTTTTCTGCTAAGGTCTCAGTAGTTGTTCAGGTAACCCGTTTTATTTGTGGGTGTTGGCAGTGGACGAAATCTAGGGTTCACTGGTTGACGTCATTGGAAAAGACGTGTCCTTAGCCTTATATCCGCCTTGCTCCGGGCACATTGTTGAACAAAACTTCGTCTTTGCGCCATTTTCGGCAGTGTCGGTTGATCTGCTTAGCGTCCCGTACGCGCGCCTGGTCGTGGTTGCGCGTAACGCAGTATTGCAGTTCCGAGAATTCAACAGTTGTGGGCGACACGCACATTCCATTGTACTGACTTCACCTTATTGTTCTTTGTTTGCTAAGATTTATATTGCCATGGGATGGACCACACAGATAAAAATGAATTGTTACAAAATTTTTAATAAAATAAAAACCCCTCCCTTTTAGTCCCGTTACACATCGCTAATCACCAGCTTTAATTATCACAATTAAACAGTTTGTAATCAACAAGATAGTCTCTTACAACAAATCAGACAAAATTTGTTCACACGCAATAAAATGTCAACTAATGTAAAACACATTTCATTACAATTGTCCCGCACAGTTATAAAACACATAACACTTCGCCACAATTCTATGAACCGCACTCAAAGAAATCGCAACTCAAACTGAAATGAACGTCCGTGATTACTTGTATTTATATCCCACCGAAGTACCAGAATATTTCATACTGCTCGGCAAGAATGCTACTAGAAAACACCAGAACATAATTGGTTACGGCCTTGCACACAGCAGGCGCGGACCGGTGAGTCTGCAACAATCTTGCAACGCAAGTCGAGAATCACGTACGCACACGTTACAGCCGGATTCCACTGGAACATGTAGATTGTTCTGCAATGTCGTAAGAATACTTTTGTTACATTGTTGGTTAGCTGGTGGAACTTGGATGATTCATAATTTATGTTTTTAGAACTTTGTTTGGTTTCTTGTTCATCACCTCTGTAAAATCCTTTTTGTGTGTTGTATGTTTTTTAAATATCATTAAAAAATTAACACACCATTCATTTTTGTCAACAGCTAGCTTGGACACCATTTTTGGCAGCATTCAGTGTTGGATTGCAAGACTGTGATGACCCCGAAGTGGCGTCCCTTTGCTTGGATGGCATCCGTTGTGCAATACGTATTGCGTGTATTTTCCACATGACAGTAAGTACAGGAGACGTCCCGTAAAAAATGACTTAAGTGATAGAGGGAACAGTTTTTATACACCAGAATGTTGACAGTCTGAACACATCATCACAAGTAGATTTTTTGTAAATATGCAAGTGGCCCCAAAGGTGACTTGACACTTAAATTAAAAAAAAAGCGTACTGAATTTATTTATAGCTAGGCAACTTACAGTTATTATTACTTACAATTATTTTTTATGTTCAAATTGGCTGGAACACTGTTACTCTACGGCATAGTCTTCGGTCACTGTCCAAATCATGGAATGCTTCCTCTGTGTAATCTTTCAGTTGTTCAATGGTCTGAGGTTCTGTTCAATAAACAGAGTCCTTGACGATACCCCATACGAAAAAATCCATTGGCGTATTATCTGGCGAACGTGGAGGCATGTCAGTATCTGCCCGTCGACCAATCACTCTTCTGGCGAAAGCTCTGTTCAAATTAATTGCGGACTGCAGTGGCATAATGTGGTGGAGCGCCATCATGTTGGAAGTAAATTTCTTGAAAGTTTCCAATATGCATCATGAGTCCTGGTGCCACATAATTTTTAAGTATGTCCAAATAATTATCTCCTGTCACTGTTCCTTCAAAAAAGTACGGTCCTAGTACGCCAAAAGACGATATTGCACCCCCCCCCCCAAACACTCACACTTGGTTGATTGAGTTCTTTCTCTAACGAAAGATGTTGATTATCAGTATACCAGTAAGTGTAGTTATGTCTATTAACTTGCCCATTCAACTTAAAATTGGCCTCATCAGACCACACAATTTTACTGGTCATGTTTATGTTGGTCGAGCATCATGTTAACTTATACGTTTACTCATTTTTAAATTGTGCCTGTTTGGGCGAAACATTTGTTAACTTACCTCTTTCCTACTTTTATAAATCGTTAACATTTTACGCTATGTTTACACTTTTGTTCGGGTAGTCGCCATGTTGTATTACACCAACATAAAAAAATGTTCTTACGAGGGTCCAGGATTCTATAGACGTGCTGAGAAACATAATGGTTGCAGTGAAATAATAGGCATTAATTCCATTAGTAGTTAAACTCGTATTTATTAATTCTCTGAATGTTTCATATTTTAATAACAAAACAAAATTTTCTCCTCCCACCTTCTACAAATTCCAATTTGGCTGCGATACATTCTCTTTACTTCAGCCTTTATTCATGATATTTTTACGCAATGTATTTAAAAATTCAAACTACCCTTGTTAAACATTGAAATGAATACAGACAGTAACTACTGTGTTAATAATTCAAATTACTTAGTTATGTAAATCACTTAACATAAACCGATGCTTTTGTGATTTATATAGGTACCTGTACACACTCACGCATACCCCCACACATACTATTTTAAACGGTACATTTTCTGTATTAATTACTGAGCTCAAAAATTAGGGTGTTATTTTAAAAACCGGTATGAAAATGTCTACTTTCCTGTCTTGCTGTGTTGAAAATCGACCCAGGCGTCACTCATAGTTTAAGCTGTTCCTCTGCCGAACTATTAAATTTTTCTTTTTCCAACTGCACTCACTGTCTCTACTTTACATTTTTATACTTTTAGATATCAAAAAAGATTGAAATTCACATTTTTGGTTACTTTGCTGGCCAGCAATTTATATAACGTGCCACTCGCACGAACGATATTTGTAGAACGATTTCGTTCATTTCTGACGTGAAGAGGGTCGTCACGTCATCAATCTCATTGTTTTCAGTGATGACGTCTCATTCTTTTAAGGCGCAGCAACTATGTTTGGCATTCTTTATGTGACGTTTCACAGGAGTGTCTTGTTGACGAGTTAGCCCGGCAAAACTGAGTTGTCGTTTTCACATGTATACCACTGACCTTGACGCAATTCCTGTTCGCTCGATATTACGTAGTTACACACTTTATAAACTTTACCCTCATGGATTATGATTTTGAAATTACAATAAAATTTTTTATATTTATATGGTTTTCCCCAAAATCCCCATACGTACCGGATTGTACCATTACAATCAATTCACAAAACTGAAGTCGTCGATCTATGTCATGTTTGAGTTACCCATGATGTAAACGTGGAATATAAACTTTAAATTTTTACTTATGATTGCTTGTGCTATTTTAGTATTACTATATATCTAATACAATTGACTGTTTGTGTACTATCCGAGAAATTAAAGTCTCCAATAACTTACACATTTGTGTTTTAATAAATAGATAAAAAATTCCCATGCAAGAAGATATTTATTCAAAATATAAGAATTATTATTACTAATGAAAACTGCTACAGTCATATATTTGGAACCACAAAAATCTAAGTTCTAAGCATTTTAAGTATGAAACCTAGAACTTTTTATTATTGACTTATGTAATAGTTAGATATAATGAAGAATAGCTAGAGACCATAAGAATTAACCATTGGAATTTATCAAGGAATTATGTGTATCAATATTGGTTTAAAACACACATAGTTCTAAAATATAATTAATGTTTTATCATTATCAAATGATTGTGAGTGGAAATTACTTTTTATAGCAAGTTTAATTAAATTTTACCCAGTGACAGGTGTGTGTACCTGTGCACAAGTTGGGGGGGGGTCATTATTTGCACCCTGTAGTTGGTGTTGGCAGTTTAAAATTCTGACCATTTGTGTTAATTTTTAATTGTTCATTGTTTGATGTTTTCAATTCTGAAGTGAATTATTTGTGTGTGTGTGTGTGTGGAATGTTTCAGCTGGAGCGAGATGCGTATGTGCAGGCGTTAGCAAGGTTTACACTGTTAACAGCAAATTCACCAATAACAGAGATGAAAACTAAAAACATAGATACAATAAAGACACTGATCACTGTTGCGCATACAGATGGTGAGTATTGTGTGCAGGCATGGCTGAACTTAATCGCAATGATCCTACAAAATATTCTGTACTAATACATTACATTACAGCTGGTGTTAGTCTTGTCAACATGTAGCGGGTCAATTTTTGGGTGTTTTTATTTTCCACAGTATGGGATAATTATATTTTTTATTTATTTCATTTTGGGCGGGTTTGTCTAAAAGTTGTGAAAATTATTGTGTAACGAAATTCATTCCATTATAACAGAACGCATGGCAACGTTATTTCCATTGTGAAAGAACCAATGTTAAGAAACAGTTTGAAACAAAGGCATAGACGCAGTTGTTGTTGTGTAATGCGGCTGAAGAATTTGCACCTCCACAAATTTCTAAGAACTATGCGAGAGTGTGGCATTGCGCTCCCATGCGCACACCAAGCAGGGGCGCCTACCCAAGCGCTGGCAAAAAACCAAGATGGCTAGAGAGTGGAATTATTCATCGTTCCTTTGGTTTCACTCAGGAAGTGCTGCTTCGGCCAAGCCCACTTAAATGACGTCAGCCAATGCCTAGAGAAGATCATATGCGACATTGACTCAAAAAACAACATGCATAGCATGGGCCGAAGCTTCGGCGACGACGCCCAAGGCAGTGAGTTCCCGTGTTGAAAACTGTGGAGAGGGAAGGTAGAAAAAACTTCTGCCCAGTGCCTCTTACCAACAGACCGCATGCGGTCCATCTAAATTTTGTTAACAGTTTCTTTTAAGGTCGGCCGACCTCACAGTTAAAATTTGGAACGTTAATCAACAGTGTACAAGTGAAATAACAACAGTAATGAGTAAGCCTAAATGAATTAATAGTTTCGTTTCTTTTTCGGACACCTGAACGAGGACTTAGTACGGGCGCTATGACCGCGTGGTCGACGTGGGGGCATTATTATAGAAAAATGTGTTAAGGGGTTCTTTGTTTCTTTCAAATATGAATGAATGTGGAATGGCAAAGCTGGGCTGTTTCCTTTTGTGTTTGTGTTGATAATTGTGTTTTGTATAATATACAACAAGGTAAGCTGTAGTTAATAAGTGTGATTATGCTAGTGTTGCACAACTTTGAAAATATGTATCCAAATGAATCTTCATGAGTTTACAATCATTCAAGAGTAAATAATAATAAATATTAATTCTCTTCATATATGAGTCGTGTCAGTGCTTTGCGTAACCCATAGACCATGTTTGTATCCAGCTACATGTGATCGAACCCTGTGACCTTGTTGAAGCTATCGTCCCGGTAAGTAAGAGTTAATTTGAAATTTGGTTGTAATAATAATAAATGTGATCGATTAGTACATCACAAACATTGTGTTATTTATCGTTCTAACAGTATGGTTGGGGAGACGGCCACAGTATGTAAAACATTTTATTTTAATAGATTATGTAATATAAGTAATATTTACAAAAAGAAAAATAGCATACACTGAACGTTAGTACAGGGGTCTCCAAACTACGGCTCCGGGCCAGATCCGGCCTGCGAAGGGTCATTGTCTGGCCCGCGGCAACCCGGCCGATGCTGCATGCAGTTTTGTAATAGATTGTCAAAATACTTCACATATTATAACATTTTACTGAATAACTAAACAAGAAATAATTTCAGTAAAATGTTATAATATTTTGTACAAGTTTAAAACATTTACGTGGTTAATGTGTTTGTTTGTCTGGCTGCCTTGAATGAATCACACTTTTCACTCGCATCAACATAAAGCAAAGATTCCTATCCACACATTTTTATTTAAATACCTATTTTATTGACTTGATTATTTCGTACACTTAAAAAAAATAAGTTTACTCTGTGTGTGTGTGTGTGTGTGTGTGTGTGTGTGTGTGTGTGTGTGTGTGTGTGTGTGTGTTGGCCCGCCAGTCTTCCAAGATTTTTCAATTCGGCCCTCAAGTGAAAAAGTTTGGAGACCCCTGTGTTAGTATATGGAGTATTAGTTACGTTTATTTTATATTACCAAGTGCAAAAAATCCTCCTTGAACAGTTATATGTAACTAGTTTAAAACACCTGTCATTCTGAGAGTAGGAGTGTGTGTACCTACATTAGTAGGTATATACATAGGACAGTGATTTTTGACAGTTCTTCAGTTCATTTATGGGTGTGCTTGAAGGTGTTCATCTAATGAATGATGTTATTATTAACCCAGTCTGTCTATTACAAACTATTACTGACTGCAACAGTTAAATGCACAAAATTATGTCTAGCGTAAGTTCAGGCAATCAGATTATTGAAAAATGGAAGGAATTCACCCTATAGACCCATATTGCTTTTTTTGGTGTGGCACAATGAAGCACAATGCAAAGACACATATTGCTGAACACAGGCGGGGGAGTCAGAGAAGTTGGCACTTTGCAGAGCACCTTCTGCCAATGAAGACCACGTGGTGAAGTTTGAGGAGATGAAGATCCTATCCTCTGTGTTGTACTATCATAACTGCTGTACAGGGAAGTGATCAAGGTATGTAAACACAATAACGGTCTCAACAAAAGGGAGGAGAGCTTGAGGCTGAAGAAGGCCTGGTATCCAGCAGTCAGACATTCTCAGATTGCTACCTCGGATATAACGTCTAACTCCGTTTTGGCACAGGCGAGCAATGGATTTGGCCAAGCTCTTGACCAATCAGGTAGCAGCCCACACCCAGACAGCTATATAAGTGGGAAGGTGTGAAATGTCATGTCATCAGTCACCAGAGGAACACAAAAGACCCACAGAAGTTGACTGCCACAGCTGCAATTGAAATGTATGGATTTACAAGAGGAGGACCATGGCCCAAGAGCCTGGATAATAATTTTACTGAAGATGACTGGCTGGGAAAGCTTTAATGTTATGATGTCCCGTATTGAGTTCATTTATTGAAATAATTATATAAGTAATAAATTATATAAATTCCAATATATATGTGTGTATATATATATATAGATATATATATTGCAGCGTTACAGCCATACGCTGTATTAGGCATTAATTTGAATAAATATAAATTTTTTAGAATTATTATAAGTTAAGAGTAAATGGACAGGTCTGAGATTGTAAAAATATTTCATTGTTAGATTAGGGGGGAAATTAACCTGTTCCGACAAGCAGTGAACACCTGCTCAATTGTATGTGTGTTACACGTGTATCTTGTGTGTGTTAGTGATGCATGTACAGACAGGAATCTCAGCAACCCGCCCCAAGTAATTAATAAAATAATTATTTTTAATTCACTGTGCGAAAACTAATTAGTGTAGAAACAAATCAAAGGCACCAAAGTGTGTGTAAATTTTATAGTTATCCCCAGTGAAAAGTTGACGTTAATAGGACACGCTACGCGAAGACAGTGAGAAATAAATGTGGCAAAAATACGCAAATTACCCTAAGATGCTCAAATTAATACAGTGAGTGCTTAATCGAATTAGCTATGATTTGTGCTGTCTCGATTCCATGCAAAATATTGCTATTTGCTAATAATTGCAAATAGATGAAAAGGTTCGGGAGCAGGGGCTATCAGGTGATATGCAGGTCTCGACACGAGGATTTTGGTGCCAACTGGTGCGGAATCTCGAGAGGGTATAAATTGAGGGTTCGACCGAAAACCCTTCTCTTCATTTCAAGACACAGTTGCAGTCGGACATGCTGTCCGTCGGCAGAACAGTTTTATTTTTATTACTATTACAAGTCTCATTAACGAAAGAATAAAACATTTGTTAATTATGTGACAATATTCCGGAAAACGTAAGTACCGGGATCGTTTAAGTCTATCAAGAGTATCTACGGAGAAGCTACCAGAGCGACGAGGGATGCTGGACGTTAGACGATGTTTAAGATCTACCTTGCAGCAGATAACAACTCTCTGAAGAGGACCACACACACTGCTGGAGAACGACGCTGGACTCTAGACGTATCCAGGACCACACCAGGACAGGAGGAATGGAAAACTAACTCTGGACAACGCTGGACCCCGCCAATAAGTCGTAAGATCATCAGAACTCGAGGTGACATGTATAATGCATTTTAAATGATTTTTAAAAGAGCTCATAAAGACTATATTAAAAGACAATAAATTGAAACAAAGAAAAAATTATAATTAGAAATAATATTTTAGATATGTAAGAATGAGCGATCGCATATAAAGAAATAATAAAAAAAAAACAAAGGAATTTAAAGTTGAGAGAGTAGATTTTGTTTATCAAAATAAATAGTTAAATTGATTTGATATTTGCATTATAGAAAAGAATAATTTAAATTTGAATATTAAAACAAATGCCAGTGTAAAAGTAATTAATATAAATTCAAATGAATTTTAAACATTGGTATAGACTGAGCGAGTTGAGGTCAGATCTGAATTAAAAGAATTCAATTCAAATTACATTTTAATTTTATATTTTATTAGTAAATCAAATTATTAACATGTCTAGATTAAGATTATTAACATGTCTAGATGTAAGAGGGTTTTTAAATATGTGTAACACTGCATAGTATAAGAGAGAAACATTTAATAATGAGCAATATCGTGACCGACGATTATTAATGATGTTTATTATTTATAAGATTGAGTAAACAATAAATATGAATTTTAAATACTCATAAATACAATACTCTAATTATAATTACACCTGAACTCCAATTACACATACAACCTACATTATATAATTTGTGTCGTTACATTAATGTTGCCCATGAACGTGGGACCTGAAACGCCTAGATTTATGTATATGTATCATTGTAATATATATATTGTTACAACACAAATAATCCACCCCAATACCAGGGATAAAAAAGATGATTCTGAATATAAAATAATACATCATATAAAATAAAATGTTTAATATAAAGAAAATAAAAAGACAATGACATGACAAACGACGACATGACCTAACCCAAGTGATTGACCCAACAAAAGGAAACAAAAGAAGAAGGGAACGAACCAATACAAACGAGAATAAAACCAAATAAGAAAGTGATTAACCAAACCAAATGGAAGAAGGGAAAAAACCGAAACCAAGCAAAAATGAAACCAATTGAAGGAATTGAATGACTCAATGCCAAATATTAAAATGAACCCAAAGGAGAAGATGGAAAAACAAGATAGAAAGGAAATACACCGAAGGTGAAGAAGGAGGAAAATGAAAAAGAAACAAAGATACGATAAAGGGAAATAAACAAAAAGGAAACCCTATGATAAGACACAAACAAGTAATAAAGAAGAAAAGCAGGAGAAATGATACACTCAGTGTAAGGTTGAAACAGAAACCAATAAATAACTTAAGTAATAAATAAATATTATTATCAATTAATGGATAATAAAGTAAATGACAATTGAAAGAAACCCAATTAAAGAATGTTAAATATAAAGGCAAACGAACCCACATATTAGAGTTAGAAGTAATGTTAAAATCAATAGAGACATAAAATTGTTAATATTATTAATGATATTTGTAATGAAAGAGATAGTACGGTAGTGAGAAAGTAATAAGAGGGATTACCCATTTAGAAACACTTAAAACCAAAAACATTTTATTAAGTGCAAAAGTGGAAGTGTAAGAATCCCAAAATAAAGTGATAAAGAAAAAACACTAAATAAACTATAATCAACAATAAATAATTTAAAAGTGAAGGTGATGATTAAATGAGAATAATGTATAACAAAAAATGTTTGTATAGTGAAAAATAGTGAAGGATAAAAGCATAAACACATAGTAAATCAATAAGAAACACTAAAAGGTTAACAGTGAATAATATTAGTAATTAAGAAAGTTGTTAAGAATAGTATTAAGTGTAAACAGTTAATTAAGGTATAATGAACGCTGAAAAGTGATGAAAACAGTATTAATTAAGAAAGAACATTATTGTTAAGTTTAAATGAATACAGTTATAATTAAAAGGGAGAATCCCATGAAAGAGAAAACAGATAGTGTTCCCATGAAGTGAAAGTAAAGAGTATTTAAAAAATTAAGAAGTTAAAACAAATCAGTAAACAGCCCATGTTACCAGGGATCATTATTAAAGTAAGTTCAAAAAAATGTGATGTTTATCACACAAAAATGATATAAAGTGAAATGAACTGTAAACAAATGTTATCAAATAATTATTAAATAATTGTTTATGAATAGGATATGGCTGGAAGAATTATACAGACAATAGGCCTAGATGTTGTATTTTATGTGAACAAAAATAGTAAATAATGGCCACATTGTTTTTATTGGCAAATTAAATGAGTAGGAAGGTAAAGAAATGTAAACGAGAAAACCAGATAGTAAATAATTAGCAATTCATGATGTATAAGATAATATTAACATAATCATAACACTAAAACAGAGCCAAAACACATCAATAAATAACACAACCAATTATAATAACAAAGCTAAGCTCATTAAGCTAAAAAGAGACATAATTTGTATGAAATAAGTATATACAAATAATGGCTACTTAGGCCTATGAAAATGCCTAACTGTCAAAAACAAACAACTACAAATTGTAATAAGTTAACAAAGAAATTAGCAAATCCGAGGTGAATAACTAACCAAGGATAAATTGTAAATCATTTTTAAAGTAAAATATTATAATAAGGATTTAAATTGAAAAAGAAATGTAATTAGCAAGTATTAAAATAATTATAAAATCATAAAACATAAAATAACCCAAACTTGTGGGGTATCAAATTAATCTATGAAAGGAAATACAAATAACAGTGATAATAGTTAATAATTAGGAGGGAAGATAGAGGAATAAAAGCAATCAGAAGATATACAAGGATTTTGAAAAGAATTCAAATTTTGATAACAATGGATTATGTCAATCTAAGCCAATCAAATTTAATTGGTAACCATAGCAACTGCTGTTAGGGACGGAATTATGGTTGAATATCATTACTCGTAAAGCGTCACTCGAGCAGAACAGAAGCCGAATTTTGAAAGACCAATTTTTAATAAAAAAATGTAAAATTAATAAACAAAATTCAAAACGATGATCGAATAAGAAGCAGACGAACAACTGGAACTGTCAACTGATGCCAAGGACCAAAATACCAGGAAATTAAAGGAAAATATGACCAAATCTAATATGAAAAGGACGCCAGACCTACTTAAGTCCCAAGAGTAATGAAAACAGAAAACGATTGCAGCCCAATCCTCTTCCAACTCAATGTTTGATAACACCAAGTCATCTGATGTGTTAAGTATCCTTAATTACCCTATTTCCAAAAAATAAACTCACTTTAAATATTTCTAAAAGTAATAAACTCTCACTGTCAACCGAATATTCTCTTTCAAAGATTAATTAAGAAAAATAACACACTGAAAATTTGTTAACATAACACATAACCTGTTGGGTGAATACGAACTTTATAAACACATTTAACGACACTACAGAACAGATTGTAACCACACACCTTATTATTTAAGTACACATAAAGTAAGGTAATGTACTTTTTATTGTAATCATAGGAATTATTTGTCTTGTAACCAAAAGAATCCCGATTTTGAACGAGTATATTGTAAATTAACCGAAACTGCAGCCATGTTGATGTGAATACCTCGTTACCAAAATCGATTCGTCATCCTGAGAAATAAGTGTTTCATGTAAAAAGTCGGTGCAAATTTATTAATCAACCAATATAATTTAATTGTCAAACTGAAAATTTATTTATCAACCATTAAAATAACTAGTACAGGGAGTAACAATTGTTATTATTTCATAGGGAATGTATCATATAATTTGTGTTTGTTAGCGAATTAGCTTTGACGGTACAGCGCTCACGTTGCATATCGACACACTACTTGATCGAGTCAGCCGTCTAACCAAGGCGGGAAGTATTTGAATGCTCTGGCCGTCACCACTGTGAACTTAGTTAAACCATATTATCTAAGAATTGTAATTGTTTTTAATAAACAATTTGGCGCCACCCGGGAATCACAAATCCCTATTTACTAACAGGTAAGGTTACTACCGGGTTGTACTGGTAATTACAACATCGCTAAGGACATCGTTAGCGCAAGAATAGATGTAACGACCCCAGTGAGAGACGAACGCACTCACACATACCCTATACTCGTTTAAAGAGACGACCACATTATATCGTTACAATATATATATATATATATATATATTGTAACAGTACCAAAAATATGGTAGTTACATAATATAAACGAATGTAACGTCAAGTATGAGAAAAACATGGAAATATATCTAGATAAATAAACCTAAGTGTATATAAGTGTGTATCTACAAATATATTAATAAAAAATCCAACAATGAAGAAGAGAATACTAATATATCAACATTAAATACAAAATGAAGAAAGAAAATGCCACAAGCCCAAAACAAAATATCAGTAACTAGACCCAATAGGATCCAACAGTGAGGGGAATCTACGAAACAAGGACCAACAAGCTCCAACAACAATGGAGATAAATAAAAATAGCAACTACAATGAAAATATAGGAAGAAGAAGAAAGAAGAAGGACCAGGAAGAGCACCAAGAAGAAGAAAGAAGATGGACAGAAGATATAAGGACTCAACATAAACCACATGTACTAAAAACAATGTAAGTGACAAAAGAAATGATGATTATAAGTGTGACAAGAAAACCAGTGTGAAACATTTAAGGAACCACAAACAATTACAGTGTGTACTTAATACAAATGTGAAACCTGTGAATAACTAACTAATTTCAACTGAATAAACCACACAAACAATTACAGTGATGAAGTTTACAGTGTGAAAAATATGTTAATTTCATGATGAAACAACAAAAATTAAAATAGTCAAATAAACACAGACAATGAGTGTGACTGATTTAATAAAGTTGTAATCAATACACATGATCATAAGACCACCAGATTAGAACAAGATAGAACAATTATGTTATTGCTCATAGAGAACTGACAACAAATAAAAGACATTAGTTAAGTATCAAACAATGACAGGAATTAAGTTCCACCATTAACCAGAAAAATATTGAAAATAATACAAAAAAAAGATTTGTGTTAGTGTTTAAGAAGGAATTGTATAAACATGTGTAACAAATTAGTTAAAGTATTATGGTAATATACCGTAGTGAAGTCAGTTTAGTAGTAGAAAAATACTGCACTAAAACAGATGGTACATTGTTACACAACCCACAAGGAAGAGACCTATTACAACAGAAAATGTTACATATTAGTATAAATATCTGTTCATCAAATATGTTATCAAACGAGAATTTATTATAAGTAGTAATGATAAATATTAAGAGACAATGTAATATATTGCAAAACAATGTAAATAGAGCAAGTCAGACATAATGGCACAGAGAATAGCAGAGATGAGAAAAGTGTGCCAATTTAGTTAAGCAAAGTACAGTATCAAAACCAATATCAATGTTTATAAGAGTATTACCAGTAGTGAGATAAATATCTGATAATACATTGAGAACAGATTCTGAACATGATAAGAACAATATTGTAACTAAATTATTGTAAACTAATTAACTATGTACATATGACCAGAAGTAAGCTGAACCATTGTATAGCTAATTAGTTAAGAAAAATACTGTATCAAATGTTGAGCACAGATTGTTACAATTGTTACCAGTAGTAAGAGGAAATCCCAATGCTACTTTGAGAACAGATAATGACCATAAAAACAGTCATATTATATACAAACAATTAAAAACCAAATGACTATTATGAAGAAAACCAAATGTAAACAAACCATGACAAACAAGTTATTTATGAAAAATATAGCATATAAACTTGTGTAAAAGTAATTGGAAACTTTACCAAAAGTTAGAATAATATCTAATGCTACTTTGGGAATCCAAACCAAATAGGACAATAACAATTTAGTTGTTGTATTAGAAAAAATAAATGACTACTATGATATGACACAACATAAACAGAGCCATTACTGAAAGATTAAAGAGTTCTGAACTAATTAAAAGATAACCATTATATACAATAAATTAGGTACTATGTGTGTACACTAATTATAATCATTACATGATATGATTTGTATAGAAGAGACCAAAAATAAGGTGAAAAAAAATTGTATAAGAGAGATAGGAGAGGACTGAAACTATGTAAATATTAAATTAACCACAGTCATATATAGATATTATAGTGTAAAATTGTATAAATAAACATTACTAGTATTATTAGATAGTAATATGATCGTTTTAAATAAGAAAAATTAGTTCTAAGCATGTTTATGAAAAATCTAACATGGACGCTTAATGACGCCATAACGAGATTTGTGTAGGGAACAATTATTTCCAAATTGTATATCAAACCGACTGAGATATAGACTCAAAGTGTTTATTTAAGAAGTGTTTTATTATAATTAAGTAAAATCTGGTGTAATGGACTTATAAAAATAAGATACACCAGAAATAACAAATAAAATCGTTATTGTGATAGTAGTGATGAACGGAAAATAAGCGTTTTTGGACTTAATTTAACAAGCAAAACGCCCTGAATTCACTGATATCAACCAATTAACGATAGGACGTAAAGTAAGAAAGTTATGGTAATTTTAAACTTTCCAGTTAAATTTTTGTACCAGTGATGACGTAAAAAAGCCTCCACACCAAACTCAATTTTGGTCAAAAAATTAAATATTTTAATAAAACGAAGGCTTTTGGGTCAGAGAGTACAACGTCTCCAGCCAATAGAATGAATGACTTTCGACAGACAACCGAGAGACGCTTCAGAGGAGCAGAACAGTCTACGATCAACCATCAAACGAATAGGCCACGCCGCCGCTCAAGACAAAAAGAAGAAGTTTATTTTTTAAAACTGTGCGCGCCATATACGTCAGTACAACAACATACAGTTAACCTTAACACAACATTTATACGTACGAGTGAAAAAGTGCGGAGTTGTTTTAATTAAACAAGTAGGTCAGTGTATAATGTCGACCATACTTGCGAGTGAAGTGTTAAATAGGAAACAGGGAGTACAATTTTATTTAAACAATATTTGAACGAAAATAATAATTTTTGTGAATAGCTAACTTTCGATACTACGCAAGTCAGATAATGCTGAGTATCGAAAAACAGTAATTAAATTATCAGAATTGAGGAAAGATTTAAATCGCCATTATTAAAATATTATAAAAATATTTTAATTAATTATAATAATTTAAAATATAATGTTTGGAAATAATTATTAATGAATACAAGAATATTTAGTCACTCATTTGACTAAACTTATTTTTCTTGAATTTTTTCGATGTTTTGAAATATACTTTATTAATTTTCATACAGTCTGAATAAATGTAATTCTGATAATAATATATTAAAGTATTATGAATAATATGTTTACATGTATAGTCTAAGAAATAATAGCTATTAAGAAATACTTATCCATTGTAACAACACCGGTTAATTCTAACCTCAGAAATCGTTACGGTAACTTGATAATTTCAATATTACCGATCTGTTCTCAAGTAACATCCAAATCAAATAGAATTACTAACATGAGTTTTTTGAGAAATTTTTCTCTTGTGAATAGATGATTTTTAAAACAAATTATTAAACGAAAGTAATACATTTTTAAATACTGTACAAGTCATACAGCTTGATAATTGCAAACTAGTATTAGAGATGCGTGCGCATGCCCGCGTACGATAGTTTCATAAATACCAGACATATGGTACCAATTTTTGATTTTTTATATTTGTTCGCTTATTATTCATTATTGTTAATTCTATATCGTTATTTGTATTACATCTTGTGACTGGTATCATGTTACCTAAAAGAACCTAACGAAATATGGTAATTCACTGAATCAAAGTAACATAACCTATGCAGTTAAATTATTGTACTAATAACAGGTCTACCAGCCTTGAGGAATTAGACAGAGTCTTATTGAATTTTTATTGTAATCAGTAATTGAAAGGTTGTTAATTATTGTTTTTTAATTGTCAAAGATTTTATCATTTATTAAATTGTTAATAAACCTCCAATTTTATTACCATAAAAGGAGTATCATTTCTATTAAAAATAAATTCATTTATTTTTTAATCAGTTCTGACACAGGTGGCGGAAGAATTTAAAAAGATTTAGCATAATTCAGAATATTCATCAGATATTGCTTCATTTACTATTGTGTGTGATGATATATTAAATATTCAATCCGAATATTTTCTTGTATTTGAAGTGCATGTATTTCAGAAGGAACGTCACAGAACAGAATTGAAGTATTCAAGTGTGGTAAGTAAGTGAGATACACAACAAAGTGCGCGAACCATATTAAAATAAAAAGAGTGAACTATTACTACGTACCCATAAAAAACAATACAATAACACCAATAACCTCAACAATTACGATTACATCTTTGATAAACAACATTATCGTAGATATCGGTGCGTGTCTACACTCACACGAACACACCAAAATACAAACGAAGAACATCCAATTATTTATACTATACAATCTATACTTGTAAACTTGTTACATTACAATATATATATATATATATATATATATATATATGTATGTATGGTACAGTATATCAAACACTGAAGAATAAGAGTAGAAAGGATACTGTGTTAAAATACTACAAGAAAAGACAATGACAGTACTTGGATTATTGTACAGTTGTGAAAACTGAGTCCCCTCTCATAAAGATAAATCAAGGATACAGGAAGCTGAAATGAAGTTTTTTTGAAAAGTTAAAGGCTGCATTGATTAGATAAACTGAGGAATGAGAATTTAAGAATGGATTTTGATGTATCTGTGCTGAATGACAAATCCAACAATATCGACAGCAGTGGAGAAATCACTTAGATATGATGGATGATAAACAACTAATCGAGCGACATAACGTGCCTCACGAGGCAGGAGTGTAGGCCGAACACATAGAAGGCAGAATGAAATGTGAAGTTTGAACAGGCAGCTGCCCAATCCTTAAAGTACAGATGATGATGGAATGTCAGTGACCTGTAAAATTACAGAGCCACTAACTAAGTTTGGGTTTCATAATGGTTTGCAGAATATTCTTCACCCCCCCCCCCCCCGCGTCACTAGTAGAAAGTTGTTATTGACATGACACGTATATTGTATGATATTTTGTGGTACAATTTGAAACAATCGCGTGGTTCTTATGTTTCAGGAAATTATCTTGGCAGTTCGTGGCTCGACATAGTGAAGTGTATATCACAGCTGGAACTCGCCCAAATGGTCGGAACTGGTGTTAGACCGCAGTTCTTGTCTGTTACAAAATCGTATCCTTCGAGTGATTCTCTGTCTCTTAAACTCAACATCAGCTCTCTAGATCGTGAGTAATATGTTTATACACATTTTCTTTATCATTAAACATGTTCCCTGCAATTTTCTGCATTATTTAACTTTTTTCTTAATTGTAAAACAAGATGTATTTTCCCTTATTCTTTCGTGATTGATCATTAATGTCTTTTCTTTACACAGATCTCTACTGATGTAGTGTCATTCTTTATAGGTCCCAAGCCTTTCATAGTTTTTTTTCATTTAATGCATAATCATAAGGTTGGTACTATCCTCTGCATTTTTCCTTCTTACTTGATTTACAATATTTAATTACAACAGCATGTATTGATTCTATTTACATATTCATTCCATATTATCATAACATAGTGTTACGATGGTCTACTGATCGTCGTATGGTACAGTGAAAAACAAAATAGAAGACGCCAATTAAGTCACTAATCACCAGCTTTAATTATCACAATTAAACGGTTTGTAATTGACAAGACAGTGTCTTATAACAAATCAAATAAAAAATCGTTCACACGCAATAGAAAAGTGTCAACTAATATAAAACACAATTGTATTACAATTGTCCCGCCCGATTATTAAACACAACACTTCACTAATAACTGCTGGAACGCACACAGTATTATCGCCTGATAACTACTCAACTAAGGCCGCTGATGCCTTGTATTTATGCCCCTTCACAGACCAGAACATTCCACAACTACACGTTATCTCTACACTATGACGTAATTAATTGCGGCCTTGACACAGTCAGCGAGGCTGGCGGCGTTAAGAAAAGTCTCGCAAGCGCATGTTGAAATCACATACACCACAACATTCAGCTGGATTCCAATGGATTGTTCGAGAAACACATAGATTATTCTGTGATGTCGTAACAATGTTCATCCCAGTACCATTTGTATACGGACAAGGCACTTAAATTTATCTCATATTTCTTCACTTTTACCTTATTTTCTTGCATACGTAATCGACATCATTACACTTTTAGTCATTGCATTACACTGATAGTACTGTTCCTACCTTGTGCCATATTCTCTTCTTCATTGGCCGTATGTGAAGAAGTATATGTTTTCCCATTTACAACACTATGTAACTATACAAAAATAATAAAAAATAAACAGAAGAGATTAAACCCCGTTTTTTACTCTTTACGACTTACCTTTAAACAGAAGATTCCCAAAGTCCCCGGGCCGCCACCACATTTTTTATGGAGTAAAAGTGGAAACCAATTACACTCCCCATAGAAACAATTTTGATAAATAAATTATTAACACCTTAACCAAAATCCAGGGCCGTCTAGGCGAACTTATTGATACAGAGATAAGGTTATGGTTATTGTGGCATAATAATTAAATTAACACATGGTTATAGCACAAAAATCTTATTTGATTTTATTAAAACACCTTGTTTGTTATTGTTTAGATCAAAAAATATAATTCACAACAAATTAAATTACAAGAAAATCATCAATAATAAATCAGTACTTTCCTCTTTCTCTCACCCCCTTTTCTCTCACATGCTCTCTCTCTCTCTCTCTCTCTCTCTCTCTCTCTCTCTCTCTCTCTCTCTCTCTCTCTCTCTCTCTCCCCTCCCTCCCTCCCTCCCCCCTTATTGAGATCTCATCATTTTAATATTTTTTATTTTCTTCAAAAGTAAGTTATAAATTGAACTCAAATTTTGATTAATTTTGGGCAATTATTTTAGTTCTTTACAGTTACTTATCTGGCACGTGGTCTCCAAATTGTTGCACAACACTTTTTCGATAAAACAACTAAATGTACGTCCCGACGCTTTTCTATTATGTTCACTTTCACTGATTGAGTATTTTAAAAGCTGGTCACTGTTCTCTCACATTTTTAAACACAATTATAGGTAGGCCTACCGTCACTGAAAATTTCGTTTTACTTTGTATCACCTTTTCAGCGGTAGACTGGCTGTGTTGTTGTCAACAACGTGCCTTTTGTATGATTCACTGGTTAGAAATAAAATCACTTGTTACATTTTTTACCTTATTTGGACATCGCCTTATGATCTTTACTTCTACAGTTTTAATCAGATTTGCTTCATTACAATAAAGTATTTTAACTTGTGATATAAATTTTGTTACCCAAATTTTATCCCATTACAAGACCCCCCAATGAGAGATTTTATGTCAAAAAACATAAAAACTCTCATTGCCTAAACCTAGGAGGACCAGTGATAATATTGCACCATGACCCTCTTACTTCCTAATTAAAATTTGGGTACTTACCCCCCTTATCATGTGACTGTGGCTGCACCTGCATCACTTTACTGGACTTCCTACATCAGGATCCCAACACCGTAAAGCCAGACAGGCACTTGGCGACCCTGCCCTGGCCAGCACAGGTTTGCCACCACAGTTCCACACAGATTCTGTAACAACAAAGCAAAAACATCAAATGGCCTTTCACTAATCCATATCCTTGCACTGATTTGGGTTCCTCCTAGAAGTACTGATTTGCATTGACCAAAGTACTGATTTGTTATTGATGATTTTCTTTTAATTTAATTTGTTGTGAATTATATTTTTTGATCTAAACATTAACAAACAAGGTGTTTTAATAAAATAAAATAAGATTTTTATGCTATAGCCATGTGTTAATTTAATTATTACGCTACAATACCCATAACCTTATCTCTGTAACAATAAGATTGCCTAGACGGCCCTGGATTTTGGTTAAGGTGTTAATAATTTATTTATCAAAATTGTTTCTACGGGGAGTGTAATTGGTTTTCACATTTACTCTATAAAAAATGTTGTGGCAGCCCGGGGACTTTGGTAATCCTCTGTTTAAAGGTAAGTCGTAAAGAGTAAAAAGCGGGGTTTAATCTCTTCTGTTTATTTTTTATTATTTTTGTATAGTTACAACTATTCAGTACTATAGTGATGTAGCAAAATTGTTTCTTCCTCGTCTATCGTTTTATCCTGCCTAATTGTTTTATGTAACAAACTGTATTGCTTGTAGTGAACGTCTGTTGCTTCCTTATGTGTGTGGTCCAGTTATTATAGTGTACCAGTTGTCCCAGGTATCCAACATTTTATTTTGTTTCTTTTTATTATACATCTAAGTCTGTGGCTTTTTCATTAATACACAGTTTCATAATTTCATAATTTTGTTTTCTTCTTGCATTGACTACAATGTGCTCTTACTGTGTAAAGATTTAAACATACTTCACATGTTTTTTATTGAGATTAGATCGAATGAATTGTACTGTTTGGCATTAGTGTCATATCGATTAACTGTCCACTGTGTCAAGCAGTCTCAGTCAGTTGCGACGAAACAATGTTTTTACCTGTTCTTATATGGTCAATTGCGCCCCGCACTTCATTTACTGACCACATCTGTCATTGTAAACATTCCTATTCTGAACTTCGATGAGATTTCAATTCTGCAACTTTTCATTTGTGCAAGTAAACCTCTCTCTTCCAATATTTTTGTTACGTTAGGTTAGGTGAGGTCAAGTTAGGTTAGGGTAGGTTAGGTTAGATTAGATTAGGGTAGGAATGAGTAGAATTACAATGGTAATTTCTGTATTATTATAATAACATGAAATGTTATATATATTGTCAATAATTTACTGTCTCAATTTCCGAAGTAGTGAGGGAATCACGTGATGTCAAACTATTGTTCTTTCGCGTTTTGAAGGCAGTTTTGATGGGATTATTAATTTGAATCTACATTCCAGTGGTAATGTGAAGCTGGGATTGGCTCTGACGTCATCTGGTGTGACTTGTGATTACATTAAAAGTTTATACTGCTAAAAATAGCTGCCTCACTTACATTCCATTGTTGACCTTGACACTATTTCGCTCACTTTCCTGTCGTTATAATTCAGGAATAAAATTTACATTTATTATGTTGTGACCTCTTTTCCCCAAATTACCCCGGGCAGACCTAAACTGTCCCGTTACATATTGTGTATGTGTGTGTAAAAGTTCTGTATACAGTTGAAGTTAAGATAACTGTTATTTTTGTTTCAACAGCCAGCGTAAAGGAATCAATTGGTGAGACCAGCTCCCAGAGTGTTGTTGTTGCAGTAGACCGAATATTCACAGGTTCTACAAGATTGGATGGTGATGCCATAGTAGACTTTGTACGCGCTCTTTGTCAGGTCAGTCAAAGTAGATTTTATTTCAAGTCATGTTGCCTAAACCTAAGCAAAAATTGAAATAATTTAAGGCTTTATGGTAGGAGTTAAGAAGTTAAGTTTTATTGGGGTAGAGCTAACTTTGTGCTATAAGTTGGTAGATTATCTCTAATACAGGTGTTACTAAACACTGTTCAAACTCAAACATTTCCACTGTTTCCTGAGGAACAGATGGACTACCAGATATAACTAACTGAATACGTTAATATGTTGCGATGATTTTAAAATTAATATACAACTTATGACATAATTATATATGACTGATTCCCAAATTTGTAATAAAATTAAAAAAAAACTCATCTGAATTTTCCAAATTTCCTTTTCCTATACTTATAATTTGGACACTACTTTGTCAGAATTTATTACAACTTTTTTTTTGTTTATGATTTTTTTTATGTTGCTGATAGTACAACTGTATAAGGATTGCTGCAAGCATTTGAAGAATTAAAGCATCTCAAGTAAACCATCTGATTCACAAACCATCTATCAATTCCCTATTATGCCATATGCACCATTCTTCACCTTCCTACACTGGTCCAAAGATTTTTCTTAGAATTTGTCTTCCGAAGTCTTTTAAATTATGTATGTCACTATTAAGTAGTGTCCAGGTCTCCACAATGTATATCACAACTGGTCTTGTATTATCTAAGTATTTACATATTACATACAACATATAAAGCCTATGCTGGAATAGTAAATGGGAGACTGAAGCAGGTAGCACTCGTTATAGTTTTTATAATAATATTCATCATATACAGTAGAACCCTGTTAGTCCGAAATTCTGAATAATCCGAACCACCTCCAGGAACCAAATAGGCAAGGAAAGCTATAAAAACAACTGTAGATTTCATGAAGTGACAAATGATTTCATTACATTTCTAATAAAATGGTTACATTTTGCAAAAATCAGTAGAAAATAATACTAACCACTGTAATACGTATTAATCAGTAGGCCTACAATTACTGGAATAAAATTCTTAAACTAAACTACAAAAACTACAAACTACAAAAACAGAATTCAATTATTGTACTGTACAGTACTTAGATTACAGTTTCTATACTTTATTAACAGAATTTCCAAATAAACACTTCAATATTAACACTTCACTTATTCACTGGTTGCACAAAATCAGTTATTCTCTGCTGGTGTAAAGACGTGAATCTAGCAGACGACGCAATATTCCACCAGCGTCTCATGAACATGATGTCCGCCGCTGTAGCATTGGCATGCTGCTCCACATACTGCAGGGATATGTCCAGCGCCTTTGTTGCTTCTGAATGTGAAATGAGATGTTCTGAATCATTGGCTTCATCCATCACATCAGAATCTTCATCGAAGTCTTGTCTGATCAGGGAAACGATTTCCGTATCTGTTCCGTGTCAGCTGCCACCCACTCGTTCACATCTGTTTCATCTGCTTCTTCACAGCCTGGAATTTGATGCATGAGCTGTAAAACTTCAGTCCTGTCATCAACTTGTTCCAGACCATCGATGTAAGAGAGACTTGGCCATAATTTTTTCCACGACTTTCTCAGCAGCTGTTCTTTGAGATTGTCCCATGCTTCACCTAACCAATAGATAACATCTTTGATGTTGATTTTCTTAAGACTTTGGAGAATGGTTTGTGAACTGTCTTCATTTTCAAGAAGGGACCTTAGAAGAATTTTTTTATACACACATTTCATGTTTTGTAGCACCTCTTGGTCCATGGGTTGTAACAAAGGTGTTACATTCGGAGGGAGAAAAATAGCTTTCATATCTCCATTAACAAGTTCTTCTGTTGAAGCATGTGATGGAGCGTTGTCAATGACAAATAATGCCCGGGGTGGCAGACCATTTTTTTCACTGAACTTTTTTACTGAAGGAATAAACTGGACATGAAACCATTCCTTAAATAAAGCACTGGTCATCCATGCCTTTTTTTGATGCCTGTAGAATACAGGAAGCGAGTTCACATTGATGTTCTTAAATGCTCTTGGGTTTTTTGGTTTGCCAATAACCATTAGTGGCAACTTATTAGTCCCAGCTGCATTACTGCATGCTAAAACAGTCACACGTTCCTTGCACATTTTGAAACCAGGTGCATTAAGTTCTTGTTTGGCGCTGAGGCTTTTGTTTGGCAATGCCTTAAAATTTAACCCAGTTTCATCGCAGTTGTATATTTCTTGAGGCGAGTAATTTTGCGATGAAACTTTGTCTGCAAATTCAGCGATGTACTCTTGTGCAACCTGGTGATTCGCTGATAGTGATTCACTGGTAATGGATAACTGTCGTATTCCGTGTCTTTTTCCACCGGTCCAGCCAGCCGTTACTCGCAATGAATTTAGGATCACCATTCATCAGCTTATTGAGGTGAACTGCTTTTTCTTGGATTAGGGGACCACTCAGTGGAGTACCTCTCTGCCTTTCTTGTGAAAACCATATGAAAAGGGCTTCATCAATTTTGTCAAATTGTGACACTTTTGATGTATGACGCTCCTCGAGAGTCTTCTCGGATGTTGTCGCACAAAACTGTTCAATCTTGGACCGGTTTTTCTTCCAGTCACTTATTGTTGCTTTACCCACACCAAATTCGACTGCTAATTTTGTTCCACTTTCCCCTTGTCCAAACGTTTCAACACTTCAAGTTTATCTTTTAGTGCACATGAACTATGTTCCCGCTTACCAACCATTTTTATACAATACGCACTTAAAAAACAACACTGAAAACGTATGCAAGTTGGAATCCACACACAATGTCTCAGACTGACAGGTGTCTCACTACTGAAAGCAAGGCCACGAGAAGAAACAAACAAGAGTGGGGGAAGTGGGATTACTAAGAAACTGGCATGAGTCATTGACGCCCTGGCGCGCCCGTGATAGTAAACAACAATACCGCACTAGAAAGCCACCGAACGTCAGTGTCAATACTGTGCACCTTCTCTGTACTGTATTACAGTACTGTACTACGTAATATTTTATGAAATATTCAACTCTTATAAACCGTAAAATGCATTCGTTGAATAAAAAACGGGCATATATGAGTTACATATAAGTTAAAGACCATATTTAAATCAAATTAATAATTATAATTATTTAATAATAATTATTTTGGATAATCCGAATTTTTGCGAATCCGAACCGGCCCCGGTCCCAATTAGTTCGGACTAGCGGGGTTCTACTGTAACATCAGTTATGAAATGCTGCTATATGTGTATAGGGGGGGAGTTGATAGGAGTGAAATCATCGCTTTTCTGATATTGTTTGCCCAGTAACACACATCTGGAGAGTTTAAATATGAAAGGGAATATACACTATGCATGTGAACTGTTGTCTTTGCATTCATTTTTTGTTGTGCGTGCGTGCGTGCGTGTGTGTGTGTGTGTGTGTGTGTGTGTGTGTGTGTTCGTTGTATGAGTCATAGATATTTGCATTCAAACACTGACTGTAAGATTAATTTAAACATTTTTTTGCCTCCAGAAACAGTTAAGACTATAAAAATAGGTTAATTACCTTCTGTCAACGTTTCTTAAAATCCTTTTCGGGATAACTTGAGTTTCGACACCAATGGTGTCATCATCAGATCGGATATGAATTAGGTTAAAACATTATTGATGTATATACATCTCGTCAGATATTAAAAAATTAAAAACACACATACAGTACACAAATAATAAATAAAATATATCATAACAAAACAACAATACAACAACGAAATATAAAAACACACGGCCGCAACGAACCTGCACAGGAACGCCCCCACGGTAAGACTAATCAATGCCGGTTTGACCTTGGTTCAATTTTATCGATCTGATATAGCCGATTTCTCATTCTATATGATCGATTCTATTAAATAAAATATTATTTGTATGTATTGCTTTTTCATTTAGGACATGATTGTGATCCTCCTTTATAGCTTTATATATCTCGAACCTTTCAAGGGTGTCCAGCTTTAGTGACTTTTTACATTTATGTAGGATATCTAAATTATCACCAATACTCTTTATATTATGGTCATGTAAGCTTAATGTTCTGCAAATGTAGATCTTCTTACATTTGACTTGGAGCTTGGGATATGTTCTTTATAGCGTAATTTGAAGGAACGACCTGTTTGTCCTATATAGAACTGTGTGCAATCAGAACAATTAAGTCTATATACACTAGTACCAGTACCGTCAAATATATCAGAGGGTATATTTTTGTTAGTAAATGTAAGTTTTTTCTCAAGTTTATTACTCGCCTTTGAGGCCAAAGTAATATTATGCTTTTTTAATTGGTTTTTTAAAATATGGTGTAGAATTTCACCATATTCTATTGCAATGTATTTGTTTACTTTTTCTTTGGATACATCAATATTTATTGGTTTATTTTGTTTTTTATTAATTATTCTATCTACTATATGACTTTTGTATCCATTGGCTAATGCTATGTGTTTGATAATGTTTAGTTCATTGTTATAATCTTCCGTAGATAGGGGGCAATGCCAGCAAAGTATGAATCATACAATTGAAAAATGCCATTTTATGTGAAATAGGGTGATACGATGAGGCGTGAATAGCATGATCTGTGATTGTTGGTTTTCTGTAAATATTATAGTTAAATTTTATTAGTTATTTTAGTTAAAGTTAAATCTAAAAAATTAATTTTATTGATCATTTCCGTCTCTAATGTGAATTGCAAATTATTTGTAATAGTATTCATATATTTTTTAAGCATTTCCAATTGCCTGCAATTGCCATTGTAAATCATTATTATGTCATCCACATATCGTCGGTAAAATAAAATTTTTGTATAATGTTTGTTTTTTAGTCGATAAAATTTCGTTTGTTTCAATGTGATTTAGGTAAATTTCCGCCAGGATGCCTGACAATGGGGATCCCATAGCTAAACCATCCCGTTGTAAATAATATTTGTTGTCGAAAGTGAAATAATTTTGTTCTAATATTACTTTTGTCAAATTGATTAACTCATCAACTGTTTCATGATTTAATGTGGATTTAGATAGTAATAAATTTTTTGCTATTTCTAACGTTTCGGTAATAGGTACGTTCGTGTATAGATTTACTATGTCGAATGAGGCGAGAGTGTGTCTCGGCTCGATTGTAATAGTTTTTGTAAGTTCGACCAGTTCTAAACTGTTTTTCAAGCTATAATTTTTATTGAACGTTATGTGTTGTCTAAAAATTTTTTTTTCGAGTTTTTTGGCAATTTTATATGAAGGTGCAGACATAAAATTAACTAAAGGACGGACAGGCATATTATTTTTGTTATTTATAATAGGCGTTATTGTAGATCCCAAGGCCCCTAGACTTAAGGGCCTTCCTAAAATACATAAAAAATAATATGCCTGTCCATACTTTAGTTAATTTTATGTCTGCACCTTTGTATAAAATTGCCAAAAAACTCGAAAAAAAAATTTTTAGACAACACATAACGTTCAATAAAAATTATAGCTTGAAAAACAGTTTAGAACTGGTCGAACTTACAAAAACTATTACAATCGAGCCGAGACACACTCTCGCCTCATTCTACATAGTAAATCTATACACGAACGTACCTATTACCGAAACGTTAGAAATAGCAAAAAATTTATTACTATCTAAATCCACATTAAATCATGAAACAGTTGATGAGTTAATCAATTTGACAAAAGTAATATTAGAACAAAATTATTTCACTTTCGACAACAAATATTATTTACAACGGGATGGTTTAGCTATGGGATCCCCATTGTCAGGCATCCTGGCGGAAATTTACCTAAATCACATTGAAACAAACGAAATTTTATCGACTAAAAACAAACATTATACAAAAATTTTATTTTACCGATGATATGTGGATGACACAATAATGATTTACAGTGGCAATTGCAGGCAATTGGAAATGCTTAAAAAATATATGAATACTATTACAAATAATTTGCAATTCACATTAGAGACGGAAATGATCAATAAAATTAATTTTTTAGATTTAACTTTAACTAAAATAACTAATAAAATTTAACTATAATATTTACAGAAAACCAACAATCACAGATCATGCTATTCACGCCTCATCGTATCACCCTATTTCACATAAAATGGCATTTTTCAATTGTATGATTCATACTTTGCTGGCATTGCCCCCTATCTACGGAAGATTATAACAATGAACTAAACATTATCAAACACATAGCATTAGCCAATGGATACAAAAGTCATATAGTAGATAGAATAATTAATAAAAAACAAAATAAACCAATAAATATTGATGTATCCAAAGAAAAAGTAAACAAATACATTGCAATAGAATAGGGTGAAATTCTACACCATATTTTAAAAAACCAATTAAAAAAGCATAATATTACTTTGGCCTCAAAGGCGAGTAATAAACTTGAGAAAAAACTTACATTTACTAACAAAAATATACCCTCCGATATATTTGACGGTACTGGTACTAGTGTATATAGACTTAATTGTTCTGATTGCACACAGTTCTATATAGGACAAACAGGTCGTTCCTTCAAATTACGCTATAAAGAACATATCCCAAGCTCCAAGTCAAATGTAAGAAGATCTACATTTGCAGAGCATTTAAGCTTACATGACCATAATATAAAGAGTATTGGTGATTAGATATCCTACATAAATGTTAAAAGTCACTAAAGCTGGACACCCTTGAAAGGTTCGAGATATATAAAGCTATAAAGGAGGATCACAATCGTGTCCTAAATGAAAAAGCAATACATACAAATAATATTTTATTTATTAGAATCGATCATATAGAACGAGAAATCGGCTATATCAGATCGATAAAATTGAACCAAGGTCAAACTGGCATTGATTAGTCTTACCGTGGGGGCGTTCCTGTGCAGGTTCGTTGTGGCCGCGTGTTTTTATATTTCGTTGTTGTATTGTTGTTTTGTTATGATATATTTTATTTATTATTTGTGTAATGTATGTGTTGTTTTTAATTTTTTAATATCTGACGAGATGTATATACATCAATAATGTTTTAACCTAATTCATATCCGATCTGATGATGACACCATTGGTGTCGAAACTCAAGTTATCCCGAAAAGGATTTTAAGAAACGTTGACAGAAGGTAATTAACCTATTTTTATAGTGTAAGGTTAAGTCTAACAGTATGAGTGTTAGTAGTGATAAATCATGCTTTTCATTGATTTTCAGACTGTAAAGCACTGAAAAACAGAAACTGTTAGTAGCATGTAGCAGTACAAAAAGGGGAGGAAATACCCAGGGTCGCCACCACCCACACTTGACAGACGGCGTGTGGGAGCCGTATCACTTTCCCAACAGATGATGGAGATACCAGAAGGTAGGGAGGGCCAAGTCCATTTAGGCGGGTCCACGACCATGGGTTAGGTTAGGGTTGAGTGACAAATAAAAAACCACTTAAACTGTCATCATTATATTGTTTTTACTGGCGCAGGATTTCAAATTTAATGTGGCATAGGGACATGTATCGTTACAAGCAGTCTAATCAAAACTGATTACATTATGAACAGTTATTGCGTAATGTTTCCAAGGGGTTCCAGTCATCCATTAACAATCGCTCAATGTTTGGAAGCCACAGAAAGATCAAGACCACGACACATATAAAGCCACACATATTCCCCATCTCCTCAGTGTAACAGTATGTAAAAGATTTGTATTTGTTACAGGTGTCGATGGATGAATTAACGCACGCAACACAACCACGTATGTTTAGTTTACAAAAAATAGTGGAAATTTCCTATTACAACATGGGCAGAATCCGTTTACAATGGTCCAGGATCTGGCAGGTCTTAGGCGAACACTTCAACAGAGTAGGATGTAATCCAAACGAGGATATTGCAATATTTGCTATCGACTCACTTAGACAGTTGGCAATGAAGTTCATAGAGAAAGGTGAATTTGCAAATTTCAGGTTTCAGAAAGATTTCCTCAGACCGTTTGAACATATAATGAAGAAAAACAGGTAATTTTAATTATTTTTTTAAATAAATTCCTTATGAATAAACAAAAAACATATTGATTTTCTGTTTTCATTTTCAAAGAAGAATCAGCTATTATTGATATAGTTTTATTAAAAAAAACTGATGCAATTGATTCTCGGACTGTAAAGCATTGAAAAACAGACACTGTCCCCCTCAGTTCTCACTATTCCCCCTCAAATTTCATCTTCAGCATATGCCTCAGATGTAATTTATAATAACTGTTGTATATTATCAAGAGACTCAACATATTTAGTTTTATTCATTGAAAAACTACTTTGCGTTTTTTTATCAAAATCAATAAACTACGAGGGCTATTTTTTTTCCACCTCCTTTAAAATAGGAATAAAAAACAAGAATAATTATAAAAAATGTATTATATACAAAATATTTGTACATCTCTCAGCTACTTTTCTACATAATCACCATTTCGATTTAGGCACTCACTTATCATAATGTGGCACGAGTTTTCCTATGCCCTCATCAAAGAAAGCTGCCACCTGGTCACATAGCCAACTATTCACATTGGCCTTCAGCTCATCGCCACTCATAAATCTCTGCCCTGCTAACCACAGCTTCATTTGGGTGAAAAGATGAAAGTCGCTCGGCGCTAAATCCGGGCTATACAGCGGATATGTGTAAACACCTCCCATTTGAACTTCCGGAGGAATCCTGTGTCTGTGCTGCAGTGTGAGGGCGAGCGTTGTTGTGAAGAAAGACAATACCCGATGACAACATTCCTCTTTTCTTTTTCTGTATTGCTCTTCGTAGTCCGCTGAAGAGTGTCACGATAAGAGGCTGAAGTGATAGTCGTCCCTCGTTCATTAAATTCAGTCAATAATACACCTGTTCGGTCCCAAAACACAGTAGCCATAAGTTTTTTATTGCAAAACGTTCACTTGAACTTTACCGGTCTACCTGGGGAATCACTATGCTTCCACTGTTTGGACTGCTCATACATCTCGACATTTTCATATTGCACCCATGTCTCATCTCCCTTCACAGTCTTGTCTAGAAAATCCTTTTCGGCACCCACCGTGCACAAATTTTTCTGTAGCCAAGCTTCACGCTTACAATGTGATACAGAACTGATCTTGAGATTTCAGGAAATTCGACAGGCAGCTCAAGTTGTGAATCTGCGCCTTTCGCGAACCACTTAATTCAGTTTTTCAACAATTTCTTCCGTCGCTACAGATTTATTCTCTTGACATCATGGATGTCAGTTCATCCTTTAAACTTTCTGCACCATTCTTGTACACAACCATCACTCATAAAATTGTCGCCATAAACATTACTCATTCGACGATGAATTTCGGCTGCACTATGCCCTTCGGTGAGAAGAAAGCAAATTACGGAGCGCACTTACACTTGGCGGGTGATTCGATTACATTAGACATGTTATCATGCTTGTTACTCAACAATAACTGAAGGGAGAGAGTGCACCTATTGGTGTGTGGTAGGGAATAGTCCAATGTGCATGCGCTGCATATCTCCATTCCAGTATCACATGTGGGTCTCATCGGGTGGCATCTCGGAGGTTGAAAAAAAATATCCCTCGTATAATACAACTGTGTGGGCATTTTGTTTTGGCTACAATAGAAATTGGTGGCTGTCTTCAGACTAGTAACTATAAAATATATAATAATACAAATTACGTAACCATTAATTTATTACTCCAGTCGTAGACAGCCTTGCATGTGAATGATCCCTTTCCCTTGGGAACTTATTTGTTAAATAAATGAGCAGTCTACTTGTATCAAAAGTTAGGAAACATGCTCGCACATTGTGGACCAAAACATTTTTTTAGAAAAATTAAATCATTAATGGCTAATGTATGTTTAATATCGCAATGGCTTTCCAATTAATATCGCAAGGGCTAAACAATACTAAAACATTGTGTACAAAATAAAAATTCAAAAATATAAATGCATTGTTATATTTTTTCAATTAAAACGTTTTAATTAAGAAACTTTGACTTTTTGGGGGTATTCAGATGTTTACAGCCCTCAAATTCTGAGCTTTTCTCTCATAACTTGTGGTTGGATTTTCCAAAAAACAAATGCTGGTCAATTGCTGAATGTCTCGAGTAGGCATCCATGGCATTCCTTGTTTATAGCCTGTCCATGACCTTTCCTGTAAAAATCAACACTGAGTTTTGATAAAGGTCTAGCCAAAATGCCTTGTCAGGGAAGACGTGCAACAATTGATCATTGCCTCAACGTCTAAGAAACCCTAAAGATAAAGTGGAAACTGCATCATTCTCAAATTTCAGTAACGTTACTTCAATAAAGTGTATGATTTTCTTCACTTAATTATATGGTTATACAATAATTAATAATTGTATAATTATTTTAATATTCATGGAAATGATTAAGGTCCCCGACAATAAGAGACATGGTAGTGAGGTGTATAGCCCAGATGGTCAACTCTCAAGCAAAAAATATCCGCTCTGGTTGGAAAAACATCTTCAGTGTATTCCATTTGGCAGCGTCTGATCAAGATGAAGCTATTGTAGAGATGGCGTTCCAGACAACAGGGCATATAATTAGTAAGTAGTTTGTTTTAATTTAACACTTTCAACCCTGGCCATTTCACCACAGGCAGCCTGGCTGTTTTCCATATTTTTTCCAAATTTTTTTCTAATAGTAAGATTTGTTAAAAATAACGTAAATTACATGTCAAATTAAAGATTTGGACTTTTTATTTTCATAAAATGGTACAATATTTATTTTTTCTGAAATTAATTTGTAGTATCTAGATCAGAAGCATAGTTTTGAAAAATAACAAGAAGTTTTACAAGGTATGTTGACATAATAAATGGTTTTTATTAGTAACTACTGTACAAAATTACTTTTCTTACAATATAAAGGCACAGAAATGAAAATCAGTCTATTTGCAATAATCTGTTTTGTATGATACAAAGTGAAACAGTCATGGTAACAAAAACCGACATGCAAGTTTCACAATAGTCAGAAATTACAGAGCAGAAAGTTGATTGTGCTGCTATCTGTGTATTCAGTTGGCAACTACAAAGTCCAGTCTTCAAGCACAAACAACAGAAGCATGTAAATGTTTCATACAAATGGTGTTAAACACGCGTGAAGTGACAAATGTAAAATTTATGGGTGTCAGGTTTTTGAGGAAAATCATGTGCCCGTAAATTTTACGGGCATCGGGTCGAAAGTGTTAAATAGATAGTATTAAATGTGGATTCACTTATGAAAGTGTATGACATCTTGTAAAGCTGTACAGGTAACAACTACTCATTTAGTATGCCAATGTACGTCAGTGTTCGTCTGATGAACATTTTTATTCAGATACACAAATTTAATCAATAAATTTTTGGTTAGTGCTTTATTCATATGTACATTTTTCATATGGGATTTTTGTACATAAACATTTAATAATAAACTATGTTTTATTAAGTAGCAAAATTTAACAAATATTAATTCTGTAACATAACCAAAAACTAAATTTAAAAAATATTAAACTATTATATCTTAAATTTTGTTATTGAAATATCTTGATTAAAATGGCCATATAAAATGCAAATTATAAGAAAGACAATTGTTTGCTAATTAACACTTTAAGTGTGGTCACCTTAGGAACAGTTCCATACGTGAAACAGGCTACTTTTTTTCGTAAAACTGCTCGTTTTTAAAAGTTTATAAAAATTTTAATTTAGTGTTATCCTAAAATAAATGACATAGTTATTTTCCTTATACTTTCAATAATTAACAATGTAAAGTGTAAGATACACTGACTGCAAAGTCAGGATCAGAATCTGTGTGTTCCTAACTGCTGTCACTTTGCTCTGCTTATTCTGCGATTTTTTTCAGATTAATATTCCATAGTAATGGTTCAGAATAAAAAATTAATTAATATTTAAGAGAAGTATTATTTCTAATAACAGATATCTACAAAACTGTAGCCTAAATAAAGTAAATGACACAACGAAGCTAACCAAACAACACACGAGTTGTAAACAAACAAGTACCAATGGCTGTGTACAGCAACCTTGATTACAATGTTTCAGTGACTTGTATCTGTACCTTGCTGACATAAAGTGACAAAAATTTGTTCTACAGTACTAACAGCTGACAACAGTTTGGTCAGATCGTAGTAATATTACTCTACATATCATGTTTAAACACAGACGAACAGGGTGTCATAATATTACTACGCCTGCACTCAAAGTGTTAATCTATTCAAATTTTAAGATATTTTTGCCTTTGAAGGAAATATAAAGTAAGGTTTGCGGTTGACAAACTATAATCTTACTGCATTATACAGATGCCTGTTCATCATATTTAACATAACAGTTGAAACGAAAAGTTGTTTTCCACCTGTAAACAATACCACACTCTGCTAAACTAAACTTTAAATTGATTTGAATCAACTTAGTGAAACTAAGTACAATACACATGCTTACAGAACATAATACGTAAGTGTAACACTGGTACAGTAAATGTGTCATCTAAATAGTAGTAATAATAATTTAAATAGAATTAATCATTACAAATTTTAATTAATGATGATTGTATAATTATAGTATTGTAGAGTGTAAATGGTTAAAATGAGCTATTGTGTTTGGTGTTTGGTTGGATAATTTCCATCATTAAATTTGAAAAACAATGTTTCAATACCCATGTCTATACAGACCCCAAATACCTGTGTTTGTAGCAGGTTGGGCAAGTAACAGTGAAACATTCTTAACATTCCAACTTTGTTGTGTTTACTTGAAAATTTTGTCATGGTTTAGCACTCGAAAATGGTGGAAACACTGAAATGCCTTGTCCGGAACATGACAAGTAGCAGTTTAGCAAGTAAACACGACAAAGTTGGAATTACAGAGACTGCTAATCCAAATAACAAGATGAACAATAATAATTCATAACATTCTTATAAGTTTCTTATTAATTGAAGCCGAATTTGATTGTTTTTTGTTTAAACAGATCAGTTGTACGCAGTTTACTTTCCGATAATGATCGATTCATTCCAAGATGCAGTTAAGTGCCTGTCGGAATTTGCCTGCAACGCTAGTTTCCCCGACACAAGTATGGAAGCGATACGTTTGCTACGCACCTGTGCTGATTACGTCCATCAGAAACCTCAGGTATTTTTGTTAACATGAATATTAACTTAATTTTTAATTTGTGTGCAATATTATAGTTCACTGGATGGTAAGTTAAAAGACTACAGTATCTAATACAAAGTACTGTGCACTACAGAAGAAAATTCCGGATAACAAAGAGATATCTATGATTATTATTATTATTATTATTATTATTATTATTATTATTATTATTAGCGGGGGTCCTACAGTCTATGCCGCATCCCGCATTTCGATCGCCATTTCTCCCTATCTTTCCAGTCATTGTCTTCAATAGCTCGATCTCATGCTTTTCCTAATTCCTGTTCTTCATTGTGTTGTCAGTCTTCCTTTTCTCCTCCTGTTTTGTGGTGTGTAAGCCAATACTTTCTTTGGCCATCGCTTCTCCTCCATCCTCATTACATGACCATCTTTCTGCTGTTGTAAATATGCGCCCTGTTTTCCTTCTTATATCTTCGTTTCTAACATGTTGCATTCTAGAAATATTACACGCTCTTCTTAAGAAGTCCATTTCCACAGTTTCTGTCATCAAAGTTTCGACAAAGAGATATCTTTGAGAACATAGATCTCAGTTTGCATATCACAGTTATCTATAATTTCTACTATAATAGAGGAGATCTGGGTAGGTATGAAACTGTGTTGCTGCGGGAAGACAAATTTAACCAACTTACCTAAACAGATAAAAACAACAAAATCAGAAGATTGTACAAAATTGTTGATGCATTAGCATTGAAGACAGTATGCAATATGCTTTTCTCAGCTTAAAGTATAGATATTACATGTAAAATAATTTTATTACTTTCTTGTGTTTGATACGTTTTAATTTTTCGTATTTCTGTATACAGTTATACTGTGAATACTGTTTGGAAGACGGTGCTGTAAGTGAAGAAGATCGAGCGTGGGTTCGCGGATGGTTTCCTCTGCTATTTGAATTGTCGTGCATAGTAAGCAGATGTAAGCTGGACGTCAGAACTCGAGCACTGACTGTTCTCTTTGAGATTGTCAAAACACATGGAGATGCCTTCAAAACGCACTGGTGGAAAGATTTGTTTCAAGTACTGTTCAGGATATTCGACAACATGAAACTTCCTGAACATCATACTGAGGTAAAAATTATGTGTGTGTGTCTGACTTACTGTATCATTTTATTTTTGTTATAGACACGTGTATATAGTGGTTAGAATATGTTATTTTATATTAACACGTTTTAACAGTGTTAGGGTACGGTTATACGAGCGTTTTTTTCCTGGGCGTTTGTGTTCGGTTGGGAAACACATTGAGCTTAACACACAGGTGGCAATGAAATTGGTCATAAGATGTGGAGAAAATGCACAGGTCGTCAGCTCTGCTGCGTTTTCAAGGTCTTCTGCACCAAAATACAATCTGCTGTGTTTTTAGTGCGTCTTTAACACACATGAGGGTGGTCACACGAACTGTTCAAAGATGCCGTTAAAATAGCATTTGTTTATTTACTTGTTACTATGGTAATTAATTTTGGTCTCCATGGTGTGTTTGACAAAAAAATATGTAATGTAAAAATTTTTCTTAATAAAGTTTTATGTACTACTGATAACCAATGTTTTCTTTAATCTAAACACGGACGTTTCTGTGCAGTTGCGTTTTAACTTTTATATAAACATTTAACCTTTATAGCCAGAGCTGTAGGGATGCACGTCCAAGACGTCCCAATGCTGCCATCTGATTATAAACAGCCTGTGTGACTACACTACTGTCTATGCACATACAAGAAAAAACTGTCTGTGCACGTGTGACCACTGTGTGTTTTTCCAAACTCCACGCGTCTGTACGACCAGAACAAAAACGCTCGTGTAACCGTAACCTTATACTGGCAGTTGTCTTTTTCAATAGTCTTTTGCCTCATGATATGTGTATGATTATTTTATTAGCGTGCTTGGCTGTTTTGTAATTAGAAAAACTATGAAATTATTTTTCATGTAAAATATTAGTTTTACAAAAATGTGATTATATCAGACTCTAATGTTCCTTACTTTAGAATCAATCAATAAACTATAACACACAGTTTGTGTGAGGATTTTGAAAACACATTGTCAAAGGGGTATAAAGGAAATTATTTTATTGTAGGTGCAAAACAAAAGTTTTGTTGCCTGTAAAATTTCTCCTCTCAAAAAACTGTAATACCACAAACATTCTGATAGCACAACTTGTACCATGATCCCCTGGAAAATTGTGGGCTCCCCTGGTTGCTTGTCTTCCACCTGCAAGCGCTTTGGTATTATTATGCCTACATTATTACAGGTGGACAGCCGGTCAGCTCAGGATCGGGAAATCAGACGGTTAACAAAATGACCGGTTAAACTGAATTTTCTTTCAAACTGAGTTTTATCAAACACAACATGAATCTAATAAAACATTTGGCAAAATAAAGTAATAATTACTGCATTTATGACACCGAACAGTACTATATTTAAGTTAAATTTAAAAAAAATCTGTGATTGTTTTTTGCTTCTTAGTTTTCATTGAATTTTTAAAAGCATAGTCATGCCACTTTCTTATAAATATGACATCGATAGCAGACGCCTCACCTCGTTATTCGATGTATCACATTGCCAGCTGTAATGCTTCCAATGTGTCTTTGTGACTGACTTTTCCCTCACTGTCTTCTTTGTCTTTTTCTTCTCCGATCTCATCTTCGTCAATATCAGTTTGTTGGCGGACAACACTTATAATTTCCTCATCAACTAAAGTTGAGTTTTCAAGGTCTTAATCACCAGTTATCCATTCTTCAACGTCTCAGATAGCATCAGCAAACTCACGAAATCTCTTACAGTAGTAATAATCAACATACACCTTCAGTTTGATGAATCAACCGCTAAACTGTCTAAAAACGTAAAATAAACAAGTGCAAATCATGCAAGTTTTGACATATCAGTGAGCCACTTGGTACCGTATGAGTCATTGTTTATCTCACAGCCAGGCGGCTGGTTAATCCGAGGGCGGTTAAAAGGATGCCCACTGTATATGCAAATACTGGTCTTTGAAATACAAAACTGACAACAGAAGATGCGACAGACTGCATTAAGTGGTATTCTTTGATCCAAAAAGCGGACCCCATTTCAATATGGTAATGGAAAGAAGAAGAAGAAGAATGTATACAGACGGTCAAGTGCTACAAAGTACAGTCTTGCGGTCAAGTTTAAAGTGGCCAGGTAGTTTACTGGGAATAATTTCTGACTATTAGATAAATAATAGCATAAAATAAAGCACATGTGTGTGTGTGTGTGTGTGTGTGTGTGTGTGTGTGTGTGTGTGTGTGTGTGTGTGTGTGCGTGCGTGCGTGCGTGCGTGTGTGTGTGTGTGTGTGTGTGTGTGTGTGTGTGTGTGTGTGTGTGTGTGTGTGTGTGTGTGTGTGTGTGTGTGTGTGTGTGTGTGTGTTAAAAACTTAAAGACATTTTGTTATTTTGTTTAACTTCATCCACCAGGAGACACTTTTGTGACCTGCTAGTTGAGACTGCTGCTATAAAGGGGTTTAAAATTTTAGTGCAGCATTTTAGTATTAAGTCAGTGGCTGGCAATAATTTTGAGAGAGTGGATAGTATTAGATACCTTGGGTCCCTCTTGACATCAAAAAATCAGATGGAAATGGAAAGTCAAGACAAACTGGCCATGGGAAATAGGTGTTACTTTTCTTTGCTGCGTATCCTAAAGTCCAGAAATCTTTCTAGAACCTCCAAGGTCCAGATGTACAAAACTGTATTGCGGCCAGTAGTATTATATGCATCAGATGCCTGGACCATGATTCAGCCCAAGAAGATATGATCAGAAAATGTGAAAGAATGATTCTGGGGAGGATATATGGAGGTGTACTAGATACTGGAATGTGGTGTATGAGGACAGACGCTGAATTGTATGATCTGTACAGGGAACTGAACATTTTCACAGCAACAAAACAAGGCAGAATTAGGTAGGCAGGTCACGTACAAAGAATGACAGAGGAAAGAGCAGTGAAAAAAGTATTCGTTGGAGGATCAGGAGGAAGAAGAGCAAGAGGGAGGCCAAGAAGAAGATGGGTGGACAACGTAGATGAAGATATGAGAAGACTGGTGGTCAGAAGATGGCGAAGAGTCACACAGGATAGAGAGAAGTGGAGGCACGTCATTCTGGAGGCCAGGGCTCTTCATGAGCTGTAGCACTGTGGAGTAGTAGTGTTATTTTAGTATTAGTGCATTGTAGAGCATTTATAGTATTAATGCATAATAAATAAACACACAGATTAAAAAAGTGTTGTCCACTTTCCAGGACAAGTATTTTTAAAATTGTTAAAATAAATACAAATAGTATCAGATAATACCTATCTTATAAAGAAGTTGAAACATTCAAAACAAGATTAGTTGAGAGTGTGTGTATGGCATGTAACATGTAAGCTAAAAGATTTGTTGACTATCGTTTTTATGGTACTTAATTAATGTAATGTATAACATGTTTATTTAATTTATATTCCGCAGGCCTCAAGGAAGTTTTATAATTATTCATAAATGTGCGTAGCTAAAATTAGATGCACACATTAATTTTTAATGAAGAGAATTTATATTAACATGTTGATAATTTTTCTTTATTTGTACAGTATTTTTTTTTAATTCCAAGTTATGTTAAATGCTTATCACCAAATTATTACAGGGCTTCGAGTTATGCGCAAACAGTTGGGAAGAATATAACAAGAATTGTACAGAAAGTGTGAGTCCAATGTATTTGTTTTACATAGGCATTTGTTTGTTTGTTTGTTTTTTGTTTTTTTTTTAGAGAACAACCAGAATGATGTCAGTATTATGGGTATATATTTTTTTTTGTATCATTGGCTAACAGTTTGTAGTATGTAAATTAACTTAATACGTATTGTTAACAGAAATACAGGAATTAATATAGTTTGAAATGGAAATATTTTAAAAAATTATTATGGGATTGTTAAAATATCACGTTAAGCTTTATTGGATTGTTTGTTACTTGGCCGTCAAACTATTCAGTCGTTTGGCTTTTGTGTTTGTGTATGGATTTGCTTTTTTATTATCAGTCCACTCAAAAAGTACACAGTGTTTCAAAAAGAATTACCCAATTTTAAATAGTTATATTTATGGAACCACGGACATCCTGTGAATGAATGGTGTGTTGCTCGAATAGGTGTGGCCTACAGTTTTAGGGAATCACCGCTAGATGCCACTCTACACATTGAACCTGTCCATAAGCTCAGTCTGTTGCAAGATGGCGTCCGCTCAACAAAAGTCGTTTTACACTGTGCAGTTTAGCAAGGCTGAGTCATGATTACAGTACAGCATACTTTTCATAAGTGTTTTGGAATGGATCCGCCATGCAGCTTCTTCTTGTTGGGGTACGTGAAAGACCGTGTTTTTGTTGCACTGTTAGTTTGTGACCTAGACGAGCTCAATAACAGGATATCAGCAGCAGTAGCTTCAGTGAAAGATGTTACCTTGCAAAAAATGTGGGATGTATTTAGCTATTGTCTTGATGTTATTTGTGCAGCTGGTGGAGGACACATAGCGTTGCTGAAACTTTATGATTTTGTGAGTATTTTGTACTTTGTTCCATTACTGTAACGTGTTTTCGTCAATAAATTTAACTATTTAAATTGGGTCATTCTTTTTGGAACACTGTATTTTACATGAACTGTGAAGAATGAGCCTGAACATTTATCATAACATATATTTAATAATAGAATTAATGAAGAATATTGAGATGCCATGTTTTTTGCCAAGTTAATAGATTGCTTTTCTTAACTCAGATTTTCCTTCTGTCTCTGTTCTGTGAAACTTTTAAGCAGTGATGCGATGCATGACCTTTGATTGTCTAGTGCTAGTTTGCTGCATAGAGTTTGTATGTTCTTAAACAGGAAAGATATTATATTGTTAAGTGGAACAAGGAAAAGGGGATGTCTCCAGCTGCTGATCTAAGACGGTTACGCATCATTTAGTTTTATGATGTATAATTTACCCGAATTACTTAACACGTTGACTGCAGGACGATTGTTGAGTATTTAGTTTTCGACTGTGTTACTGGTTGCCAGGGTACTGTAAACGAACTACACCTCTGTGTGTTACAGATCCCTGGGGGCTTGCATGCAACTTCGCGATTTTAATGCATCAGCCTTGTAATCTAGTAAAAAATAGTATTTAGTCACTCATTGTCCTTTTTGAGTCTAGTAATATAAGAAAACATGAAGTGGTCTGTGATGTTAAAAAATACTTCGAAATATATTAATACATAAAATTCACTGCCAGAACTTACCTGTACGCATATTCAACTACTTACCTGTTATTTAAATTTCTCTCAGAAGACCAAGGTCGCCACGATTATTTTTTATAGGCTAAAATATCGAAAACCTTTATACTCCACCTTAAATAAAAAGGACAATTTCGCTATCTGACCACCCCCAATTAATAATTCAGAAAGATCCCGGAACGTTAGACGAATCTTGCAGCACAGAAATGAGAAAATGGTAATGACGAAATAACTTAGTCTGACACATTTTATCAAAAGTAATCATTATTTTTAATGAGCGATTATTTAACAAAAATTTGTACGATTAATTTTTTAGTAAATTGCCTGAAAACTTTAGTACATTTTTTACCCTATGTTTTGTCTGGCTAGAATGTAATTATAAACTTATGTAACTTAATTGTTATTACTTACGACTAGATAGACTGCCCAGCCTGCAATACACACACATTTACACATAATATTTACAAACCCTTTAACATATTGTTTAAATTTCGGTTTAACTCGGGGAACCGCACTATCGCGATGCCGGCCAAACACGTGGTTATTGTTCCGCGCTTCCAAAAATGTCCGTACTGAACTGTTTTCACTGTCTCCAATGTAACAATTTTTTTCACTGTGATGGATTGATTAATTTCTTGGGTCCCGGTCAGTCTTAGCGATATTATTGAATTAATCACATCTTATGAAAACTTGACCAACCGGGCCCGAAACGAAAAGGTAGGCGTCTGTAGCTGTACTCTGTTGCTCGTAGACTGCTTAACGTAGACTGTGTAATGGACTGCCAGCGGGCAGAAGCTGTGGTTCACTGCCACCGGATCTCGTCGTCGTTCAAAGTTGAGTTGTTGTATTCTACCGACTCTATTCTGATACATAGTGGTTATTTCAGTACTGAGTGCCGACGATATTAGGCACTGCTAGTCTGACGTCATTAAAAGGAGGCGGTGTCTAATTTGCATATCCTGCAGGTCGGCTTGTTGGTCTCACCCAACGTCGTTTCTGCGCCATTTTTTACAGCGTCGGTTGGTTTTCCTTGCGTCCCAACAGCGCGCATACTTGAGTCGTTGCGTACAAGCACATGACCACACACAAGCAGAGTTCGTGGAAATAGAGGGTGGCTGCATACCTTAACTGATTTCGCAACGGAATATTGCGTCTTGCCTTTGTTCTAACTGTTATAGTCAACACGTGTTCTTTTACAATGGAATTAAAATTTGCACAACATTTTTATGAAACCCCAAAAACTGAAATAAAATAAAATACAAATACCCCATAAATGCAATAAATAAAATTACCCAATTTTGACACGTTACAGGTCGTATACGCTCCCTGTGGTCCCTTGTAGCGCGTTGATATAACTTTTGCCGTTTATGGACTGTGGCGGGCTTATATGACCACTTTGTTTGTGTCGGTGTCTAATGACTCCTGTCCTACCCAAGCTCTTGCACAGTTGTGGGAACCTACTGAAGGAATATGCAATGAGTAATGTTTAATTATGCATAGCGTCCTGTATGTGTGTTTGATGTTTGCCTCACGAATAGCCTTTTGAAAACCGATAAGCCACCCGATATCGCTAACCAATATCAGTAACATTCAACTCTATTTACAGCAAACTGATTGACATTGCAGTAAAAAAAATGTACAGTAATTTCCTCTTTCTCACATTCATGTTTCCTTTCAGTATACGCATATATTTTCCGTGTTTTTTTCTTATTTTGCTTTTTGAATGTTGCCGCGTTCACTTTGTTGTGTTGTCTTAGTGGTGCTTATTAGATCATAGTTAAAAATTGTCAAACCTTTATCTTCATTATATTTTGTGGTTTCCCTAGTGTTGTTTTTATAAAACAAACTTTATATGCCCGACATGGTCGTTAAAGTGTTATTTGTCTGTAAAGCTGAAGGATAATTATTGCCAAACTTGTGTTACATTTTTTTTGACACATAGCAATACAGCTAAACAAAGACTGTTGCGTTGGCACAGTAAGAAGTAAAGTGGGAGAAATTTACGCAGAAATCTCATCTCACAGAAGGCAGTACATATCCCCGGTGATATGTGCTGCACAAAGGTCGTATTTGCTTTGTGCATTACATATCGCCTGGGATATGTATATAGAAATACACTTAATTAAATTCTGTATCGAAAGGGGACTTTTCCTGAGTTTCATAAACAAAATTGGGATTAAAGACACTGGTTTCCACAGTCCGCACAGAGATAAGGTTTTCAAAAAATTCCTGCATAACAGATGTCAATGTGCATTACATATCCCCGGGGCTTGCAACGCAGTCAACGTGTTAAAATGTATATTTCAGTTTAACACGTGTTTAATTTTTCTTAATATCTTTAAACGTTTTACACATTGTACAATGAAGTATCCTGAGTGCTTTGCAGTAAAATAAGCACAACCGTTGGTGCTGAGAAAATTAAAATATTTGTTAAATTAAAATACATAGTTGTTAACATCTAAACCTGCAAAAGGGGGTCAGACTTCATTACAAATAACACACTATGCTTAACAAACAGTAACAGTAAAATGCATCATTAAGATTAATTAAGCAGTAGTTAAAATCAACAACACAGTATGCTTTGCACTAATTGGATTGCTGAACTATGACACTGTAAAACAATGTGCAACTAATTTCTGGTCTCGATCCTGTTCAAGTGTATATAGGTCAATTCGTAACTAAGAATTGTAATTGTAAGAATTGTAATAATCATAACTAAGAGATGTATATTTGGGCGCTTACAAAAAATGAAAACCATGTATTTTTTATGTGTAAAAATGAAAAAAATATTTCATAAAACTTAATTTTTTTTATTTTAGTTTCTCACAACCAAACAGGGTGTAACAGGAAAAGCATTAGCTAAGGTAAATAAGGTAAAGCTTAGGTAATCGCTAAGTAAATAAGTTCTAATAAGTATCTCATTTAAAATTTTGTTGAAGCGGAGGCGTACACGATAAAACATAATCTCAGAATTATTTGTTACAAATCTCTGCAGATTGCCACAGAACAAATCCCGAGATTTGGAAAAGGACCATTCTGTAGATTACTTCAAAGGCTTGCACGGCCAGAGTCAGAGTTGTTAAATGGAGTACCCAGGTTGTTTGGCTGTGGTCCAGTGTTCTGTTTTACAAATTTAAAATTTTACATTTAAGGCTTTTGTTTTAAGAAATTTTTACCTTAAGGTTTCCATTTTTTGAGCCGGTTACGAGAATTGACTTTGCTTTCAACACAATATGTTATTTTAACTCTTTCTATTAAGAGTTTTAATGTTTTGTTTTTTAGTTTTTTTTTTTTTTTTATTGAATTGCACAAGAAACTCAAATTAACAGAAATATGGATCAGTACATTTCTTACAGTACTCCGTCTATAAATAAATTTTGATTACTTTCTATATTGATGAAGCATCATCTTTATCCAAGTTGTCTACAACTAATTTAACACTACTGTATGAGTGTTATCTGCATAATGTACCACTTCAGAAAGCCAAGTCCCCCATCCCCAAGTGAGTGACAGTGGGTGTTGGTGAGAGTGGAAGTTTACGATTTATGTGTTTGAAAAGATGAGTAACATGTTCTGATAATATAAAATAAAATAGCCTAAAATTTGTTCGTTGTAGCAAAAAACTTTCTTTCAATTTGACACCAATCTGTTCATATTATGAATCAGTTTATTTGATCAAAATTCCCCAAACTCTGCAGAGCGTACACAGCACAGATAACATGTATCATGTTTGCATAGGTGGTACAAAGGGCTTTCCGTGCTTTTTTCATAAATGCTGTTGCACTCGTAAGAAAAACCAATATAGTATCATATTTAACACCTTTTTCCCACAGCAAATGCATACTTTTCTTGAAAGTCGTCGTAGTGACTTTAATGTGATTTGCTGTTGACATTTCATTCAATCTAGCACAAATGAACATGTGGAAACTATTTACCATTTTTAAGCACGCCAATTTTCCATTTTCACTGTTAATTAAAATTCTGCAGACTAACAAAATGGTAGTGGGGTGGCGGAATTCCAGAAAACGTGTCTGTAGCCCATAAAAACCTATAAACAACCCTGACTGGTATTTGTTATTTTTATAACATTTCGGTGTTGAACTGTTCGTTAGTGGCTACTAGATTTGATAGCAGTGTGAAAACATTTTACAAGAAATTGAGAAATCACATGGACATTTATAGTGAAATGACAACCGACATATTTTGCTATGTGACATTATATTATTTTCTAGATACAACTTATGCCAGTGGCATAATGAATGCATGTAGTACTGGTTTACATGAATTGGAAAATGTATAGGAAGAGTTTCTTGTTTGATCTCACATGTGCATGAATACAGGTGCATTCAACATAATATGCAAGATGTGTTGTTCGATGGAGCGACTGCAAAGCCATTGCTGTAAACAATGGCAGTTGAAAGTGACAGGTCTGATAGAAACATGTTGTGAATGGCAACCCGTGCCATTAAATTAATTTGCTATGTGCATTGTGGACAAACAGTTGATTTTTGAGCTCTTTGCATTCTTGTATTTGGCTTTAAAGATTTCAGCATTATAGAGTGATTTCAGAATGAATATGCAAATTTTATAAACTTTTAGTTTTTTGTTGTTTAACACAAACTAACAAAACTTAATTGATTATGTGGTATTGTTGTATATACTAACAACCTCTGTGTGTGTGTGTGTGTGTGTGTGTGTGTGTGTGTGTGTGTGTGTGTGTGTGTGTGTGTGTGTGTGTGTGTGTGTGTGTGTGTGTGTGTGTGTGTGTGTGTGTGTGTGTGTGTGTGTGTGTGTGTGTGTGTGTGTGTGTGTGTGTGTGTGAAGAACGCTTACAGGAGATTGCACACGTAAGAAGAACCATTAGGCTAAGTGGCCACCAGAGCGGAACATAGCTGAGTGCAGTGGAGTTGAGCTGAGTCACGTTGGGGGGGGGGGGGATATAAAGTGGAGTACTGATAGATTTGCTAGTTGCCAACTGACTGAGTATGGTTGTCAGTGGGAAGGTAGTGTGATGGGGGAAGCGGAGTCAGCTTCCAAACGGACCTCAGCTGAGGCAAATCTGAGTAGAGTGGACCCGTGCGACGTCGCTTCACTCCACTCCACTCAGCTCCGCTTCCGGTGGCCACCCTTTCATTGAAACAACATTGTTTACATTTGACAAGTTCAGTCCACTATGCTCAACTTCACTCTGCTCCGCTTCTGGTGGCCACCCGGCCTTACAAGAATGTACAACCTGAAACCAGAAAGGAACAGAAATATAAACAATGCAAAAAGAGATATATAGACAACAAATAATGATGACACCCATTAGAGATAATAATGGAAATACAATAAAAGTATAAGGGAAGTTAGTAAAATGTGTAAAAGAATGGAAGAAGTATGTAAAGATTAACACAGAAGTGAATAACAGAGCATTAAATAATAAAAACATAACTCTCAATGTCCGAATCAAATAATAAAGAGCAGTGACAGTTCAGAAATTTTAACAAAAGTTGTTAAAGTAACAAGAAATGTGAAAAAAAGCAAAGGAATTACACATACCTAAGAACTTTTAAACAACCACAAGATGTTGAAAAGAAGTTACAGAGTTGTAACCCATAAGCATTGTTAATGCACATAAAGGGTATAGGAATGATGTAAATAACTTCCTATGTAAATTTCATTGCTGTTATCTTTATATAAAGTCTTCATCAATATTGTCACCAACAGACATTTTTAACATTTACATGATATAACAGGTTTTCAAAATGGTTACATCTTGTTAGACTGTGTAAAAGCAACAAACAAATTTCAGGAACATTGTAATGAATACAGAAAAATCACTTTGACATTTGTTGATTACAAAAAGGTATTTGAATCTTTTGTAACCAGTGGTGTATCTAGAATTTGGCCTTTGGGGGGGGGGGACCAGTAACGTCGGCTTCATATAAAAGAAAAAAAAAACAAATTAAGACTAATCAACATTGTTGTTATCTTTAAAATGGTTGATAAACATGTTATGACATCGTGAAATCAATCCCATTAAAATAAACGGTAATTATACGCGTTATTGAAACATTGTTTAGAAGATACTTATTGACTGAATTGATTTTCTTATATTTCATATTTGAAACGTATACGCAAATGTTGTATAATAATCCTGTTTGAATATTAAAAAAATAGTTACTACTATATTAGTATATACACAGCTGGAAAAAATAAAGCCTAAAATTTAAGAGATAAACAAAATTCGTTAACTTTCTTGAACCCCTGGGGGGGGGGGAGATCATATGCCCCTGGTAGTAACTAAAAGGTGGTATCCATCACACGAATATATTATGATAGCAGAGAAGAAAAATTCAAGAAAAGATTTGTTAGCCACTCGAATACCAGTTTTGAAGACAAGATAAATATGCTACTAGTGCTGCCTAGCCTACAATATGCAAACCAAATGCTGTGTTGTATGACAATATAGCTTTGCTTACAAACATACAGTAGCATGGCATCCATGTAACGGCTGTTGCCAGCGGCAACAGTCGTGGAAATGAAAGAAAATAATATTAATTATACAGTAATCCCTTAACATTCGCGAGGGTTACGTTCGCGGAAACCTCCGCGAATGTTGAGACTATCTTCCCGTGTATAAAAGGGGGTTAGGTTCTGTAAAATTTTAATTGAAATGAAAAAAATATGTATGTACTATGTTTATTAAGCAGTAATATTAACATACATAGATATTGATTATACTCTACTTTATACATATTGAAAGTTAAAGTTTATTTGCTAGTTGATGGTTGAAAATATTTTGTGATCTGTGATTGTTTGACAGAACAATTATACATTTCAGTGTAAGGAAGGGTCGCTGCCTCGATTTCTCTTTTAAATTTAAGGCTTCTCACCAGTGAAGGGTCGTTTCCTATGGCTTTCTCAACAAGCTGTTGTTGGAGCTTTAAAATTTCTCCAATAACTTTTGAAGAAAATATTTTACCTGCAGTAAAAAATGTTAAGTTGTAGAAAATTTAAAACAATTAGAAAACCTTTACAGAAAAAAAAGAAAAACTTTTACCTTCAGTTTCCGGATTCTCGGTCTCGTCTTCAGTGTCGTTGTCGGTCTCTAAGACGTTTTCTTCAATGATCTCTATTAGTTCTTCTTCAGTAAGACCATTCTCTTATATTAATTCTTCAACATTATCTCGCGTCATATCGTCGAAACCATCACCTCTGACCTGATGAGCCAGTTCCACAATCTCTTCAACTTGTTTGGAAATTAAAGGCATCTGGTTTTCCTTTTGTACCACTTGAGGCCAAAGATTTCGCCAACAAGCATTAATTGAACTTTCTTTCAATTCCATCAATGATGCATCGATTTCAACAATACAATTTGATATGTTGAATGTTTTCCAACTATATGTTACTGTAGCTTCTGAATTTTCTTCGATGGAGTTCAAAATTCGTTTTAAACATCTTCTTGTGTAGTAGGCTTTGAACGTAGCTATGATTCCTTGAGCTAGCGGTTGGATTAGCGACGTCGTATTTGGGGGTAGAAAAACCACTTCAACATTGGGATGGGCCTCTTTTAAACTAGATGGATGACAAGATGCATTATCAACTATGAGGAGAACTTTGAAACCAAGGTTTTTATATGAGAGGTATTTTTCCACCTCATGAATGAAGCAGTCATTAAACCATTCCAGAAACAATTCACTAGTTACCCATGCTTTCTTATTTGATTTCCAGAAAACAGGCAACTCGTTTTTATTTTTGTCTTTGAGAGGACGAGGATTTTGCGATCTATAAATCGGCATCGGCTTTACCTTAAAATCGCCTGATGCGTTGGCACATAACAGAAGAGAAACTCGGTCTTTTGCGGCCTTGAAACCTGGAGCTGAATGTTCTGTTTTGGACAGAAAAGTTCTACTCGGCATTTTCTTCCAGAACAACCCTGTCTCGTCAGCGTTGAACATTTTTTCTGAACGTTATCCTCCAGTTTCAATAATTTTAGCAAGTTCTTCCGGAAATTTTTTAGCACTTACATGATCTGCGGAAGCCGATTCGCCAACTAACTTAATGTTGTGTAAACTATGCCTATATTTGAAATTGTCAAACCAACCTTTACTCGCCTGGAAGTTAAACGATGATTCAGAAGGATCCAGGTTGATAAGGTCATATATTTTTTTAGCTGTGGCCCGTATCAAAGCTGAACTTAGCGGAAGTTTCTTCTGGTTCATATCTTCTATCCAGACACTTAACGTTTTTTCAGTTTCTTCCAAACACTTGTTCTGCACTTGAGATACGGTTTTTGCACTGATTGGAGCACTTGCTGCAACACTGTCTCTTATAGCCTTTTCATTTTTTTTAATAGATCTAACAGTAGACTCGTTAATATCAAAAAAGTGAACTACAGCAGATGCACTTTCTCCTGCTCGTAGCCTATCTAATATTTTAATTTTTTCGGAAAGGTGCAAAACCTTTTTCACTCTTTTCACTGGAGGCGGCATCACGAACCTTTTGTCACTCACGCTTACTAACAACTGAGAGAAATGTAAACAGAGGGGTACATAAACCGTAGCCTAGTCTATTTTTTCAGAATTGTTTACACAATGTGTGCGGCACGGAGTCAGCCGGAATTCTTGGAATCGGCTACACAAAGAAAGTCTACTCATACCCCTTAAACAATTTTATTTACGTATTTTGCAGGTGGTCTTAATGTTTTTTGTAAGCTTGATTAGTACAGTATTATAATATTCTAATGAAAAAAAATCAATTTAATACAATATTTTTTTTAATCCGCGAATAACCAAGTTGCGTATACGCGAATGTTAAATTTGTTTCTCATTAGTAGGTTCGCGAATAGTTAAGTTTCGCGAATGTTAAGGGATTACTGTATCACAGAATCAATAATGTAGTTATTGAGTAATTTGAAATCGGAACAATATTAGTAGGGAAACTTGAAGAAAAGCATAGCATTGCTTCTGAACTGCTGTCCATTTGCTCCATCTTGTGTTGCCGACTCAGACATCGGCAGTGTTTTACTGCGTGTGGTCATTGAGTCTGTATGTGTTTAGTAGTTGTCACTATAAACGGGAGGGAGACACATTCGCCAGTTTAGCTGTATAAACTGGCAAAATGCTCAGTTAGCAGCTATGTTCATTTCGGAACCAATGTGCAGCAGTTATACCTACCTATTTGTGTTTTGTTCTTTTAGTTATGTGTTTCTCTGTTTGTCTTTATTATTATTAATTCGATTATTTGTGTCCTCATTTATTCTGTTTAAGTATAATGATGACCGGGGCCATCTTCTTCTGCAAGCGAAGGTCAGAAAATACTCTAAAATGATATTTTAGCTGTAAAAAGAATATTTTGACTCTAAAACGAACACTTGGTACTAGGAAAAATTTGATTTAATTTTTAGGCTAAGTTTTAGGCCCATCACAACCGGCAAGAGCCGTTATGTAGCCATGCCATGCCACTGTAAACATAACAGAAAATTATTAGTTAAAAGACGTGTATTTTATTTTTTGTGCAGCACTATTGTTAAAAATGTTTACTGACTAAAAAACAATCCTGGAAACTAAATTTCTTAGTTCAACTTATTATATTATGTTCAGTTCAAATTAAAGGAATCAAACTCTCATATGTATACAACTCAGTGAGGAAAGAGGAACACTTCAAAAAATCTAAAAATTCAATTTAAGGTAATTCGAGTTATAGTTATTCCACAAATTTACACCATGACATATGTAGGATTATGACATTGACATGAACGTGGTCAAGAAAGACTTGTGATGGTTTTCAAGGTTGTTTTCTTTGAGACTAAGAATATATAAAGAGGCCATAATGGCGTGCCTTCGTAAGACAGAGGGTTGGGTACAATAACCCAACCTAGAATTGTTCAGAAGGAAAATCACTAGAGAATGAGTAAAGAGGCATTAGTTCAGTAGGGAACAGGCAAACACTAATGGTATGATACAATGTTAAATAAGTTTTTGTTATTATTTATTTTATAAGTTATCTTTTTGCACTTTTGTTATTAACTTTTGGTTAACACAATTAAAAATACAAAAGTTGTTTTAAACATTTAGTAAATGTGTTGATAGAACTGTCTGTTGTTTTTGTTATTATTGTAAACGTACTTGGTCCTCTTTAATGAAGTTTAATATTTTATCGTTTTTTTTGCTGCGGTATCATCTGAATATTACAAGTGGAAATGGCAAATTATTTGGATTCATTCACATCCATTCATTGAGTTATTTTGTGGATTGTCTTATTTAATGTTTAGCATGTGGGCGCATGCACATGTGCGTGCGCACGATTTCGTAAAGAATTTACCAAGCAAAATAAATTCTGACATTTATAGTACTAACAGTACAAATATAGCAACATGGGGATCAGTATTAACTAATATTATTAATATTATGACCCATTTTGTTTTAGTTTATGTTATTGTGTTTTATAAAAATATCATTGTGTATTACTTTTTTTGTAGATTATTATTAAGGTTTTCTTTAATGGTATTTTGGCAAAATAAATTTCATTTTGTGTTGTGACTTATGTAAGTCACCGTAACTGGTTTATTTTCAAGTTTTGTTTTAAAACATTTATAAAATTTGTGTATTAACTGATATATGTGTGTGGAACTAAATTTTATTTTGTATTAAATTCTGTCTGAGGCTTTCACGGCTGGCTTCAATGTTATGAGAACTTTGGCTTGCCGGACCGTAAGGCCGTGGTTCAAAGTTGTTTTGTGCAAACGTTTCGGCCGTGCCTTTGACGGCCATGTTCAGTGCAGAAGGCTGTATGTAATAAACTGACAAAGGATTCGTAGTCAGTGACCACTAAACTGTGGTTAAGGCTAGTGGCTGTGAGTTTATAAATATACTCAAATAAATATTAACCAAAAGTTTATAAATATGGGTGTCCTACTCACAGCCACTAGCCTTAACCACAGTTCAGTGGTCACTGACTACGAAGCCTTCTGCACTGAAGATGGCCATCGAAGGCACGGCCGAAACCTTTGCACAAAACAACTTTGAACCATGGCCTTACAGCCCGGCAAGCCGAAGTTTGTATTTTGTATCTTCATGTTTTAGTAGTAACTGTATTGATAAATTTATTGCGTGTATTACAGAAAGCAGAATGGATGACTACGACCTGCAATCATGCTCTGTACGCAATTGTAGATGTCTTCACACAATACTTTGATATCCTGGGACCACTTTTACTTCAGGATCTGTTCACCCAACTTCACTGGTGTGTCCAACAAGGTATAACTAAAACTGTACAGCTAATCATAATCATAATCATTTTTAGATATATGTTTAACACAGAAATTAGTTAAAATTTTACCTGATCAGAAAAATTACAAAAAATAGGAGTGGCTGTATATTTCATTGTGTGGAATATTTATTTCATCTACAAATGTGTGTGGTATGTGCGTGTGTGCAGCACGTTTGTAATGGTACGTTTCATTAAGCACATTACAAAAAACAGATTTTCGTGTGCAAGAAACATTGAAACATTAGACAGCACGTGGAATTTTTATATGTGACTTTAGCTTGGGAAGTATTGGCTTTGGTCTGTCAAGTGCGTAATAATAGAAGGAGGAAGAAGGACCCGATCTACTTCACTTACCTTATCAGAAGATTCCGAAAAACCCAAAAGCCTTTAAGTCACCCACCACCAACATTTTTAGCAACCAACATTGTCCCCGTGAAAACAATTCAAAAATAAAAAACTTTCCCTTAACAGAAGTTCCAAATTTGTCAGATGAACTCATTGAGCACAGGTTAGGTTAAGGTGAGATGATGTTGAAATAACTTAACACATACTCATTGTTATTCTAATAAATCAATTTATTGATAATATTTTAATTGTTTTGTAATGACCCTCTTTAATGTTTAATTTAATGGCACCCCATCAGATATTCAAATTTACAACCCCTTGTTAATAATCTGATTAAATGTAGCCTATTGTTTATTATTTTAAATTGTTTTCACGGTGACAATGATCTGGTTTCCACATTTCGGCCTTCTAAAAATGTTGGTCGTGACTCAAGGGCTTTTGGTTTTTTTTTAGGAATCTTCTGATAAGGTAGGTAAGTAAAGTAGTATTGAGAGCTTCTTCATAACCTTCTAATTTGTGCAATTACATGATTAACAAGTCAACAAGAGAATGGTAGTATAAATTTGGCATAATGCCAACTACAGACACAACAGTTTAGTTTTTGACGTACTATTTCTAGTGTATCCAGACAGTTTTCCTCATATTAAATTGCACAGATGGAAATCTCAAATCATGGTACATATTCGAGGACCTACATTACCTGAGAAAGATGATTTGTCAGTTTCCTAAAGCGCATGTTACTTTTTCTTTTAGTATGTAATTTGTTCTTTTTTTATAATAGTCTTAGCATTTATTTGTGAATGTCCTTTACATCAGTTCAGCAGAAAATTTGTGTTATTTAACAGTTTCGCCCGTCAGATTTTCTGCTTTTGTATGTTTTTATATATATAGTCAGAGAAAATAAATATTTTTGATTTGGTTTGGATAGTGATCTTTCAAAGATACCCATTTATCATAATCATCTTCTTCAAGGATTAAACTAAAAATGATTTATTCCGGTCCCAAGCAGATACACTAGAGCTGATCACTTCAGCGCTTCAGACATCCTAAACCTCTGACCCTTTGGTCAGTAGTTGCTTGGGAATGTTGCAGTCGTCCATTTGGTTAAAATTCTCCAACCATTTTACCCAACATTGGGCATCGTGTTGAGTATACTCATAATATGTAGTTCCTCTGCCTACATATCTGTATTTTTCAAACAATCTTGGAGAGCATACCCTGCAAAATCTTACTTTGGCTGCTTGTTATATGACTGGCCTGGTATAAAGATGTCCATTTATACTGTTTCTGTTCTTACTTTAATCCTGATGTAAACAAACAGGCGTGGCAGACCAGAAACGCTATTTGCTGCTTGGATTAGAGGCGTGTCACTCTGACAGAAGGAGTACAGACAGGGTTCACATAAGATTGATACTGTATAAACACATGTAAATTTTAATAATTTGTTCTGAACAAAGTAAAATGTGTGTGACTGTGTCAGACCAACAGTGAGATACTTTATAATATCAGTTAATGGCTCTTTTTATTAATCGTTTAACAAAACAAAAAAGTAAAGTTTTTTTTAAACTGAAATAGAAGGTGTGATAATTACCAGTGTACTGTACATTATCAGGTGCTGTCAGAGGGTAATTCAGTCCCTTCCTTATATGTGTCGGAACTTGTATCATCACTTCAGTCAGCATTTTTATTGATAAGACTGTCCATGATGATGTAGGTAACGTTGTGTCGTTCAAATACATTTTAAATACATAAAATACAAAAATACAGTTTATTTTCACCTACCTGCATAGTTTCTTATATCCGGGTCCAGAATTCGATCACATGTACGTCAGATGCAAACCTGTGTGAAAGGTTATCGAAATAACTAACCCGACACATTTTATGAAGAGAAATTATGATTTTTAATTATTCAGAATTATCTAAAATTTTGTTCCAAAATTTTGCTCATTGTTTTATAGATTCAATTACAGTTTTCTTTGTTCGGTTTATCATCTACTACATATTAACTTATTCTAACATCTTACCTTACTGATCACACTTTAATACATATATACAGACAGAGCCCAGCCTGCAATTTTTTACACTCTCACAAACACACAGAAAAAATACGATGCCCTTAACATTTTTATAATAATAACCCCGGCCGGCCACGCGGTGATCATTCGAGCTCGGTTCGCTTTGTTACATAATTATGTCGCCGTCAAGTAAAACTGATCTGATGGTTCTTACATGTTCGTCACTACCACTGACATGTTCTGATTACTTTTAATTCACTTTTGAACTTAAAAACTGTTAAAATTTAGTAGAACCCACTTGGCTCTGTGTCGGCCGACACAATCAGGGACGAACTGCCGCCCGCGTCCCTTGCGAGCGGGAGGAAATTGAGGTCCACTGCCAACGGATCTCGTCGACGTTCATAGTTGATTTGTTGCAGTTGATCGACTCTGGACATGATACATAGTGGGTTTTTCTGTTGTATGCGCCGACGATATTTAGTCGCTTCCGGTTTGATGTCACTAAGGGGGCGGTAACTTAGGTTTTCATATCCGCCGTTTCAGTCAAGTAGATGAGACAGAAAAATACTTTTCACCATTTTGGCGTTTCCTGACCGCGTGGGTCCGCGCACATACCCGTCTCGTGCGTACAGGCGCATGATACATACAACAAAGTTCGTGGAAATTTGAGGTGGCTGCATACCTCAACTGATTTCGCAACGTAATATTGCGTCTTGCCTTTGTTCTAAAACTGTTTCAGTCAACACGTGGTCTGTCACAATGGGATTAAATTTTACGAAATATTTTTATGAAACCCCGAAAATGAAATAAATAAAATACCCCAAAATTTTGACACGTTACAATACCCCCCAATGAGAAGTCTTCTGTCAAAACAGAAGAAATCTCATTGATATAACCCCTAAGAGGACCGGTGAGGAACTGGTGCCAACAACCCCCTTTTGTTCTTACACCTCATGGGTAAATGACCCCCCTGTCTCGGCGACCATGGACGCATCTGAACGAGATCACTGGACTTCTCTGTAAGAGATCCCAACACCGAAAAATCGAACAGACACGCACCTCGCCTTCTATCATGCTACCCCAAAAATCCTCAATCCCTGGCTTAGATTATGCCAGATCCTCAACCGATATGTTTCCCCTTATATGCAAGCTGGGCTGCCTGTAGCAGATACTGGGCTCACACACACACTCACATTACATACTATAAACTGAAAATTTCTTTAAAAATTTGTTTAAATTACAATTCACTGGTTGTTTCCATGTAAAATCGAATCACAAATTTTGTATATATTTTAAATTATTCTCTTCATTGGTTTTTTCTGTTATTTAAAATAAATCAATTTAAACATTTCTTACAATTAAGAACATCCTTAACCTAACATGTGATTACCTAGAGTCTAACAATACAATTCAATAAAATAATTCAATAAAAATAAACATGGTTAGTACACAAACAATAAAATAATCAAAGTTTAAAATATCCATTAGCTGGCAGGCGCAAAATCAAGACACATTTTTTTTTCCAAAATTTTAAATTCAAAATTTCCAAAAAAAAAATCTTAAATTCCAAAAAATTTAACTTTCTTAAAATATTTTTCTTTTTTTTCCATATAGAAATTATTTGCAGTTTGTATAAATTGATTAAAAACCAAAGTTGAATTAACTTCCATACTAAACATGCCTAGTATGTATATGACCTCACTATCAGCTGATCAAAACTAGGTCAAGTTAAAAACCTTGACCTACATACGTTATGTACCAGTTATGTCTGTGAATACATTAAGCACCGGTAAAATTCTGTCTTTCAACACAAAACATAAGAAAATACAATATTGAAAATTAACAAAATATTATTATAAATAACAATCAAATTGACATTTAAATTATTCAAAATAAACACTTTCTAACTTTACATTATTTTCACATTCTATCAAAAATTTGTCACTGGTTTCAATTAAAAAATATTTTATATTTTTATTATAAATCTCTTTCTTTATTTGACAACCTTATTCTCCATTACTGTGGGTGATTTAAATACTTATAACAATTTAATTTACCACTTGGTAGGCTTACACTTATAATCTCTACCCCTCTGACTCTAATACTCATCAACTTTAACTAACATGACACCCATCTCTATCAAAACATCTACCAATCAATCTCTAACCCCAACTTATCATTAAACTCAAATCGCCACCTTCTCTCAACATATAAAAAAAATACTCTCTAACCCTTTGTACTTAGGATACGTGTTTCCCCCCCCCCCCCCCAAAAGCTCATTTCCCATTATGTTGGTTCCTGGATTCTACCTAAGGCAACCCCTTCCCACTAAATCGGTCCCTTCCCGTCCCAACCCTTATGTTGCGGACTCCCACATTACACTACCCCCTATTACAAAAGTGCCATCCCCAAAATCTCAATCTTATTACCTTACTTCAACTACAACAAAATAACATAATCAATTATGAACATCAATATATCACTCAATACTCTACATATATTCTCCACAACTACTGGGTCAACATCAATACTTCTCAATTCTATAACATTACATTAACTCAAAACAATATTTTTCTCTCTACTCCCCTTTAACTTTGACTTGGACTGATCTATATGTCCCACAAAATACTCATCACCCCAAAAACTATCTTTTATTATTTCTGACAATTCCTTTAAAATCTTACCACATTAAATTACTTTTCTCCTTACTTTAAATAGCAGCTGTAATACATTAAAACATTACATTAAACATTAATTACCTGGAACATTTACAACCAATATAACAGTGACATTTTATTGCTGATCAGCTGACATTCTTAACCAAGTGAAAACACATCTCAAAATTTAGCAAATCACATGAAATATATATATATTTGTCAACACTTACTTCTAACCTCCTTGTTTCCCCTTTTTCTGATTCTGATAATTTATGTTAACCGCCTGCCAGTCGGTTTAGTTATTTGCTTAGTTTAAAAAATACACAAATTATATAAAACATATACTTTCTATCAACTCTTATATCTAACCTACTACAATAAAATATTACATTTAAAACATAGAATGAACACCTTATAGTGAATGTATGAGCATCTAGTTATTTAAACAGAACACAAGCATTTTTATTAGATCAAAATTAGAGTTAGCAGTTTTTATGTTATAAATTTAAATTCGTGGCTCATCTGAGCCACCTCCCATCCACACACGCTATTGCAATTTATGTAAGACTGTAGCGCCTTTTCGCTTCCACAAAGACTGCATATTTTGGAGTAATTTGACATCTCCGTGTCTTTGCTTCGGCAATTACATTTTAACGAACTGGATATCAACATATCCTTGATTATATTTAAACGCCCTTAAAACGGGTCTACCACCTGGCCTTGCTGTTCCTACTCGAACAGAGTGGCAGCCGCTGTTCCATAGTTCCTGGATTTCCCCTAATTTCACCCCCCATTTAATTTCTATTATAAACCAATTTCAAGTCAGCTATGGTCAAGGGACTTGATATGACCATAGCTGGCCGCTAGCCAAATCCACGATTAGTGCTGGTAAGGCAGTAATCGCCCGAAAAGTCGGGAAAATCTACTTGCATTTCATTGCCTGTTCTAAATCGTCATTAGTATGTGCGACACGAGCATCTATCAGTGTACAAATTGAATTTGCACGAAAAAGGTGTGTCGCACATTTTCGCCATTTTGGCCTCCGATGGAGGTAACAGAGAGCTGTTACCCCCAACCCATTTCACTATCTACGAGGGCACAGGCCACCCCCGCAATAGCACCTTAATAACTAAATACTTAAAAAATTTTATATACATTCTATCGTAACCTTTTCATTACCCATTTATCCATCAACATTCCAATCATTCCTCACTTTCTACCATTGAATTTTCTTAAAATTTTCAAATTTATTATTAATAATTATTATAGATCATCTTTCAGTTATTATTAAATTTTGTAATTATCATTTTTATTTAACACAATTATTTCAAATCATCTCAATATTGAATTTAAAATCTTTTCATCTGAGTTATACCTGTAAACATTTTTATCATACATGATTCATACTATAAAATTTCTATACTTACAGTCCATTTAAAATGACATACACAAAACACATACACCATTACTTTCACCTCACCTCTGAAACATTTAACAAACATGTTAGTTTAACTCAATACTTTATCATTTAATCACCAAACTCCCATCTCGTAAAATAATTTAAATTCATTAGAAAGTTTAATTATACAACATTTAAATAATCGATCAAAATATTTAAAACATATCAAATTGTTTTAATTAATTTAATTATTAACAATACAAAATTCATTACCATCAAAACAATTACAATTCTCTAATTACTGTTTTCAAAATTAATTCTGTTTATTTATTTAAATTGCAAAATATTAATCTTATTATTACAACAGTTATCTACCTACATACACTGTTCACTTAACCACAACACGTACAATTGGATTCACTACATATTTATTTACAAATCTGATTCATTATTTATTCAGTTATCATATTTCAATGTCCAAGTCAGCTAAGTTAAAACCCATAAAACAAAATATTTATAACTGTCCTTTATTGTTTTATGGTTTAGCCTCCATCGTCATAGATTAACCTTGGTTTTATATAACATTGTTCAATTTCATTCACACACAAATTACTCTCTTGTGTGGCATAACCATAAAAACCAAATTCATTCATTTTACTAAGATAATCATGCAAAAAATCAACGTTAAGTACATTTGGTAAGTCTCCATCAGTAATTATATTCATTGTCCAGTCAGTTATTTTATCATTCATTACAACATAAGGTAAGTTATTATTATTTAAAACTGTACCATCAAAATAATCTTCACTCTCTCTTTTAACAAGTAAGTATTTCATATCATTTAACATCTCTTTCAACTCATTATAATTTCTCTGCAACTTATATAATTCTATTTCTTTATCAACACACAATTCTCCATCTAAATCTCTCTCATCATAACACCATATCATACTTTCAACATCATTCCACACAGAGGGTACTAACTTATACAAAAAAGGGGAACAATTCAAATCATTCACTACTAAGGGTCTCTTGCCCTCCAATAATAACATTTTTGAACACCTTGGTTCATCGCAAATAAGGGGAAAATTTACCCTCTGCCCTACACATTCAGCTACTCTCTCTCTCCATTCTTTTTCTAATTCATCAACACTAATTACAACTTCGTTACTACATATAGCGCTCTCTCTCTCTCTCACTCGCTATTTCACTATCTACTTCCAATGTATCATTCTCTGATACCACCCTTTCAATCACATTACCACTTTCAATATCATTGTTAACATTTATTATCTTACTCTCTACTACCACATTTTTAATTATATTCTCATTTTCGACCTTATTGTCATCGTTTGTAAATTTTTTATTATCATTATTATTTTTACTTTTACTCTGTTCTCCTACTGACTCTACTATTTTCTCAATGTCTCGTTTCAATTCGTTACAATAACTTTCGCATTTGATCTGTACTTTATTAATGTCAGTTTTAAGTTCATCAAATTTTACGCTAATACTCTGCTGAAACTGAATATTCTGTATATCTAATTTCTCATTTACACTGCTTTTAAATTCTTGAATTTCGTTTTTCTGTTCATCAAACTTTACACTCTGTTTTTCTATCATCGCTTGTATTACTTTAAACATTTCATACGTATCGTCAGATTTTTTACTTTGGATAGGTGTCGATTGATGTTCGACATCTTTCATTATTTTTGATTTGGTTATTTCTGCATTACTGTCAGTGAAGCTGACTTCTTCATTATTAGTTGTACAGTCCCTACTCAATTTTGGGGTTATTTGAATCCCCGAATCTTCAGTTACATTGTTTTGGTCTCTTACATTTATTTCTATTGTATTTTGACTCGCACTTTGAGTCGAATGTACCTCAAAATCACTCATGTTTGACTCGTCAAAAATTTCGACACTCGTCATTTCATTTATGTTAATTTCGTTATCTGCCATGCTTATTTTTTTTTTTTTTTAATACTTGTGCGTACATATACTATAATCAATATGTAATCTACTATATAGCCAATTTTGTGTGAATGACGCACTTTTTATTTTATTCCGCTAACCTAACAACACACGTCTGCATCTTTGTAGATGTGGAATTTAATTTATTAAATTCGTTCCTGTCACGGGCGCCATTGTGTCGCTCAAATACATTTTAAATACATAAAATACAAAAATACAGTTTATTTTCACCTACCTGCATAGTTTCTTATATCCGGGTCCAGAATTCGATCACATGTACGTCAGATGCAAACCTGTGTGAAAGGTTATCGAAATAACTAACCCGACACATTTTATGAAGAGAAATTATGATTTTTAATTATTCAGAATTATCTAAAATTTTGTTCCAAAATTTTGCTCATTGTTTTATAGATTCAATTACAGTTTTCTTTGTTCGGTTTATCATCTACTACATATTAACTTATTCTAACATCTTACCTTACTGATCACACTTTAATACATATATACAGACAGAGCCCAGCCTGCAATTTTTTACACTCTCACAAACACACAGAAAAAATACGATGCCCTTAACATTTTTATAATAATAACCCCGGCCGGCCACGCGGTGATCATTCGAGCTCGGTTCGCTTTGTTACATAATTATGTCGCCGTCAAGTAAAACTGATCTGATGGTTCTTACATGTTCGTCACTACCACTGACATGTTCTGATTACTTTTAATTCACTTTTGAACTTAAAAACTGTTAAAATTTAGTAGAGCCCACTTGGCTCTATGTCGGCCGACACAATCAGGGATGAACTGCCGCCCGCGTCCCTTGCGAGCGGGAAGAAATTGAGGTCCACTGCCAACGGATCTCGTCGACGTTCATAGTTGATTTGTTGCAGTTGATCGACTCTGGACATGATACATAGTGGGTTTTTCTGTTGTATGCGCCGACGATATTTAGTCGCTTCCGGTTTGATGTCACTAAGGGGGCGGTAACTTAGGTTTTCATATCCGCCGTTTCAGTCAAGTAGATGAGACAGAAAAATACTTTTCACCATTTTGGCGTTTCCTGACCGCGTGGGTCCGCGCACATACCCGTCTCGTGCGTACAGGCGCATGATACATACAACAAAGTTCGTGGAAATTTGAGGTGGCTGCATACCTCAACTGATTTCGCAACGTAATATTGCGTCTTGCCTTTGTTCTAAAACTGTTTCAGTCAACACGTGGTCTGTCACAATCGGATTAAATTTTACGAAATATTTTTATGAAACCCCGAAAATGAAATAAATAAAATACCCCAAAATTTTGACACGTTACAACGTACGCCAGTTCCCAGAGCTTATCTTGTTCCTTGCTTATGTCCTCGATACAATATCATCGCTTGTCCGCCGTTGTTTCATTTATCTCCTTCTCTATCAATTGTTTTATATCAGGCAGCTTATATGTTGTGTTGTAACGGACAACATATCCTGTCAACTGGCTCCATGTTAACCCTTTCACGGCTCTGGGCATACATGTATGCTCTTGGAGTTTTCGATTTGCGGCTCTTGGCATATATTTATGTTCGCCGTTAGTGCTATTTGTTAGCCTTCCTATGTACCTTTTGTTTCGATATACATTCGATATAGTGCATATGTGTCTTTGTTTCAGATTCTCTACCACGGGTATTGTTCTCGTATTGTTCTCAACTCTGCCTGCCCCGGTACCGTTACTATCTGTCTGTCGAACATCTGTTCTAATTATGGCTAGGGATCGATTTAAACTAATTCTGTGTCTTTTACATTTTTGTGACAATTCGACCCCTACTCAAGATAGCCTAGTAAAAATACGGCTTATAGTCGAACACACAAGAAAAAAATTTAGAGAGCCTTAAATCCATTTGAAAATTTAGTAATTGATGAAAGTTTCTTGCTATTTGAAGGTCGTCTCCAATTCAAACAGTATATACCCCAAAAATGTAGCCGTTTCAGTATTAAAATGTTTGTTCTTTTGTGACGTAGAAAGCAATTATATTATTGATTACATTATCTATGCTGGTGCTGGAACAGAAATTATGTCTGGAAACGCTGACTGGGGAAAATCAGGTCATGTTGTTGTAAGTTTGTTGTTGCGTATTTGAACCGGGGTCACATCATTGATCTTGATAATTGGTATTCGAGTCCTGATTTGTTTTTAATGGGTTAATGAAAAATTGACAAATGCCGTCGGTACAGTGCGAAAAAATATAAAAAACGTCCCGCCGATGTCCGAGAAACAGAAAAAAGGTGAAATACACTTCAGGTCATCTGGAACACTTCTTGCACTGAAATGGATGGACAACAAAGAAGTTTAGATGCTTTCTACTGTCCATGGACCACGGATGGTAGAAATTGACAAAAAAGAACATACAACGGGCCGAAAAAAATAAAACCCGCGTGTGTGCTAGACTATAATAAATCAGTGGGTGCCGTGGACAAAACAGACATGATGCTAAGTTCGTTTATAAAAATTTTTTTTTCATGTGACGGATTTGTGTGTGCTCAATGCAAAAACAATGTTTGAAATACACAAAAAACAAAAATTGCCCCTTGCTAAATTTCATTTAGAACTTATCCGCCAGTTACTGGATAAATTTAATGGGGAATTAGAAAAAAATGGCTGGACAAAGAACAAGAGAAGAGGAGTCTCCATTTCGACTGGAACACAAAGGTGGTCATTACCCACCATTTCTTCCAGTAACAGAAAACAAAGAAATACTCCAAAGACTGTCCATCTCATTCGAAACGAAAAATGACGCGAATCAGATCCAAACACTGTGATGTTGCACTAGTTTTAAATAAAGCAAAATAATTGTTACAATACGTAAAGTTTGAGTTAGTGTAAGCAGCAGGAAGAGCACTGTAATTGCTTAGCCTACAAGTGCACCGCTGCTACGACAGCTGTCAGCCGTTCTGTCACCAAGGTCGCTCACCACTCCCTGCCGTGAAAAGGTTAATTCAATAGGATTCAGAGTACAGTGATAAAAACGAAGTCTTAAAACTACGTGCCCCGATTTAAGTAGTAAGATAACTCTCACATGACTATATAGACATTCTGCACATGCGCGTAAAACATTACTGTGTGAACAGTGTAACGCCCGTGGCCAGTAGCGTTTCAGATTTGCCAAATGGGTTTGTTTACATCAGGATTGAACTAAGAACGGAAATAGTATACACAGTTAATGGACACCTTGGTTGAAGTAGATATTGCCGATATGCACTGCTGACTTCTAGTTACAGATCCAGCATTGTTGCATCATGTCCACAGTGTCTTAACATCACCCCATACCCTTGTTGCAAAACCACAGTTTAAACAGATAAACACTTTTATATTGTCTATGCTACACATGTATATGTGCATGATGATGCTGTAATAAGCTGTCTTGTTTATTTAATTGTTTATTGTCATATAGTTAATTATCTGGTTATCATACAATTGCAGTCAGCAACTTTTACATGTCACCATAAGGGCCTCCGCACATGGTGCACCTACTCTGCAACACGAGTTGAGCAACTGGTTTAAGACGCGATTGTTTTGAAACTTTTTAGTTGCTTACAGTTGCTGCTGTCCGCAGACAGAGCAACTGAATTTTGACCAAAACGAAATCAGTATCGGGCAACCTGTCTAGTAAAGATGATGTGAACAGAACTGTAGTGAGATGCTTTGTTGACATTCTTCTTCAAATTATTATTATTATTATGAGTAGCAGTAGCGATGAGGAAGATGTTGTTTATAAACAATATCGAAGACAGCAAAGAGGTGGCAGGATGTTCTGGACTCATCGAAAGAAATATCAAGTGCAGGCTTTTTGTAGCTGTTACTCAGCTGAAAGAATCAGATTCATAATTTTAAAAAAGGCTTTTCCACCTCTTGGACGAATTTTATATTCACCACCTGATCATTCATTTTACGGATGAAAGTATAAAGTTAATAAAAATTATAAATGAATTTATAGTTAAAAATGCAGAATGGAAAAGGTTGCACAACTATGCAACACAAGTTGTTTTTCAACCAGCAAGCAGGGTTGCCTGCGGCTGAAATGTGAGTGATTTCAAATTAGACCTTCCCGATCGCGTCATGTGCGGTGTCCACTCCACTATGGTGACGGATCGCAAAACAGTCGTACCGTGTGTGGAGGGCCTAAGAGTCTTTTATGGCCAGCATTTCGCTCATTTTGGTGTAATTTATTAACAAGTGGGGTTGTTGTTTTCAGCCAATGAACAGCTGGCAAGATCGGGTACAAACTGTTTAGAGAATCTGGTCATTTCGAATGGACAAAAATTCGATGAAGACACATGGGACAAAACATGCCAGTGTGTGTTGGACATGTTCAAGTGCACCATACCCAGTGAATTGCTAAGCTGGAATCAGACTGTAGAGGTAATAATTTATTTTGTTCCTGTGTGTGTCTGTGTGTGTTGATCTTTTGTTGAGAGATTATTTTTCATGTGATACATACAGCTTGTTTGTAATATGTAGGCTGTGTGTACAAATTTGATGTAAAGTCAAAGCAGACACTAAGAATCAAACTGTAAAACATATGGAGTAGAGGTGGGCTGATATACCTATAACAGGTATTTTGGAATGATATTTTTATGGAATGGATATAACAGTGACTGAAAAGTTAAAATACCTGTTGCGATTCAACCCCCCCCCCCTACTAGTGAGTAAACAAGTACACAAGTAACAACAAGTAAACAAGTACTACGAGTATTATGGGTACACAAGTAACAACAAGTAAACGAATACTACAAGTATTAGGAGTATTACGAGTACACGAGTACGAAGCCACTTTTTGTTGCTGACTACTTCATTCCGCACATGTGCTGATTGGCATTCAAGTACGAAATGAAGCAAAACAGTGAGATTCAGAATATCTCTATGCGAAAGAGACGAAGCTGTTTTTAATCAATCAAAAAAATTCATACTGATGTTACATTTATTCTCGTGTGTTATGCAGATATATAATACAGATTATAATAACAAATTATATATTAGGCCTATACTAGTCACCAACTTGGTAAATTTTAAAAAAGCGAATTATATTGTGTTTTAACTATAACCTATACAGTGGCTGATAGGCCATATAGTACTTTTTGTTAATGTGATTTCGGAGATGATTTTAACTTCACTGCACATCTCGCACACATTTTTTGACATTCTTCGTTGTGCTATTACGTGCACTCTAAATTTCATGGCCTGAGTTTTGCAACTGATTTGTGTAACCAAAATGGAATCAATAATTTAATATTAAATCTATGTCAGTTTGTTTACTCCTAGTGAAAACTTAAATTAGTATTCCCAAATGGAGTTAGCCAGATAAATTCTCTTGTTTCTTATTTTATTTTAAACAATAACAGCTTAATAAAGTCACAGTGTAAAGTAACACTGTTAATATTTTTAGTGTCAATTTATTTCTTATAACAAATTATGTAATACAGGTATATGTATAACAAGTATATAATAACAGGTATTTGTACGTGTTACTTTTTGGAATGGTATTGTTCGTACCTGTTACTTTCAAATACTAGTTTAGCGCCCTGCTATGCAGTTCAAAAAGCCGGGAATAGGTAGGTCAGTAGTGTAAAAAGAATATTAGATTTGGATTATTCATGATAAATGTGAACACACATACAAGTAATAATGTGTGCAGTCTTGTCAATGAATTTTCCACATATTCCTTTGTAGCCATCAGCCACATGGACAGTGTTTGATCAAAAAGTTCATGCAATTCTTGTTTATTTTTAAAATTATGCATTCATTCATCGACACTTATACTGCCCCCTTCAAAGTAGTCTCAGTCGAATATAACGTGATTAAGCCAGCCTATCTTGCAGTCTTCAAAATATTTCAAGCGTGCACTTTTTGGTACAGCCTTGAGCTTACTTAGCGATTTTTGTTTTACGTCTTCAGTGGTCGCAAAATGTTGTCCTTTCATGGAAATTATCACTATTGAGAGGAGGAAAGATCGCGTTGGGACACATCTAGTGAATAGGGCAGTTTCCATGTCATCATTATGACGTTTTCTTTTGCCTAACCTGGCAAAATTCTTAACAAACAATGACGTGCGTTCAGGCGCATTATCGGGCTCCAATTTTCATAAATTATTCTTCTGTAAATGCGGCTGCTTTATATGAAAAGCTTCATACAAATGGTATAAAATGTTTGAATAGTACTCTTTATTTACCACTGTGGCTAGTGATGAAATTTTGTGGAACACAAAAACGTATTCTTCATCTGACAACCATGATTTTCAACTCATTTATGACCGTCTTTGAAGCTTGCAAGCAGCTTGTTCGCGTACAGCAGTCTCACCAGAAGCCTTCTGATTACGTTTACAAGGACAGAACAGTTAGCTCAGAGTTTACACAAAATTTAATTCATGTTCTTCAATCTTGTATTGGAGAATGACAAAAAATCGCCCAAGACACCTAAGGACAACTTATTCAGTTAGTTGTGAAATCTAAACTACGCATCAAATAGGGGTAAAATTTTAGATGATTGTCACTAACGTGTACCAACATCACATAAAAACAGTTTTTTAATCAGACACTTGTTATGGTGGAAATTGTAACATTGCACAAACTTTTTGATCAAACCTCGTAATTTTGTGTGATAATGATAAATAAAGCTGTGAGTTATTTAGTGTTATAAGTTGACACAATTCTGATATCCTTTGGTTTTGTTTTGCATGTAGGTTACTTCTTCAAGATTAATGAATGGGTTTGTGAGAGTGAAATATTTTATACTTGTATTGTTTTTCTTTTATGAGCATGTACGTGCTTTTTTTTAACAGTGATCTTGGTAGACTTCTGTTTCTCCCAACAATAACTTTGAAGTATAATTAGGCCCAGTGGCCTAACTATCAATATCAGCATTCAATAGTTTAATGTATACTCTATTTCTTAATGATTTTAACAACTTTATACACAATTTGATACCAATGTAGCATGTTGCTAAGGAGTTTTAGCTAGTACACATTACCTAAATAACCTAAATAACACATTACCTTCGTGCTTTCATGGCCACCTTTTTGTTTTCAGAATGAGGCAGCACGTCCAGGAATCTTGAAGAGGTCAAACAGCACATTCAGTATAGTCAGCAATAATAGTATTAATTCTAGTGAAGATTTTAATAATTCTAAGGTAATGTTACCACTTTTGAGATACTGTACTGGGCTACTTATTTGTAATGTTTGAATGTGCAGAGTGCACGCATTGTCTTGGCAGTGTGTACAAGGTCTGTTCAAGAAGCTTACCATCATAGTAAAGTGTTTGAATGTAACTGAAAAAAGTCTGGTAGAGTGCAGCAGTATACCTCACATTCATGCATCTTTTTTGTACCTCGTAGAGCGCATCAGTTGTCACCCAGCAGCCATTGGGTATGCGAATATAACAGGTGCTTTTGATTTTGTGCATTGAATGCATTTGAACAGTGTTACTGCATCAAGGTCTGCCAAAAGCTTGATGACAAAGTGAAATAACTTATAAGATTTTTGCAGGGTTTTGGCAACAATTTTTTGGATTACACAAGTTACATGATGGTATAATCGTTTTCAAAACAGCCAAACTTCAGTTGGTAGCGACCGGCATTCTATAGGTCATGTGAAGTTACTCACTTTTTGTGCACTGATATTTAACACTTCCTCTCTTCATAAAATAATACTTACCGCTGCCAGAATTTCACTTACCGTCATGGTCCCCGTAAAACTTATCTTTTGAAAACTGCCCAAGGTCGCCACGATATTTTTTCTAGAAGGTAAAATATCGAAAACTTATATACTCTTGCCCTTATAAAAATCCCGCTATCTGACTGTAAAAGAATTTCAGAAAACCCCCGATTTCGTTAGACGAATTTTTTTCAACACAGAAATGAGGAAGTGGCAATGACGAAATAACTTAGACTAACACATTTTGGTTATGAGATAAAAGCTTTTTACTTACATGACTGGAATTCCTTACTACAAGCACAACACAATAGATATTACAACACCTTTTGAATCCGTTACATATAGCTTACCGTTTTATAATTAAGCATAAATGAAAATAACATCAAAATAACAGCCCAGCTTCGCTCACACACACACTCATTCAATTGAATATATTCCCCCTTATTTGTGTTTTACGAAGTCTGTTTCTTTATCCGCGGTAACCCGATTACCGCCGCCGACCGAACACGTGTTTTCGTTTTCAGTTACATTGTTCGTTATTCCTTTAAATCTGCCACTGTCACTGCCCGGCAACTGTTTATAACTTAGTTCAATTCTTCGGGTCCCGGTCGGTCTTCTTGGATTAACTACATTTGGCGAAAACTCGACCAACCGGGCCCGACACAAAATATATAGGCGTCTGTTACTGAATTCGGCTCTAGCTGACTATATTGCGTCTCTAAGGTCGACTGTCACCGAGAACGTAACAGGTACCGCTTGCTTTCTTTGGAGGGAAGCTGTTGTTCACTGCCACTATTTTTCGTCGCTCCTTGCTCATATGCTGTTGGGTTACCATTTTATATATGGAATGGAGCTGATATATGTGTGTGACCAGAGCTTAATATTGGACTTGGCTCTGCTGATGTCACCAACAGTAGGCGGAGTTTAATGCGACTTCCGGTATTGAGTTGATAGCTGCGGCAAACGGTATGCTACATCGCCCTGTTTCACAGCGTGGGTTGTGTTTTCCAAGCGTCACTCCGGCGCGCTGCCCATCACTGTTGCATACAGGCGTGATCATACACACGCAAAGTTCTGCGAAAAATTGGGGTGGTAAATTCTTCGCCGCATTACTCAACAACAACCTGCGTCTTACTGCTTTGTTTCACTGTTCTGTTATACTGACAAATACGTTGCACAATAATACAGTTATTTCGCAATATTTTATAAGGCTCCCGACCGAAAACGAAATGAATAAAAATATATAAATGCCCCAAACGGTTAAAATAAAAACACCCAAAAATTGACCCGCTACAGTCATTCCTCCTCCTCCTCCTATGGCGCTACAGCCCAAAGTTGAGCCTTGGCCTCCTCTATCCTGACCCTCCACCTCTCAGTAGTAAAGGGTTCCATCCTCACACTCCCAACATCTCTCTTGTATCCACAGCGACAGCATCTTCCCATCTTTTCCTTGGACGGCCTTTTTGTCTTTTGCCATCCATATTCCCTATAAGGACTCTTTTAGGTGTTCAGTTGTTGTCCATTTTTATGACATGGCCAGCCCATTCCAACCTCCTCAGTTTTACGTACACTTCTACAGTTGGTTCATTGAAGTGACAATATACCTCATCATTATGCCGTATCCTCCATTCCCCATTTCTATATATGGGGTCCGCATCTGTCTCAGGAGCTTTCTTTCAAATATCTTCGGGCGTTCAATTTCACTTTGTGTTAATATCCAGGTTTCACTGCTATAGCACAGTATTATACGCATAGTGTGGTAGTTTTGTATATGCACATTTTTGTGTGCCTATGAATAACTCTTTGACTTAAAGGTGGTGATAAGCACAAAGGAGGCCTGTTGGCTAGAGTTATCCTTCTTCTTACCTCTGATTACTTCTATACAGTCTTCTTCTATTATTATTATTATTCCGGCTGTACAATGTTTACACACATTTTCTGGGACCAAAGATTACAGAAGTGATTGAATTCTCATCTTCCACTGCTGCTTATCCATCCAAAGATCTTCTTCAATTTCTCATTCCCTCAGTATAGTCTGAATTTCTTCTATCCAGGTGATAGGTGGTCTTCCTCTTTTCCTTCTTCCTGGTGGGGTCCGTTCTATAACTCTCCTTGGCAATCTTCCCTGTGCCATTCTTTTCGTGTGTCCATACCATTGTAATTTTTTTGTTTGGATAAAATCAACAATTGAATTTTTCACATTCATTCTGTCCAGTCTTCTAATCAGATTTTGCCTGAGTCGGGTAGACCTTGTCTGACTTACCATTTTGTTTTTATCCACATTTATTGATAGTCCTATCTCTTTTTTACTTTTTTTCAGGTTTAAGTATGTCTCCCTTGCAGCTGCACTTGATTCGTTTATGATGGCTATATTGTCAGCATTCCTGTAGGTAATTAACGAACCAAAATCTAAGTGTCATTAACAGCATACACAGACTGAATGGAAAATCATCAGCTCAGAAATTGCAGATAACATTAGGGTTACCGAAACTCCGAGTATGAGTAACATGACTTGTGTATGAGTATGACCCGGAAACCAAGGCTCAGTTGTCACGATAGAAGTCAATATAATCCCCAGTGCTGAACAGAGCAAGACAAATAAGTACCAGAAAGTCAAACTGTCGACAAACAATACTATGTGGAGGTTCTGTGACATCTTCATGATGCAGTTTGCACAATAAAGCAGACATGTGGGAGTCATCCAAGTAGCAGTTACATCACCATAATGTCTAAGAAAAGCAGCATTTGCCCATTGATCACATCTAATCTTGACCATAAGCACGGAATTCCTCAGGTTCGCCATGCTCCTTAGTCACCAGATTTGGCTTCTGGCTGGTTTCTGGCTGTTACACAAACTGAAAATGCCTGTGAAAGTATGCAGCCAGAAGGTGACGAATACATCACAGCTGGTAGCCATACCAAGAGAGAACTGCAGCGTGTAGAATGACAAAGTGACTACTACAAAGGAGATTAGAATTGGAAGTTTCTGAACAGATCTTGTATGAAAACCAGATACAAATGCTAAATGAACATTGTGTTGTATGTGTCACAGGTGCAACTTTGCATTTTCCGTTGCACTAATATACTGTTCGTTCTAAAGATATTAAGTGTATATTTTGGTCTCTATGTTCTACCCGCATAATTACACACACACACACACACACACACACAAGAAACAGGTAAGACTCATAATTGTATTGTCATGTTTATGACGACAGGAGAGGGAGTATTTTTTTAGCCAAACATACCTAATCTTGCTCATAAGCTTTCATGGTCCTCATTGTTAGTAACAACATGTTTTCCAGTTTAATGTACTCCAATTTTTATTTATTTATGTTTTTGCATATGAGCCACGTGGGCTACGTTTGGTTCAACTGGTTCCTCCCTTCTTCTCCTCTTTCTTCCTCCTCTCCCACATTTCCTTCATTCTTGATCGATGTCTCTCCCTCCTTTCATCAATCCAGATGGCACCTGTCCTCTTCATGGGGTTTTCCTGACAACCTTGGGCATATTTTAATTTCTTTCTAACTGGCCAGCATTCTGCAATGTCAGCTTGAGTAATGTGGAGTTCTATATCTTTTTCTGTTTCTTTGAACCACATATTATACATTTTGAGCTTTCTGATATAGTTAAAAAGCTTCCCTGTTAGTCTGTCAGGATTCATTCTTCAAACATGTACGTAGAAAGTAATTCTTCTTTTACTAATTGCGTTTGTGATTTTCTCAATACGTGTGTACAGCTTATTATTGTGGCATCTTCTCTACTGTTCTCCATCTTTTATTTATCCCAAGGTTTTTATTAATATTTTCCATTCTGTGACTTCCAGTTCTTTCATCATCATTTTCTTGTTCAGAGTCAGACACTCAGCTGCATAAAGTGCTTCTGGGCGAATTACTGTTGAATAATGCATAAGTTTGGTATTAATGGATATTGATTTCTTGTTATATGGTAATTGATTTCTTGGTATATGGTTAAATGGTAACCAACTTTCGTCTTATTAACTCGTGCTTTAATGGCTTCTTTCTCTGAGACATTTTGTTCAATAACTTCTCCAAGGTGCTTGAATTTGTTAATTCCATAGATTTGCCCGTATCGAGTTTTCAGTTTCTTGGATATTGTCTTTCTCATGCAATTGGTTTTTTTTTTAAGAAATTTGTGAAACCCACTCTTCCAGCTTGTTCTATTAGCAATTCCACCTGTCTAATGGCTGTTTATACAGAATCTGACAGGATTGTTAGATCATCTGCAAAAGGTAGACAATCTATTGACAGGTTATCTCTGCTATAGCCTAGTTTAATTCCCTGGCTGATGTGATTTTCCTCCATTTATTTTCTCCATTCTCTTATTACTTTTTCCAGAACACAGTTAAAAAGTTTTTCCAATACACCAGCTGTTATTATTATTTTTTTTTTTTACATTAAACGTGTTGGCTGTACTATGATGAGGCATCTTCAGTAGATTGACATAGTCTTTATTTCATAGTGTCAATATACACACTTTCCTTTAGTTTATGTGTTGTGTTTCCTAACTTTATGTGGTGTCTTCTCCGGTCCTCTTTATTATATATTTTTCTCTCGTCTCATTATTCTTAAACTCTTCTTTTCTTTAATACCTGGTCCTTCCTTTGTATACAGCCTCAAGTATTACTAATTATTTTAGTATATAGTACCCTTATAATTTTGTACAAAATATTGTGTATAGGTCTTCCCTAATAGTAAACCCCCATCACACTCACAAAGATTTCATAAAATAAAATTAGTAAACTTAATTTCAGGTAGGTACGATGTTTTCTGGACTGCTGATAAAGTGTGTAGTGCAGTTGGAACTGATACAAACGATCGACAACATAGTGTTTTATCCAGCGACATCGAGAAAAGAAGATCAAGAAAACTTGGCTCTCGCACAGGTAAATCATTGTATCTGTACTTTTTGTTGTGTTGTCTATAGAGTAATCCATTTGTAATACCAAGTATTCTTACTGGAAAGTGTGTAAAGCATGTTTTGAGGCTCTGAGAAACTGTACTTTTGTGATTTACTTTTGAAAATTTTCAAACGTTTCTAGTTTGAAATTTGATGTACTGTAAAGCTGGCACAGAAGATAACAAATTCTGTCGTCATTATCATGGGCTATGGTCTAAGGATTAGGTGTTCTAACTCATTTATGTCAGGGTTAAACATTCACAGTAATGACTACTACACCTCTGACTTGTACATCTGTTATCACGATGAGATAATGTTGGCAGTCTGTTCTTATCCTGTTGTTTCCGAGTATGATTTGTATGCAAAAATTTTTGTTTTCTACCAAGCATCGTGCCTCTAAGAATCCCAGGGATAAAGACTTTAAGTCATCAGAATTTAATTTCATCTTTCTGTTTCTTGAAATAACTTTTATATCCGCTTCACTTACAAATTTAGTTTTCCCTGGAATCCAAATTGTTGTTAAAATTTTCCTCCACATGTATGTTCTGCTTCTTTGAGAACTCTTTTGAAGCTCTTCTATACTGTCACGCCTATAAAACAGAGTCTGCGTACAAATCATTTGAAGAAGTTTCCTATGACTCAAGATGTCTTAAATTTTTTATACGCGTAGTAATATCTTTAAAAAAGAAAGGTTACATACGCTTCTTATCTGTAAAGACAATTGTATACTTTATATAATAATGAAACTTTCGACTTGTGAAACTTACTTGTCTTTTCTTACACGTACACGTTTTGGCGTGGTGTTCGCCTTTGTCAGCTTTGAGACAGACTGCCATTAATTTGTAAGGGTTTTTATTTGGAAGGTATAGTGGGGGTGGTGTGTGGAGGAAGGGGAATGTCTTTAAACCTTTCGTACAACTCTCGATTATGCAGTCGCCTCCAAATGTCGTTTTCCTTCACAGGGCCATAGATTCTCCTCAGTACCCTCCTCTCAAAAACGGATAGTTTCTGCTCATCTAGTTTTTTTAGCACCCAGCATTCCGAGCCATACATCAGGACTGGTCTGATCAAGGTCTTGTATAGGGTGGCTTTTGTATCTTTACTTATTAATTTTGACTTAAAATGTTTCACCAGTCCGTAGTAACACCTATTAGCAGATAATATCCGTTTTTCAATGTCTCTAGAGGAGTCATTTCCAGAGTCCACATATGACCCGAGATATGGAAAACCCTGAACCTTTTCAAATTCATAATCAATTGTACACACACGTACAAAATATACAGAAAACCAACCACAACCGACATGGTTATACACAACACATCAAACCACCCAACACAACATAAACATGCGGCCTTCAACCATATGCTCCATAGACTAACTAAAATACCAGTAAGTAAACAAGACTATACTGACGAACTCAACACAATCAAATACATAGCAATGAAAACGGATACAACCCTAATTTAATAAACAAACTACACAAACATATCATAAACAAAAACAACAAAACACAAAATACCAACAACACACTACAAACTAAATACATCACACTCACATACCATAACTCCAACACACACAAACTCGCCAACACTTTCAGAAAGCACAAGTACAAAATAGCATACGGAACAAACAATACCATCAAAAAACACATCAATGATACAAACACAGACATAGACAAATACAACAAAACAGGTGTTTACAAATTAAATTGTAATAACTGCAATAGTTTCTACATAGGCCAGACGGGAATATCTTTTTCATCCCGTTACTCTGAACACCTAAAAGCTTTTTCCAACAACAATATAAATTCCACGTTTGCCACACACATACATACAAAAAACCACAGCTACACCAACATTGATACTAATCTTGAGATATTACACTACTTACCCAAAGGTCGAAAACTTAACACAGCAGAACAATATGAAATATACAAACACCACACAACACAACCAAACAACATACTTAACGACCAATTACAGTATAAATCACATACACTTTTTGACACAATCATACAAAAAACTAACAATAATTTGGATCCCCGCGCCAATCCCCTTCCTCCACACACCACCCCCACTATACCTTCCAAATAAAAACCGTTACAAATTAATGGCAGTCTGTCTCAAAGCTGACAAAGGCGAACACCACGCCGAAATGCGTACGTGAAAGAAAAGACAAGTAAGTTTCACAAGTCGAAAGTTTCATTATTATATAAAGTGTAGTGCTGTGAAGAAAAATGATGAACAATCAAAACAACTACAATTGTATAATATATATTTTATAAAATTATAATTACTTCTGCAAGTAGAGTGTTATTGTTTGTATCGTTTTATTTCAACCTGGTGCACATTTCACAGAGTAGATCTGTATCATCAGAGGATTATGATGAAAATGATAAAAATAAGAACATTCTACTGGCAGAAGTACCGTAATTAGAACGTGATAAAAACGTATATTATACAAGAATCCTGCAGTAAACTGAATGAATTACTTACAAAGATAAAACAACTGTGTATTGCGATATTAATTGATGCAAGATATTCAGCCTCAAGTATTTTTAATTATTTTAATATATAGTACCCTTACAATTTTGTAGTTGCTAGTACAAAATATTGTATATAGTTCTATTGTTGGTAGTTTAAAAAACTGTGAAACGTACCAAGTGTTTATATATTATTAAAAAAAACTTTTGACTGTGTATTGGTTTAAATAATGTGATATGTGTAACATTTATATATAATCGGTGTTTGTTTTTTTGTAGCGTAAATTTACAACTCATGGGAAGGGCAAATATACAATTTGTAGTAGAGCTCATTTCTGAACATTATGTGTTTACTATTTTGGGAACAGTTGTTTAAGTTGATGCCTATTTTAACTACTTTGCATGTGTTCAGGCAGACATATTGGACTGGGAGGATGCTAGTTCGTCGGAACAGCAACGAGAGGAACAAGGAATGTATGGAAATCTAAGCTCTAAACACCTTTTAATGCTGACAGAATGCCTCATGCAGTCACACAGGTTCGCTAAGGAATTCAATTCCAACCATGAACAGCGAAATCTGTTGTGGAAAGCAGGTGAATAAATACTGTAGGATAACTGTAAGTGAGAATGTTTGTAATAAAAAAGTGTTTTACAGTAATGTTATGCGGTCTCCCTGATTGTCGTATGGTACAGTGGAAAACAAAATAAAGACACCAACCAAGTCACTGATCACCACTTTTAATTAATCACAATTAACAGTTTGAAATCAATAAGTTATTCAGCAAGATTATATTCGTGCAATAATGCTGTTAAATTTGTCCACACACAGTAATAATGTTAACTAATAGAGTCTCACACAATAATCATCTTTTCACTAATAACCACGTGAGCGCACTGAGAAATCAGTCAACATAAACTGACTGATGGTCACTGGATGCTTGTATATTTATACCCCGCTGAGATGCCAGAATAATCTGTCACTTTTTGGATGGCGTGTTAAACCAGCACCTCTTACAGATGCTCCCGAATCCACTAGAAACAGTGTCGTGTCAGGCCTTAAACACAGTGCGCGGACTGGTGCAGTGTGGAATAGCCTCGATTGTTGACGCATGATAAATGTCACACAATTGTCTTTCCTCACAAATTAGCAATATGTACGCATACAAACATTGCAGCTGGGATAGCCGAGAAACATGTAGAATGACACACTCCATTGTTCGAGAATGTTCCGTTGCGTAATAATATCATATTACACTGTAGGATCATTCTTTAGTAATGTGATCTTACTTTATTTCATAATTAAATACTAATTATGAGTATTTCTAGTATAGAGTTTGAAGTTTTTTATGTCAAAGAGAGAATAGTCTAATAAATAATTTTAGCACATGGTATTGTAAGTACTGTACTATATATTTAATGTGCATTGATTGTTCTTTCAAACTATTGTGTGTAGTATTATTTTTATCATATCAAGCATTTCTAAAGAAAAAAAGCAGGTTGTAATGATTTTTTTCATTAGCCGTAGGCCTTGGCTCTCCATTAACAATGCAGGTGAGAATTACAGAATAAAATTAAATTTCAATAGTATCACCAAAACTCTGAACTCAATTGACAAAATGATACAAAATTTGCAATCATGCTAAATAACTTAGAATACTCACTGTATAGTCACCTGTAGCGTAGTTGCTATGTCACCTGTGCCGGTAGTAACAGTAAGGGTTCTAGAGGGAACTAGATAGTTTCATTCTTCGTATGCAGGAAGACACTACAGTGAAACCTTGATATAACACTCTTCTGTGGACCGACTTAAAAAGCGCTTTATATTGAGGATTGCTTTATATAAAGGTCCCAAGTTTAACTATTTAATTTGCCGGGACCGTGAAAAGTGAGCGTTACATCAAGGGTAGCGTTATGTCACAGTGGTGTTATATCGAGGTTCCACTGTACTTGTGAACTCAATTCTAGTAAAATAAGCCTTAACTTCTGATTTCACCAGAAGTACCCATTCTGAGGTTCTATGAATTATCTGTAAATGTCTTCTGTCATATGAACTTGTGATAACAATATTTGCAAAATGGTTAATTAAGCTTCAAAATTAGTCTTGAAAGTAAGCCAGTGATAGCAATATTTTGATCTGTATTGACTTTTAATCCTTCCTTTCTTTTTCCTGGTGTTATAACCCAGCGTGGGTTTTAGCCTGCTCAATGACTTTCTTCCATTCCGCCCTCTCATTACACATCTGTCTCCATCCCCTCATGTTCATACATTTCTAATCATCCTCCACGTCATCCAACCATCTCTTTCTGGGTCTGCCTCTAATTCTTCTTCCCGCCAGTCTCCAGTCTGCAATTCTCTTAGCCCTTCTTCTGTCATCCCTTCGCCTTACACGGCTCAGCCACTCAAGTCTCTTACTCTTAATATCCTGAATCAGTTGGTCCAGTTCATAGTTCGTTTGAATCCTCCAATAGCCATCTTCAGTTTTAGAGGTCCAACGATTTTTCGCAAGACTTTTGTTCAAATATTGTTAGATGTTGCTCATCTGTGCTGGCTAATGTCCAGGCTTCGCATCCGTATGTTACTACCGGTCGTATAAGACTTTTGTATATAGTCAGCTTAAGTTGTTTGCTTAACATCCTGGATTTGAAAATCTTATTGTAGCATTAATAACACCTGTTGCCATGTACGATGGAGGACTTTATTTCAATTGCTGCAAGAGTTGTTCTGAGTAATTTGTGAACCTAAGTAAGAAAATTGTTGGACACATTCAAATGTATAATTGCCAACTGATAGATATGATATGTTGTTAGTGACATTCCCTTGAAGTTCCATATATTTGGTCTTGGCTTCATTTATCCTTATATCTCTGTTATATGCTTCACTATATAGTGTTAGTAGATTTTCATCTAGACCTCTTTTATTTCTGCTGATAATAGCTATGTCATCCATATAAGCGCACACTTGTGTGGTTTTCATGCCGATGTGTCCAGAAACATAGTTTTCGAATGGCTGCCTCCGTAACTAGATTAAACAGTGTAGTGGAGAGTCCACCTCTTAGTTTAATGTGACTTAGATTTCTGCTATTGTGTATTACTCCAGATCATATTCTTGTGGACATTGTATATTGTAAACACTTGAAGTTGATAACACCATCATAGCTTTCACCAAAGCAAACAGCTGACATATTTCTTCTAGCATGAATATATGCGGCATTTAATGGGTCTGCATTTAATTCTTCTTCCCGCCAGTCTCCATCTGAAATTCTCTTAGCCCTTCTTCTGTCATCCATTTACCTTACATGGCTCAGCCACTCAAGCCTCCTACTCTTAATAAACCAAACTATGTCAACACTCTGAATCAGTTTGTCCAGTGCATGGTTTGTTCGAATCCTCTAATAGCCATCTTCAGTTTCTAGAGGTCCAGATTTTTTGCAAGACCTTTGTTCAAATATTGTTAGATGTTGCTCATCGGTGCTGGTTAATGTCCAGGCTTCAGAACATCACTTGGTAATTATACATTTGAACGTGTCCAACAATTTTCTTACTTAGGTTTAGAAATTGCTCAGAACAATTATTGCGGCAATGAAATAAAGTCCCGCATTGTACATGGCAACAGGTGTTACTGTTATACTTTTTCAAAACTGAGCATTTTTTTAGTGCATTGTGCAAATGTCAGAATAGCACATTGGTTTCCTCCTTCAGTGCATGTCCGAAACATTATCTAGATACCTATCGGATTACTTTGTGACGTGTGTATTGTTCCTATGATGAAGGCATTGAAAGTTCTCAGTTTCTGGCATTTTAACTATTGATTTGTTTTAATTGGTTTTCTTAAAACAACGTGTTTCATTGTTCCATCTGTCATCCCAGTTTTCATGATCTGTTTCCTTACGAGGTGATTTGTCTGTTTCGGCATGCATGTTCATGTATTGTTAAAAGTGTTGCATGTAGGTTTTATCATCATCATCTTCTTAATGGTTTTAGGCTTTAACGGCCTGTTCCTATTCCACAGTCCACCTTTTCTTAGGTCTACCAACTTTTCTTCTGCTTCTAGGGTTGTAATCTTTCACCATCTTCTGTATTCTTTAATCCTTTTATTAACTGCAAAAATATCTAAATCACATCTAATCTCATTTCTTATACGATCTCGTCTATTACACCTTTTAACTGATCTCAGAAAAGTCATTTCTGCTGTTTATATCTTCTGTTCATCATTTTTCTTTATGACCCAAGTTTCAGAACCATACAGTAGTATAGGTATTGCCATTATTTTATAAAATTTTATTTGGGTTTTTTTATACATTTATTTCTCAATGTTCTACAAATCGTTCCACACATTCTTATGAAATTCATCACTTTATTTTCTATATCTCTATCTTGAACGTAAGTAATATCACATCCAAGATAGTTGAAATGTCTTACTTGTTCCGTGCATGTCTTATCTATGCATATTTTGGTCTGAACTGGTTCATCTCCTATAAAAGTTATTACTTTTGTCTTTGATTCAGATATGTTACAGTTATATTCTTTTCTTATTTTAATGAAGACAGTTGTGTTGGTGGTTATAATAACAAACAGAATTACCACTGTTGCACACCACTATAAAAAAGTTATTCTGATTAGCACTTTCAAGCTTCTCAGCTCATCGTCAGATCGGAATTAACAAGAAGAGAGTAACCCCCCCCCCACTGACCACACACAACAAGCTATAATTCAAATGTCCCTTCCCAACCTCCAAGCCCTGTCACCCCCGTCTGTACAGTTATATATTTATCTAGCACATTCCTTGTGTTTATGCGTTGTACCGCCTTTCTCATTCCAACTTGTGGGCGCGGTCACTCACCCTTATTTCAAAAACATCCATATAGTGCTATGCAATTTAATTCTTAATGTTATCTATCCATCTTCTTTAATTTCTTTTATCTATCTCCTGTTATCTATCTTTTACTTTTTAATTATATTATAAAATATTTCTTCATTATCAAATTTAGTTTTAATATTCATTAAATTGTCTAACCCTTTTTCTCTTTCTTTCAATATTTCTAACTCCTCCCTAAGCTTCCTTTCAACTGTTATTTACTACTTGTACAATTTCATAGTCTTCCAAAGAGTTAATAAACTTATGGTTCTCTTCTATGAAATGTCTTGTATATAACGAATTCGTTGTTCTAGTACCTTCTCCCCGTTTGTGGTCAGACAACCTGCATACCAATTTCCGTCCTGTCTCACCTAGGTACACTTTGTTGCAGTCTTTACATTTTAGTTTATAAATTCCGCTTCTGTGTAATACTGGGAATTTTTTTATTCCTTATCTTATCAAACACCGTTTCACATTTTTTAATAGCTATATCTACTCCGTATTTATTGAAACATTTTATAATTTTTCTAGTATGTGATCCTATGTATGTCAATGACCCTGCATAATTCTTTTGTTCTGGTTCTATTTTAGCTTTTTGTATGTTAATACTTTTCATAACTGTATCCACTATGTTGGTGTTATAGTTATTATTCCTTACAATTCCCTTTATTGTTTTTAACTCCCTATCTTTTGTTTGTGTCTCTTTTAAACACTTCTGAGCTCTATAACAAAATGAGTTGATTGCCGCCATTTTATATCTATAAGGGTGGTAAGACTCTCTTGGTATAATTATATCAGAATACGATTCTTTCCTAAATATCCCAAACTGTAGTTTTCCATTATTTTTAATTTCTACGTTTAAATCTAAGTAACTTAATGAATATTAAAACTAAATTTGATAATGAAGAAATATTTTATAATTAAATTAAAAAGTAAAAGATACATAACAGGAGATAGATAAAAGAAATTAAAGAGGACAGATAGATAACATTAAGAATTAAATTGCATAGGACTATATGGATGTTTTTGAAATAAGGGTGAGTGACCGCGCCCACAAGTTGGAATGAGAAAGGCGGTACAATGTTAGGTTTAAAAAGAATACACACACACACACACACACAACACAAACACAAGGAATGTGCTAGAAAAATATGTAACTGTACGGACGGGGGTGACAGGGCTCGGTGGTTGGGAAGGGACATTTGAATTATAGCTTGTTGTGTGTGGTCAGTGGGGAGTGGGGATGTGAAGGGTGTGGTTTTACTCTCTTCTTGTTAATTCCGATCTGACGATGAGCTAAGAAGCTTGAAAGCGCTAATCGGAATAATTTTTCTTTTGTGGTGTGCAACAGTGATAATTCTGTTTTTTCTTATTTTATGTAAGATATATATTGCTCGCTGGAGATTGTCTTCTGAAGTGGCGAATATAGCTCGGTCATCTGTGAAGAGAATGGTTTTCAAGTTTTTTTTATTTCAGTGGATTTTAATACCGTCAGGGAATTGTTCTTTCCATTTTTTTAGGAGATCATCTAGATAAAGGGTAAAAAGTTGAGATGTTAATTTTTCGCTTAAATATAATATAATATTATAATATAATATTAATATAATATAATATAATGACTTCCACATACCTGGAAGGTTTCGTTTTGTATAGGCCAGGATCCTTTCGTACGAACGCTAGATACAAACATGTGTTTCATGGGTTCTCGAAATAATTAACTCTACACATCGTTAAGAAGAGAATTAATAATTTTAATGCTCAATTGTTGAAATTATTGTTTGACAAATAGATTTACATGGAGTTACATATTGTGCAACTCGTGCGTCTTGGAAAAGAACTTACCAACTATCTCTTACCTTCTTTTCTAAAGCACAAACACAATTATACAACACAAACAGAAACCAGCCCAGCTTTGCTCGCTCTCACATTCATTCCAAATTATTTTGCCCTTAACATTTTATAATTTAAACCCCAGACCCCCAAACACCGACCACGCGGACGCCGCACACACGCATTGTTTAGTTACACTGTCTTTATGGTCCGAAGGAAGAAAAAAAAACTCTTGATTACTGCCCCCTAGGTGGATTGACCGCGGTCACATAACACTTTGCGATAATTACAACTTTTTTTTCTGATAAATTACAAACTTTTATGGCGAGCCTACTTTGATTGTACCGGCTCCGGTGGCTTCAACTGGTAGACTGACAACGGTAATGTAACAGGTACCGCTATTGTGATCTCATAGTTGTATGGAAGTCACGGCCTTATCCTTCGTCGCCGAAGTTTCGCTCCATGCCATGCATGTAGTTTTTAGGTTAACATGGTCAATGATTTCACTTAGGCACAGGCTGACGTCATGGTAGGAACCGGACATAAACAGCACTTCCTGCCGCTCAAAAGCGCATTGCTGAATTTTACTTGTCCCAGGACATCCTGTTTTGTGGCTGGATGCGTCACTCGAGCTGTTGGTGGTACAGTTGCGTCTGTGTGCTGCTACACAAGTACAGATTTCTGAGAAGTTTGAAGGGGGTAAATGCTTCGCTCGCCGCGTTACACAATTGAAATTGCGTAACGCCTTTGTCTCAGACTGCTGTTTCTCAACACTGGTCTGTTACACGGAAAATAACGTTGTCGCATAATACAATTATTTCGCAATATTTTATAAGGCTCCCGACCGAAAACGAAATGAATAAAATTTAATACCCCATACCGTAGAAAATAAAAACTCCCAAAATTAACACGCTACAAAGTAGTGGTGACAGACAACAACCTTGTCTTAGCTTTGGTTTGTTTCAATCGGGATAGATTTGCAAGTTTGTGGTTTTGATAAATGAAAACGGTATTATTTTGCAAAAAAAAAATGTGTTCCAAACATCTTATAATGCAAATTAGAATAACTTTCTAAATGAATTTATAAAATGCTTTGATTGTTGCAGGATTTAAAGGTGGTTCCAAGCCGAACTTATTGCAGCAGGAAACACAGAGTTTGGCGTGTGTCTTAAGAATATTATTCAAAATGGCCGGCGATGAGTCGCGGAGAAATGCCTGGGGTGCAATACAGGCTCGGTTGATAGCTGTCTGCAAGGAAGCTTTGGAATATTTCCTCTGTTTACAGTCTGAAGCACATCGCGAAGCTTGGACATGTATATTACTCTTAGTTCTAACTCGTATACTGAAGATGCCTGACGACAGGGTATGTAAATGCTTAAGCATATATTTTGTTTGTATGATTACAGTGTGTGTGTGTGTGTGTGTGTGTGTGTGTGTGTGTGTGTGTGTGTGTGTGTGTGTGTGTGTGTGTGTGTGTGTGTGTGTGTGTGAATTACTAAGCATATCTGAATTCTTAAAAGAAAGGAAGAATTTCCTTTTGTTAATGTATTCTAGGCATTGCCGAAAGTTTTTGGTAGTGAATTTGGTAAATGACTAAAATCTAAAACTCAAAAATCAAATTTATGCTGTAATAGAATAAAACTTTTCTTCACACAGCTTTTTTATGCTGCCAGTATTAAATGTAGTATTGTTGTCTGTGACCTGGTTCTTGCCATTTGCTGCCCACACAAGATCTGTATGGTTTATTTGTAAATAAAAGATTGTTGGCTAATTGTAAACTAGCGAGTCCCCAACAGTCCCCGAATATGCTGCGAAATTTAAGAGTCAAAGTATTAAATGAAAATACATATTGGAAGTAAAAATGTGTACAGTTGAGTTACATTTTTTTGCAATATATATAGTGAAATGCAGATTGTTTTAATTCTTATTCTCTACATGTGTATGTTAAAATTTACACTTATAAGTGATCCAGACTGAATATAAGGTATAGAAAACATTATTGGGTAGCCTAATATTACGAGTGCCATAAATTTCAGGCAATTTTGGAAGCTTGCCAGGAAGCCAGAAAGTTTGACAATAGTTAAAACTTAACTGAAGATGGTCTTGCTAAGTCCTTTATTACACTACTCAACTGATTGCGTAAGAAGTTGTGGGCCGTTGGTTTAAATGTAGTGTATTACACTATGCAACAGATCGCATGCAACTCTGCTATGCATGCATTCTGTAGACAACGAAGAAATTTCATGACATGGACCGACATAACATATAGAATTTTTTACAAATGGCCAATATCTCAAAAACGGAAAGGGGGATTTTATTTGAAACAATTGAATTTCTATCAATTTAATAAAATATATTCGAGTCCCTGCATTCGGGCGTCAATGAAACAATATAATTTACTTCAATTAGTAATATCTTACCTTAGGGTTCTTCTCCAGGATCTTACAGACGAAAATCAACTGCAGACAAGGTTATATGGGTCTAAGTGCAAAATAATTACACTAACACATTTTTATACTGTCTAAATCACATGCTTATTTTTATTTGCTGTCAATACCTCACACCCTTCTTTTACGTTCTATAAAAGGCTGTACAACTATTTTATATCAAACCATGAAATTAATTCTTATCTCTATTAAGTTTGTTTTTAAATACTATTATGAGTGATATCACTAGTTGGATATGAATATTGAAGCGAACCAGTACGTAACCTCTACATTACCCCACACACACACACACACACTCTTTCTTTTACATTAATATTCAAATAAACCCCATTCCCTTAGAGATCTCATAAAAACAGGTGTAGATTTTACGGCTGTTCAAATTTTGTAATTAGAAGAAAGTGATTAAATGAGTACTCAGCCTGGTTGTAGACCTGATCCAATTTTGTAAGCACTTATTTTGTCCCACACTCCGAAAGTCACTTGAAGTTAGTTAGAATATTTTGTCATTTGTATAGCGTTAATTGTTTGCTGGTTACTAGAACTATTTTTCTCACATTTTAATACTTGTCGGCCGACTTTACTTTTGCTCGAGCGCTAATGGTTTTAATTAGCTGACCGCGCTATATTGTTTGTACACTTTTTATATATATATTTTATTAGATAGGCCGTTTTTAATTTCGGCCTATCTTACATACCCGAGGCCACCGTTTAACTTGTTAATGCACTGCTCCCTGCTACTGTCTGATGCAAACTCAAGGGTGACAAAGTTCTTACTGTGTTTTACACAGAGACTGAGGTGGCAAGCTGTTGCGTAATACGTCTGGCTTGGCTGTCTCCAGACATTAAACATAAATAGTCTACCATAACATTGTATGTTGCTGGTTACAATGAGGTACCCCTTAGGTGAATACTAGCTGCTTTCAAATTAAAACTGAATTAAATCTTTACTATCTCTAACACACAATTCTGTACCATCACAATAACCCCCCCCCCCCAATGAGAGGTTTTATGACGAAGCATAAAAACTCTCATTGCCTAAAACCTAAGAGGACCAGTGAGAATATGGCGCTGCAACCCCCCTTAACTTTCTACTAAAATCATGGGTACTTACCCCCCCTAGTCCGGTGGCTGTGGCTGCACCCATCCGACCTTACTAGACTTCTCTGCTCGAGATCCTAACACCATAAAATCAGATAGGCACCCGCCACAGTATCACCTGACTCTGTAACATTCAATTAAAATATCAATAAATGGCCTTCCATGATACCCTATCCTCAACTGACTTGTTTCCTCTTAGTCATACCGACTCATTATTAGGAAAGTACTGGTTCTTTTTTACACAAAGTGCTGGTTATTCATTTAGTTTAGTTGCCCTACAATGACAACTGTTCTATAATCATACACAATTACATAAACAGGATACAACATAATAAACATTCCAAATGGACATTACCATTTTTACCTTGAGTTATAAACAAAACATTACTACCTTATTCATTACAAGTCAAAAATAAATTACTTCGACCTGTTAGATAGTCCATCTGTTAAATTACTTAATTCAACTTTGATTAAATTCAATTTATCATCAACATTGGTTTCCATCAACTCTATAACTGGCCTGCATAAAATACAATGTCCATCTGGCCATATAAACTTACGGTATACTTACAGCTAAATCATATAAATTCCATACAAATTGAATAATGTTCACAATACATTATTACCCCTCCAAAATAACACATTGATTAACCCAAACATTTTTGATTATCTTTACCCAAAAATTTCCTTCAGTTTCCAATTTTAAATGAATAATTCAATCATTACGTTTTCATCAATTATTATTTAATTTACCATTACAATTGAAATTCAAATCCAAATAAGTTTAAATTCATTATTAAAATTCACCTTTTCAATTAATTTAATTACCAATTTCATTTACTTTTATTACATTTTTTCAAAATGATTCTCCATTAACAAAACCCTCTTGCATAAAATTTAACTGCATTACAATCAAAACACTAATTCATTTCCTTATGTTATTTATAAAAAGCTACCTCCATTTCATCACCTCTTGCATTTCTTTTATTTCCTAATAGAATTTACTACTAGCAATGATTCAGCAAAATAAAACATAATTATCAACTCCAACACATGACTGTAAACATCAACCTGTAAACATACCTGTTTACATCAACTTTGATTAAATTCAATTTATCATCAACATTGGTTTCCATCAACTCTATAACTGGCCTGCATAAAATACAATGTCCACCTGGCCATATAAACTTACGGTATACTTACAGCTAAATCATATAAATTCCATACAAATTGAAACAAGTCTCCAAGACTTGTTTTATAAACATGGACTCAGTCTCAACATTCCAGATTACATCACCACTAGCACTTCCTTCAAATTTTAGTTCATATAAATCTTTGACTGTTAACATGTTAATCAATGACTATTTGTTACAATTCAAATCAAAATTAATTTGACTTCATTAATAAAATTAACCTTTTTAAATTACTTTTAATTCCACCTCCACTCAAAACAATTTAGCTTTAGTTACATTATTTAAAACACTTTGAATTTAAACACACAATACAAAATAAAATTCCTTAATACCCCCTGTTAATTATTTAGTAATATAAAATATTATCATTATGATACCATTCCTCTTTACTACAAATATGTGTTACCTAAGCTATAATCTACATTACAACAAGATAATCTTGACACAATACATTTAACATTAACACATTTATTTACAAATTTTCGTCATTTCCAATTATTATTTACCACACCTCATTACATAAATCAGCCGAGTAATTGTACCATTGACTAAAATAATCAAATGTTCATTCACTATTTTTTCTAACCCCCGTCATCGAAAATTAATCTTTTCTGCACATAACATTGTTCATTTTTATTTATACAAATCATATGGCTAGCTTTTGTGTAATAACCATAAAAATTCATTTTTTCCAATATACCATCATAATAATTTTTAGGGTTACCCCCCATTATTACTTTATCATGAGCCAAGTCTGCATTAGTATTTTTTGTCCAGTCTTCATTGGTATTCATTGTTACACCCAGGTGAGTTACATCATTATCACAATTGTCTGCTACTACAAGGACACTAATTCTCCCCACAGGTAAATGTTTATCATTATCAACTACAATATACTCATTGTTAGCTACTGCACCAGGTAAGTCTACATTGTTTATAATATAATAATTTCTTTCAATATTTATTCCCCCTACAAACCCTTCATAGTCTCTGCTTACTCTGAACAACTCTATCACTCTATCTCGCTCATAATCACTCTCCAATCCAATTTCACATTTTTATTCCACACAGAGGGCAAAACCACTTTCTTATACTTCCATCCGGACTTACCAGATAAACCGCAAAAAATTAAGGGACATCTCGGAGACCATTTGGCTCCCACAAAAACTCTTGAGGAACCTTTGTCCTCCAACAACATTGTTGAAGCCTTTCCTGCACCTATACCACAAGTTAAATTTGCCCTTTGTTCATACTCTACATTTAAACTACCTCTATACTCCCTTTCTAAATCATTACGATCACTAACTAGCAATCCTCTAACCTCAACTAAATTTCTACTCTCAATGTTACTACTGTTATTTACTGTATCACTTTTTGATACCCCATTTTCAAATTTATTACCCACTTTACTTACAAAGCTCTTTAAATTGTCACTTTAAATTTATTGTAATTACTTGTTGTCCAAGTTCTTTTTGGTTAGATTCTAACGTTTTTGTTTTACCGTCTACCACACACACACTCTCTCCTAACTCATCTCTTTTTCTTTTTGTTTCACTGAGTATTTCATTAATTCGCCCTTCAATACTACACAATGAATTAGTTAATTTGTCAAACTTAGCCTCATTGGTGTCGAAACGTTTATTTAATTCACTGAATTTAGTCTCAAACTTTTCATCACTATTGTCTAAACGATTATTTAAGGCATTTAATTTACTGTTCATCTCGCCCTTAAATTCATTAAAATTATTGCTTAACATCATACTTTGTTTTTCTAACATTACTTGTATCATATTCACTATATCGTTATTGTCACATTGTTTGTTTTGGATAGGCGTTGAATGAATCTTAGCGCCTTCCATTGTCACTGACTCGGTTAGGCTTATTTCGTTTATTACCGTTTCGGTTACTATTGTGTTTACTTGATTTTCAGTACTAGTACTAGTTAAATCAATGTTGTTGACTTTATCACTATTGTTCTCCATTTTTATATTATTGTTTACTTATACACTTATGCTTACTAAACTACACAATCACCCTCACTCCCAAATAACCCGTTCTGCAGTTTAATTAGGTCTGGCTCATGTATTGAAAAATTACACTCGAGTCCCTGTTCGATTGCCAATGAAACAATTGAATTTCTATCAATTTAATAAAATATATTTGAGTCCCTGTTCGGGCGCCAATGAAACAATTGAATTTCTATCAATTTAATAAAATATATTCGAGTCCCTGCATTTGGGCGTCAATGAAACAATATAATTTACTTCAATTAGTAATATCTTACCTTAGGGTTCTTCTCCAGGATCTTACAGACAAAAATCAACTGCAGACAAGGTTATATGGGTCTAAGTGCGAAATAATTACGCTAACACATTTTATACTGTCTAAATCACATGCTTATTTTTATTTGCTGTCAATACCTCACACCCTTCTTTTACGTTCTATAAAAGGCTGTACAACTATTTTATATCAAACCATGAAATTAATTCTTATCTCTATTAAGTTTGTTTTTAAATACTATTATGAGTGATATCACTAGTTGGATATGAATATTGAAACGAACCAGTACGTAACCTCTACATTACCCCCCCCACACACACACACACACACTCTTTCTTTTACATTAATATTCAAATAAACCCCATTCCCTTAGAGATCTCATAATAAACAGGTGTAGATTTTACGACTGTTCAAATTTTGTAATTAGAAGAAAGTGATTAAATGAGTACTCAGCCTGGTTGTAGACCTGATCCAATTTTGTAAGCACTTATTTTGTCCCGCACTCCGAAAGTCACTTGAAGTTAGTTAGAATTATTTTGTCATTTGTATAGCGTTAATTGTTTGCTGGTTACTAGAACTATTTTTCTCACATTTTAATACTTGTCGGCTGACTTTACTTTTGCTTGAGCGCTAATGGTTTTAATTAGCTGACCGCGCTATATTGTTTGTACACTTTTTATAAATATTTTATTAGATAGGCCGTTTTTAATTTCGGCCTATCTTACACACCCGAGGCCACCGTTTAACTTGTTAATGCACTGCTCCCTGCTACTGTCTGATGCAAACTCTAGGGTGACAAAGTTCTTACTGTGTTTTACACAGAGACTGAGGTGGCAAGCTGTTGCGTAATACGTCTGGCGTGGCTGTCTCCAGACATTAAACATAAATAGTCTACCATAACATTGTATGTTGCTGGTTACAATGAGGTACCCCTTAGGTGAATACTAGCTGCTTTCAAATTAAAACTGAATTAAATCTTTACTATCTCTAACATACAATTCTGTACCGTCACATATTGAAACAAAAACCAAAATAAAATTTGTAATTTTTTCTAAATTTCAATTGCGGACATCTTATAGCTATCTCTTATAGAACAAAAGTTTATCGCATACCAAAAATTTCACTACATGGAAATTAACAAAACTTTCATGATATGGGACCATTTTAAATCTCTGTTCTTGAAAATGATTAAAGTTATTGGTTCGAATTTATGTCTAAAACCATCCTCAAACTTCAAGAAACACGGTGGTGAAAGAATTTTTGTATCAGATCAGTAGTTTCTGAGGTTAGCCCAGACAACGATACAAACAAATTTTACCTCTTTGTAATAGTAGTATAGACGCCATGTTTATTCTCCAACTGATATACAGCAGAACAGTTGCAGCCTGTTTTTACTAATGTACAACTAGTTTCATATAGACTTGAAATCAGTTGCATAGTGTAATAGAGGCCTATTGGCCTTCCTAAAGGTGTACTGTAGGAAAGTGATGCCTAAACATATTTTGTATTTGGTTTAAACAGGGATTTTTGTATGTTAGAATTATTTGATGTTTTTATTTGTTTTAGTATAATTATTTTTATTGTTTTTACAGTTTGCCGCGCACGCGTCAAGTTATTATTCGTTGCTGTGCGAATTAATGTGTTTTGAATTGAAACCAGAACTTCGTTCCGTCCTTCGAAGATTCTTCGTACGTATAGGCCCGGTGTTCAATATCACTTGAGGACAATTGACTAAAGCGCATCAGAATTTGCGCAAATCTTCAAGTTTATTTAAAAAGTACTAACGATGATGATGATGTTCATGATGATAGTGAATGTGGTTGTTACGATGTTAATGAGATCTTCATAGAAAGTAGTCGAAATGAGTTGTTTCACCGCTATATATATAATGTTTATTATTACTATTATTTATTGTAAGTTATCATTCAGTTAAAAGAAAACTGCATAGTTTTTAATTTAATTGCTGTTGTATGTTCATATTGATGGTCAACGATTCTTGTACACTGTTGTATATTTTTAAATTAGCCTTTTTTTATGAAACCGATCATACACAGACAGGTTTCATAAAACACCGCATGTTAAAATTATGTATACAATTCATAGTTATATGGATAAAAATGGATTGATGGTATGTACATATTTTGACCATTCAAACAGATTTTATGCTATTTTTGTATGGAATACATATTGCAAACTAACGTTTGTACAGAAAGTATTATTGTGTGTATGTATTTTTGTGTTTGAATGTTTTAATTTCCAGCTGTATCGCAAGATTCTTACAAACATTTTTGGTTCATGGGTAGGAACTGTACTCTTAATTTGTGTATACATATTGTATTTTCCTTTTATTATTATTTACAAACTGATAATATGTAACAATTGCAAGATGTTATTTTGTTTTTAGAACCCGGAAGCTAAGGTTTTGTACAGTATTTATAAATTGTATTAATTAGTTAAATAAGGTGTAAGATTTTATGTAGTCAAGTGAAACAGAGTTATTGAATTCATTTTATAAAGAATTCGTTGTATTGTGTTGCGCTCAGGTTGAACTAAACCACACACACTGATCATTGGATTATTTGGTTGCATATAAACATATGATGTGAAAACAGTTCTGGTATGAAAAGATACACTCACTTTAAGTAGACAGGCGTGATCATCTTTACATGTCTACTTTCAAGGTCAAAGAAAGTTTACAAAACCAAAGGATCAGAATAAGGGAAATTCATCTATTCGAGGGGATACAGAATGTATTCATGATTAAATTCTGTAAGCAGAAAGTTGAGGCAGTGGTACTCGATCTGGATGTGATGTGACCCTAAGGCACAGATAAGGAAATGTCATGAGAGTTGCAAGATACTTGAGTTTCATTTGTTTTGTACCTTAGATTTCAATGTACGTTACATTACTTGATTTTACTGAAATCAGATTTCTTCAGAAATGCACTGCCACCACAAACGTAAGGACTTTCTAATTAGTCTGATGTTCTGTTGTTTACTCAGTTATAGACTGGAGATTTTAATTAAAAAGTTAACTTATTTTGAACCAGAAATTATAAACTACATTTTCTGAGGTTTTTAAAACTGATGACAAAAAATGAAAGTCAAATTATCATCACCATCAGTAGCTCCACAGGCCACCATGGGCCTCAGCTTCCCTCAGGATTTGCCTCCAGACTTTCCTATCCGTAGCCAGTGTCCACCAATTTTTCACTCCAAGCACTTTCACATCCTCTAGGATTCCATCAGTCCATCGTAGTCTGGGTCTTCCACGCCCTCTCTTTCCTTCTGGTGTACATTTCATAACCTCTTAAGAACATCCTCTTCGTTCATTCTCTGTACACATCCTGTCCACCTCAGCCTAGCTATCGTAATCGATGTCACACAATATAAGGCGATCTGTATAATTCGTAGAGCTCTCTGTTGTACCTTATTCTCCACTCTCCACCTTCCCTAATGGGTCCATAAATTTTCCTAAGTATTTTCCTTTCAAAAGATGTAAGTCAAAATGGGTCGCTCAGTTAGTCTCTTAAGCCTGTAATTGGGGAAATCCTAAGGGTGTGGAAAGTTCTCAATTCTGAATATATGCATATGAAAATAGATGGTCTTGGTTGACAGCAAAGAAGAAAAATATCAGCAACACCCAATACATAAAGACTTGGACTTGGATTTGGTTCTTCCATGTGTCTTGTTCAAGATTCTAGGACCTCCAGGTTTGTCTATTCAGCATTTTGGCATGGTTTAGGCATACCTTACTTTGTTGCGACTTCAAAAAAGGTTTAGAATTTGTCATTTTTTTCTGTTTCTTATTTGCGTTAATAAGTACTGATAGGTGTTGGTTGGTATATGATAACATATTGGAGTACCAATCCGAGTATGTGTTACCAAGTATACCAGCTAAAAGAAGTATGAGGAAAGGCTGTGCAAACATTAATGTAATGATCAGTACAGGAGGTATCGCTAAGAAAAATATTCTTCTTTGGTAACACTACACATTGAACATAAAGTAATAATGCAATTACTTTATAACCAAGTTGAAATGAAAGGACTGGAAATGTGGACGGGTGTACAACACGCAAAGTCGACTTTAGCAGCAAAACTATACTTTCAGTGAAATGTACCGATTTCAACTAAACAAAAGTATTTCTACTAATTGAATTCAGCCCACGGAAAATTGAATGAGACAGTTAAGTGAGATCTTGTGAGATCTTTGTCTCCAGAAGTGGACAGTTTGAAATTGAAAAACTTGATTAGAGTAGTGATCCTATATGTATGCACTGTCAAAACATACATGTTGCAGACAGTTAAACTTGAGGTATATGCAACTTAACTGTATTCTGTTTTTCAAAAATATGGAAATAGCGTTTCTTGTAAACTAATGTTGATTTTTCTGAAAGATTTGTTTACACGACATGCATTGATAATGTTCTAATATAATTGAGAGGCTTTTAATTGGTCTGTTAATGTATCACCAAATAAACTACTTCAAATGAAAATCCGTGAGCGCATCTAGTATACAAAATAAATGGTTAATTTATAGAAACAAAATCTGTCAATCCACATATTATTCAGATTTATTTGCAAATGACTTGAAGTAAAAAAAAAAATGCTAGAAGATGAAAGCAGTTCATTGCAATGGTACCACACAATGTAGAAAATTTGTTAACATATTTAGTCGGTAAGCAGACTACTTATTGAAACTTTTGTTAAGTATAGGTAAATAAACTTAATTAATTCACTCATACAAATGACTGTTGATTATTACTAGTACACAAGAGGGTAAACAGTATAAAGAAATTTTGATGTTTTACAAAATTGAATCAGGCCAAATTAATGTTTCCAAAAACTGCAGAGCTGTGTTATAATAGTGAAATGTTATTGGGAGACTTGTTTGCGTATAAATCACTGTGTGATTTTCTATGAAACTATTGAAATAAACTTGATTTATATTTATTGAGTTTTGTTAGTTACGTAAATGTTATTCTGGCTGTGTTAGAATAAAAACCCGCGAGAATTTGTTATTTAGCGAACGTATTGTAGTAGCGGTTTGTTGTGTAAATTTCTGCCTATTACATAAAGACTAGTTGAATACCTGTAAGGAATTAAATTAATGACACCAATATTGTAATGTTCTTGTGTATAGTTCTGTCACATTAGAATGTTTTTGTTATTGTAGACTGATGTATTGTCCTAACAAACGAGTTGTGCCCGGTACTTTTGTAATATTTTCTTTCAAAATAAAATTTTGTTGACACATAAATACACAGTACTTTTTTTAATTTTTACGTATCATGTGTATAATTCAGACTATGTAGAGTATTAGATTTTACCGAGTTGTATACGTCTGTATTATATTTTTATATGTTTTAAAATGTGTAATGGTTGATAAATATGTTCTGTGATTATAACATAGGTACTAGTTCTAAATTATTTTTATTTTTTAAGAAAATGTAATCATGAAAGTGTTCAAACAAAACTGATAACTGTACAAAATTGTGAAAATTATAAAATTTATAAAACACTTTGAAGGGTGCTCTATTTCACCGACACTTTTTACTATCTACATGGACGACATATTTCGGCGATAGACAGCTAAAGTTGACTCGGGAATATCACTTCAGCGAAATATTCATGTTATTGTACTGCTTCATGCAGATGACAAGGTAATGATACAGAAAACAGAAGACCAGTTACAGGTGGTAATATTTACGTTCAATAGAATCATACAAGACTATGGGCTACAGATCTCTGCTACAAAATCTAAAACGATGGCATTTCATGGCAGGTACCCTATAAGAACTAAGATAGTCGTGAATCATGGATAGTCGTCAGGTTTTGGATCAGGTTAATCATTTTAATGTTCTACGCTGTATTGCCAGACATTTCAACTAAAATTGAATGTTCAGTTATGATTTACTTTTGTCAGTTTGTGATGTTAAAAAATATATCGAAATATAAAATAAATAAAATTCACTGCCAGAACTTACCTGTTTGCTTTCGCAACTACTTACCGTATTAAAAATTCATCAGAAGACCAAGGTCGCCACGATTATTTTTTATAGGTAAAAATATCGAAAACCTTTATACTCCACCTTAAATAAAAAGGACAATTTTGCAATCTGACCACACCCAATTAATAATTCAGAAAGATTCCAGAACGTTAGACGAATCTTGCAGCACAGAAATGAGAAAGTGGCAATGACGAAATAACTTAGTCTAACACATTTTTGTGATTAAATGAATACTTTTAATGTTCTCTTCCTTGAAAATAAAATTATGATCAATCGTAAACATGGTAAGTTAATTGAATTATTGTATTATATTTATATCTGAAATAATTACGTTTACTGTTCTTAGTATAAACATGTTAATTGAATTATTATATTATATTTATACAAACTTATAAGTACAGCCCAGCCTGCTCATTCTCTCATATTATTTACAATACCTTATTTTTTGAAAATCCCATTTGTTTTAAAATTCGCACATATATATTGAGGCCTCGCCCGAACACGCGTTCTCGCTTCGTTATTCCCGGCACCTTACGTATTTCACTCGCTGACCCCTGCGCTGTTCTCGTTATATATCCATTACTTCCTCGGGTCCCGGTCGGTATGAAGACGTTATTATATTTGGTTATTCATACTTAAACAGTTCAACCCGACCGGGTCGCGTGGGACAACTACGTCTGTATGTGAACCCTGTTGCAAGATAACGTGGACTCGTAACGTAGACTGTCTTAACGTAGACTGTGTAATGTGGACTGCCAGCGGGCGGAAGCTGGGTTTCACTGCCAACGGATCTCGTTGTCGTTCAAAGTTGATTTGCTGTATTTTACTGACTCCATTCATGATACATAGTGGTTGTATCAGTAATATGTGTCGACAATCTCTAGGCACTGCTAGTCTGACGTCACTAACAGGAGGCGGTCCTTAGGTCTTCGTATCCGGCCTCATGGTAAATGAAACTACGACGATTCCCCTCTAGGCCATTTTGAGTTTTCTGAAGGAGTGTCACTCCAGCGCGCATACCTGTGCCGTACGTGCGTGCGCCGTCACATTCACGCACAGTTCTGAGAAATCGAGGGTGGTACAAATTCTTTGCCTGGTTTCGCAACGGAATACTGCGTCTTGCCTTTGTTCTGAAACTGTTTTCTACACGTGGTCTGTTACAATGGAATTAAAGTTTGCACAATATTTTTATGAAACCCCGAAAATTGAAATAAAATTTAAAAATACCAATACCCCACATTTTGACACGTCACAATACCCCCCCAATGAGAATTCTTCTGTCCAGAACAGAAGAAATCTCATTGATAAAACCCCTAAGAGGATCGGTGAGGAACTGGTGCCAACAACCCCCTTGTTCTCATACTTCATGGGTACACGACCCCCCTGGCTCGGCGACTATGGACGCATCTGAACGAGATCACTGGACTTCTCTGTAAGAGATCCCAACACCGAAAAATCGAACAGACACGTGCCACGGCGCACCTCGCCTTCTAACATGCTACCCCCAAAATCCTCAATCCCTGGCTTAGATTATGCCCGACCCTCCACCGATATGTTTCCCCTTGTATGCAAGCTGGGCTGCCTTTAGCAGATACTGGGCTCACACACACTCACATTACATATTATAAATTGAAAAATCTTTAAAAATTTGTTGAAATCACAACTCACTGGTTGTTTCCATATAAAATCAAATCAAAAATGTTTGTATTTATTTTGAATTATTCTCTTCATGAGGTTTTTCTGTTATTTCCGTTAATTAAAATAAATCAATTTAAACATCTCTTACAAATAAGACATTATCTGGTCCCTGGATTCTACCTGAGGCGACCCCTTCCCACTAAATCGGTCCCACCCCGTCCCAACCTATCATTATGTTGCGGACTCCTACATTACACTACCCCCTACTACAAAATTGCCGTCCCCCAAAATCTCAATCTTATTACCTCACTTCAACTACAACAAAAGAACATCATCAATTATAAACATCAATATATCACTCAAAACTCTACATACATTCTCCATGACTACTGTGTCAACATCAATACTTCTCAACAACATTACCTTATCTCAAAACAACATTACATTAACTCAAAACAATATTTTTCTCTCTACTACCCCTTTAATTTTTACTTCAACTTGGACAGATCTACATGTCCCACAAAATATTCATCACCCAAAAACTACCTTTGTTCTTTTTGACAATTCATTTAAAGTCTTACCACATTAAATTACTCTTCTCATTACTTTAGCATCTGTAATACATTGAAATATTGCATTAAACATCAATTACCTGGGACATTTGTAAACAATTTTACAGTGACCCTTTATTGCTGATCAGCTGACCTTCTTAGCAAAATGAAAACACATCTCAAAATTTAGCAAATCACATGAAATATATATTTATCAATACTTACTTCTAACCTCCATGTTTCCCCTTTTCTGATTCTGATAATTTATGTTAACTGCCTGCCAGTTGGTTTAATTATTTGCTTAGTTAAAAAAAAAATACATAAATTATATAAAACACATACTTTCTGTCAACTCTTATATCTAACCTACTACAATAAAATATTACATTTAAATATAGAATGAACACCTTATATTGAATGTCTGAGCATCTAGTTATTTAAACAGAACACAAGCATTTTATTGGATCAAAATTTGAGTTAGCAATTTTTTATGTTATGAAATTTAAATTCGTGGCTCATCTGAGACACCTCCCATCCACACACAAAATTTCCAAATTTATTGTTAATAATTATTATATATCATCTTTCAATTATTATTAAATTTTTTAATTATCATTTTTATTTAATACAATTATTTCAAATAAACATTTTTATTATACTTGATTCGTACCATAAAATTTCTATACTTACAGTCCATTTAAATTGATATACACAAAACATATTCACCATACCAATACTTTCACCTCACCTCTGAAACATTTAACATAAAGGTTAGTTTAAATCAAACAATTCATCATTTAATTACCAAATTTCCTCTCGTAAAATAATTTGAATTCATTAGAGAGTTTAATTATACAACATTTAAATAACCATTCAAAATATTTAAAACATATCAAATTGTTTTAATTATCTTAATTACTGAAAATACAAATTATATAGCTATCGAAACAATTACAATTAGTCAATTACTGTTTTTCAAAATTAATTCTGTTATTTATTTAAATTGCAAAATATTAATTTTATTATTATCACAATTATCTACCTACATACACTGTTCACTTAACCTTTTACAACACATACAATTGAATTCACTACATCTTTATTTACAAATCTGATTCATTATTATTCAGTTGTCATCTTTCAATGTCCAAATCAGCTAGGTCAAAACCTATAAAACAAAATATTTAACTGTCCTTTATTGTTTTATGGTTTAGCCTCCATCGTCAAAAAGATATCTCACATATTTGTAAACTAAATTATTTTTGTTTACCTTGAGTTTATTATTATTGTTTTCATAAACCATTATTTCTAAATTCTTCATCATACCATTTATTATTTCATACAACTTGTCGCTATCAGTTAATTTTGTCCAGTCTCCGTCAGTAATTTTTCTAAACACCAAATCAATTATTTTATCATTATTTATAACAGTTTTATTCAAATATTCCTCTCTCTCTGTTTCATAATGCAATTTACTTTCTTCATCTCTCTCAATATCTAACACCTGCACCAACATTTCATAACCTCTATTAATCTCAAAAATTTTTATTTCTCTCTCTCTTTCATTACAACACCTCTCATAACCATACTGAACTCTCCCATTCCATGCAGAGGGCAATACCACAAAATTATTTAAATACCATCTGGCCCTACCAGATAAACACAAAAAACTTATATGACCTTCTGAAGACCTCTCGTCTTCTACAAAAATTATTGAGGAACTCTTGTCCTCCATCAACACTTGTGAAGTCTCTGCTTCACATTTAACCCCATAAAAATTTGCCCCCTGTTCACCTTCTACATTTAAACTACCACTATACTCCCTTTCTAAATCATAAGCACTAACTAGCAATCCATGATCAACCTCAACTCTCATTCTACTCTCATTTTCACTATTGTCTACTGTATCACTTTTTGATACCCCATTTTCAGCTACATCATCATTATTCTTGTTTAATGTTATTTCATCATTATAATTAATTATAGTAACATCACCACTTAACTCAGAATTGTAATCACCATCATTATTTTTACTAGTTAACCCTACTTCTCTCACTATTTTGTCACTGTTATTTATTAACTCATTATCTTTATTACTCACCTGGTTAATTATTTCTTCACTATTAAAAACATTATTACCACTTACCTGTTTTACTTCAACTTCTGTACTCTCTTTATTCATATTATCAAAATGTTTATTCATCATTTCTGCCCTTTTATCCAATTTTTTGTCCCATTCGTCAAAACGTTTATCCCACTTTTGGTCCATTGCTATTAAAAAATTCATCACATCATCCCATGAATACTCTTTTTTGACCACCCCTACACTATCGTTATCATTAGGCCTATTCACGGTCTTATTTTCTACCCCTATTATTTCAACTATTTTACCTTCATCATTGGTCATCTCACTATGTTTATTGATTTCTGCAAATATTCCTTCTTCTTGTTCTTCCATTCGGGTTAACCTATCGTCTAAATTACCCCATTCCTCGTCTGTCATCTCGCCTACCACCTCTCTAAATTCACTCTCCCACTCATCCCACGCAAAATCAATATATTTATCTTGGATTTTTGACATGTTTAAAGTTCGTTTGTATAACACTTTTTATATAAAAAACACACTAACACAAAAGCCGCGCGGTACGCCTTGGTCCTTAACGGACTGTTGAGCGGAGGTTTATTATTATTATTTATATAAAAAAACCCCTATTTTTCTACACTTAACACACCTACCACAACTGTAAATCACAACACAAACATAACCTACTCACACGTAAATACGTACTCTAAATATTGTTTACAAATTCGTCATTACCACATACTATTTTCTGTGCATTAAAATAGGTCTATCTCGTATAAATGAAATTAAACGAAAATCCTGGCAGGGTCGCCAGTGTGATGTTAAAAAATATATCGAAATATAAAATAAATAAAATTCACTGCCAGAACTTACCTGTTTGCTTTCGCAACTACTTACCGTATTAAAAATTCATCAGAAGACCAAGGTCGCCACGATTATTTTTTATAGGTAAAAATATCGAAAACCTTTATACTCCACCTTAAATAAAAAGGACAATTTTGCAATCTGACCACACCCAATTAATAATTCAGAAAGATTCCAGAACGTTAGACGAATCTTGCAGCACAGAAATGAGAAAGTGGCAATGACGAAATAACTTAGTCTAACACATTTTTGTGATTAAATGAATACTTTTAATGTTCTCTTCCTTGAAAATAAAATTATGATCAATCGTAAACATGGTAATTGAATTATTGTATTATATTTATATCTGAAATAATTACGTTTACTGTTCTTAGTATAAACATGTTAATTGAATTATTATATTATATTTATACAAACTTATAAGTACAGCCCAGCCTGCTCATTCTCTCATATTATTTACAATACCTTATTTTTTGAAAATCCCATTTGTTTTAAAATTCGCACATATATATCGAGGCCTCGCCCGAACACGCGTTCTCGCTTCGTTATTCCCGGCACCTTACGTATTTCACTCGCTGACCCCTGCACTGTTCTCGTTATATATCCATTACTTCCTCGGGTCCCGGTCGGTATGAAGACGTTATTACATTTGGTTATTCATACTTAAACAGTTCAACCCGACCGGGCCGCGTGGGACAACTACGTCTGTATGTGAACCCTGTTGCAAGATAACGTGGACTCGTAACGTAGACTGTCTTAACGTAGACTGTGTAATGTGGACTGCCAGCGGGCGGAAGCTGGGTTTCACTGCCAACGGATCTCGTTGTCGTTCAAAGTTGATTTGCTGTAGTTTACCGACTCTATTCATGATACATAGTGGTTGTATCAGTAATATGTGTCGACAATCTCTAGGCACTGCTAGTCTGACGTCACTAACAGGAGGCGGTCCTTAGGTCTTCGTATCCGGCCTCATGGTAAATGAAACTACGACGATTCCCCTCTAGGCCATTTTGAGTTTTCTGAAGGAGTGTCACTCCAGCGCGCATACCTGTGCCGTACGTGCGTGCGCCGTCACATTCACGCACAGTTCTGAGAAATCGAGGGTGGTACAAATTCTTTGCCTGGTTTCGCAACGGAATACTGCGTCTTGCCTTTGTTCTGAAACTGTTTTCTACACGTGGTCTGTTACAATGGAATTAAAGTTTGCACAATATTTTTATGAAACCCCGAAAATTGAAATAAAATTTAAAAATACCAATACCCCACATTTTGACACGTCACAAGTTAAACAGAAACAATACATCTGATTGAAGTCTTCTTCCTGAGGATACTCATAGTAAAATGAGTGAAACGTTTTCGTACAAGACATTTTTGGCACAGTCCATATCGGAAGAAGACTTCAAAAACATAATGGACACTGGCCGCAGAAGCCTATGTGAGAATATAATACATCTGATTAATAGAGCTGCCAGTAAAGTGAAGTAGCAGCATACATAAGAAAAATAGAGGTAGCGTGAAAAGTAACCTCACAGTGGGCTGAAATAAACAAACTATAGGGTTGGCCATATTGATACTAATCAGAAATTAGGAAGTGCCAGCTCATTTCAGCTGATATCTATTGTCTTAGAAAAGTCAGATGCTCAGGTTCTAAAACTGACTGCTGCTTGCATGAACTATCACAGTCATGACACTTTTCACATTGTCTGCATGAAAAGTTTTCTTCTTCAGTACAGTGACTATAAACCAGCAGTCGCTTAACTGGAACATTAATTATCTGACTTAGTCTTGGAGAAATAAAATATTTATGTGGAAATCGAAGGATTTAAGAATAATGTGAAATGTGATCAGGTCGTAGTGGATTGCAACAATGATTTGCTGATTCTTGAAAGTTGTTTTTTCCGTGAAAGTATACAGTCAGTTTCTGTTATACTCCACCTACTTCCAGGTGGTACTCTCAAATTCAGTTCAAAGGGAGACAGTACACTTCTTTGTTTGAGTTTCTTGATGCAAAAAAAAACCATACAAGTGGTAGAATTTCACGAAAGCATCAGATTGCTGTCTTTGACATGAAACAGAAATCTGCTACGCGTGGCAGAATGAAGTAAAGCGCAAGAATTTTGTCCATATTAAGTAAAGGTCAAGAATTTTGCCCATCTTGCTAACGAGTAGAACAGTCAGACAACCGTTCATAAGATATTAATCAATAGGCCTTGAGTCCTCTACAACTTGGGCACATATGAGAAAAATATTTCATTCTGTTTGAATTTGTGGCAGTTATCGTTCGCCGTAGAAAAAATTCTACAGACAGGCACACACACACACAACACACACTTTTCGGAAAATGACTTTTCTTCATGTTTTGAGGGTAGTACAATCAGAATCTCGAACACAATTTTTTTTTGCGATCACCATACTTCCATTTCCTTATGGAACATGGAAGTAAAAAGCATATTAACATTATTACAGAATTTTATTCATGTCATGCCAGTGAGGCAGGCTCAGGTAACTAAATAGTGATAGTGAATCCAGAAAATTCCAATTCTCAGTAGTATGGTGTAATAGTATTTTGTGTTTTTTTCCAAACAAAAAAATATGTAGTGGAGCCTGTTACAGATCTCTTGCGAAATGCTTAACAAACATGAAATTCTTTAAGTTTCTCCAGTTATCTGAAAAATTTCTAACGTTTGACATCGATCATTCCAGATAAGTGACAGTTACATGGTATAATATCATGTGTGGCTAAGAAGTGTTTACACTTTTTACTTTGTTTAGTGATATGTATTACTTTCATTGATAAGTAATAAACATTGTGTACTTACAGATTTTATTTATGTGTCAACAAATGTAGTACAATAATACGACATCCTTTAGTTTGAAAATATTATTCAACAATGTTTTGCATGATCTAGTAATTGTTTGATGTACACATTATTTTCACATCTCAAACAAGATTTTAATAACAATTGAAAACGTAAGCGTAAACCTTCTTTAAAACACAAGTAATTTAATAAAAACTATTTAAAAATATTTCAGATTAATATTTTGTTTGAAAATGTTAATTTTAGTTTAGTTCGATAATACTGAAATATTGTGATTATAGCTTTTGTTGTACATTATAGATTACAGTGATCTGTTTTGTTTATGTGATTTTAGTATAGCGAGTTGACTTTATTGTATGTTAAGTTGTACAAATTTTGTAGTACTTGATAGTTACATAAGTGCCACCATGATTTTCGCATTTACTGTTACTTTTGTGCATTTTTAATTTGTGGTTCGATGCTTAAGGTTCGACTGAAAGCATTCTGTTACAATGTTGAGTTCAGCTCAGAGTCAAGTTAAACAAACCCTATTTTCGTACTGCCATGGATAAGTGTAGCTGGAAGTAACAGTTAACAGTAACAGTGAGTTAGTAACAGTCGTGAAACAGTATTTTTCACTAACATGGTTGGAGAGATGTAGTGAAAATTGTGGACCTCCTAAGTTGCATCAGAACTGGAACTTGCTCATCACTTTTGACACTGCACAGATCTGAGAGGCATAATGTCCAGATATATGCAATCACCAGGAAGTAATTTGCCCCCTTATTTTAGCGACTCGGTCTACAAGTTGTCAGGCCAAGGGATTTGGGCTTAGTATTTGTTTTAATTTTTCAGGTGCTGCTGTGACTTTACCACTCCACCAAAATAACAATGGACAAAAGAGAAAGAAGAAAAAAGAATCAGATAAGAACAAATTTATCTAATTGTTTGGAAAACAGAAAAATAGTGTCCCATTTTTTTCTTATGTTATTCGTTCTCCTCTGGTGCTACTGGCCTACACGTGAGCCTTGATCTCCTCTCCTCTACGGTACATCTCCATTGGTCATGGTTCCGAGACAACATCATCAAATCTCGAAACCCAGCCTCCTCATTGCCAGATCGTCTGTTATGTTTTAAAATATTTTATAATTAACTAGCGAGTACCCGGCATGCGTTGCAATGCCACTCAAAGAAAGAAAGTGTTTGTATATATATAATATATAAAGACTTCGTTCGCGTGGTCTTCAATTTAATGCAATAATATATTTAGAAGAGAATCTATTCCACTGGGTTGCCATAGTAACCAGATCTAATAAGTTAGTTTTTTAAGACTCCAAAGGACCCCCCAGAGGATCGTATCGAAAAAAACACCTGTCCTATGTTGGTTCTCCCGTTGCGTAAAATATTTGTGCCAAGTTTGGTTGAAATCGGTCCAGTGGTTTAGGAGGAGATGTGGAAGACCCCAAAAGAACCCCATCGAAAAAACACCTATCCTATGTTGGTTCTCCCTTTGCGTAAAATATTTGTGCCAAGTTTGGTTGAAATCGGTCCAGTGGTTTAGGAGGAGATGTGGAAGACCCCAAAGGACCCCCCGAAGTATCATATCGAAAAAACACATAGCCTATGTTGGTTCTCCCGTTGCGTAAAATATTTGTGCCAAGTTTGGTTGAAATCGGTCCAGTGGTTTAGGAGGAGATGTGGAAGACCCCTAAGGACCCCGTCGAAAAAAACACCTATCCTATGTTGGTTCTCCCTTTGCGTAAAATATTTGTGCCAAGTTTGGTTGAAATCGGTCCAGTGGTTTAGGAGAAGATGTGGAAGACCCCAAAGGACCCCATCGAAAAAACACCTACCCTATGTTGGTTCTCCCATTGCATAAAATATTTGTGCCAAGTTTGGTTGAAATCGGTCCAGTGGTTTAGGAGGAGATGTGGAAGACCCCAAGAACCCCCCAAAGGGCCCCATTGAAAAAAATTCATAAACCTTCGCGGGCGTGCGCACAACAACTCACCGAAGTTTCATCGCAATCGGATGAATGGTATAGGAACGCATACGGGACAAAGAAAGAAACAAACATTCATTTTTATAGATATAGATTAATTTTAATTTTGTTCACTATTTCTGACGCCATCTTTTTTTATTACCAACTATGAAGTATAAAATCTACTTACCACTGGGCCAGGTTCGATTTAGGCGAACGGAAAAACAATGGGTTGTTTTCAGGAAATAACTCGTTTGTTTTTTGTTTACCAATGACATTTCCCTTTTATTTTTTCTCGTACACTTGTTCATTTAACCCCTTCTTCAACAAAATGAAACACATATTCGGCCCTGAGGCGCAATTGATAAAAAAACAAATAAAGTAATTATTACCATCAACCTTTTCTCTCTCTCTCCTTTCATCATGTATTATACTCAATCATCAATTTAAACTATATATCTAATTTATCACAACCCAGCACTTCTTAAATATATATATATATTTATTTATTCACCCAAACGCACACACACACACATTCAAGCGTTACATTTTTATATCCCCCTCAATGAGCTCTTTTTATATTATTTAGTGAACTTGCAAGATTTTATTGATTCTACGTTAATTTACTTCCCTTTTTTAGGATCCTTCATGGGATGACTCCTTGTGCACGCACACTACCTAGATTATCCCGTATTTTCCACTGATTTTACATGTTTTGAAGAAATATTTAACTGTTAATCCACTCTAATTAAAGTTTATATTTGTTACTTAACATTTTTTACATTTTGTATGTGCGGACGTCCGCAATTTTGTTCCGGAACTTTTATTCGTGACCGGCCGGCACAAAGTGTAATTTTTAACTGGAGCGAATTGTACTGTTTTGAGTTCTGAGATGGTGGGGGGTCACGTGACCACATTTCATTGTTTTCTGAATATGACGACGCCAAATTGTGAGGCGGGTTTGACTGCGCCTTGCATCCCAAATGACATATTTTAAAGGATCGGCACTTACGTCATGTGGCGTGGCCGGTGACTTCATCAGTCAAAGTTCGTTTGGCTAAATGTAACTGTTTTTTCTTGCGTCTGGATGTTGACCTTGACACTATTTCACTCATTTCATATTCCGTCGTTATTATTCATGAATAATATTTTACAATTATTATTTATACTTTTGTTTCCAATAAAATTTACTCTTATTAAGTATTTATGTTTATGTCTCCAAAATATTAGGTGGGCTGATATGTACCGTTACACGTCTTCAATCCTATAGCCTATATTCAAGTTAGTTCAGGTGTGCCTCTTTTCCTTTCCATTATGTTCGGAGCTTTCTTTTCTTTGTCATTCCTTCCAACACCACTTTAAAATTTTCACCTTCTGTGTTGTGTTCTGTCACCTTCTGTATTGTGCTTGTATTTCAAAAGCGTATCAAAATGTCTCACCTAATAGGCTAATTCACTCTGATCCTCTCATAAAATACAGTGGACTCACAAATAATGAGCTCGCTTATAACGAGAACTCGGATGTAATGAGCAAAAATACGAGATTTATTTGGTTTTGTATCTTAGTATGTAACATTTCAGAATAAAGAAAACGATAAAGAAAAGAAGGAATTAAGCCCCGTTACTAACCTTACATACCTTACCTTCAGCAGATCCCAAAAGCCCCAGGGTCACCAACACATTTTTATTGGAGGAATAGTTAATTAAACTCGCTTTTAATGAGTAGGAATGCATTAGAGACTTGATTATATCGAGCATTTGTAATTTAAAAATAAATATTATACATGTGGCATGGAAAGTTTTGCGTTTTTTTGCCAGATAGCCAGCTGATTTTTTGTAAGTTTTTACTACACAGTTCCTTTTACTATATTTCATGAACACCAATATTCAGCAAAGAATGTTACTATCTAAAAAAATGTTTAAAGTCTAAATTTCACTTTTAAGCGTAGAATGTAAAACATGTCAAAATTTTATTGTGCAAAGCCTCTTCTATAGTAGACTTTTTTTGTGTGTTCGATAATTATAATCACTGTATAAAAGTTTAGGCTTGTGAGTCCACAACTCGGATGTAGCAAGCACCCGGTTTTAACGAGCAAATTTGTCTGGTCCCTTGAATCTCTTTATAAGCAAGTTCCACTATACCTATATTAATCACATCAGCTCTGCATGTTTTCTCTTTAAACAACTTTATTTTTAAAGCAAATAACCAACCAACAGTGGAGTAGACATTGAATTTGTATTTACACATTGAGACAGGATTGTACGCTCCTCTTAGTTGGGCAGATATTTATCCTGTAACAGACCTTTACCTGTCTTATGGTATGCAGTGCACACATTAAAGAAACTGTGCAAAATGTATAAGACATCATAAAACTTTGGAAGAAAACTAGTAAAATGGTTTAAACCAAAAGAAGCTGAATATTTTCTTGGACTGACCACAGAAGCCGTCAGATATATTAAGCTATTGATTAGACATTAATCTATTCCAGTGTTGTATAGTTGTCTCAGTAATTGAGTTGGGGAGGATTGATTCAACCATGAGCTGAACTTTCCATGTAATGACACTAACCAAATGACCAGTACAAATTGAACAGTAACCATTGTGCCTACTCTGTATCTTGTGTCCCTCCATAGGGAAATTTTCAGACGTTTTGGTGGTACTTGTATAACTGAGTTTTGTTATATATATAGTTTGAACTATATGTATATTTTGCCAATTCAGATCAGTAAATTGTCGATTGTTATTTTAAAAGGTGTTGTTATTATATTTTAAGTTATATTTATAAGCAAGTATTATAATCAAGAAGCCATGTGTTATATACTATTCACAATTTATAATAACAATTGTGAAACCAGAATATAATATGACCATTAAAACATTGTACTATTTAATCGTTATGCTTGTGAGTGAAATGGAACTGAAATAAATTTCTGTTCAGTCATAAAGTTCTTGCTGTGCGTTTCTGCAATATTTTTCATTTTAGATAAATATTGTGTGTGTGTGTGTGTGTACATTTATAATGTGAACATCAATTCATATTATTGCATCCTTTGTAGTTTTATAGTTTTAAAAAGTTCTATAAGAAATAAGTTGAGATTTATAGTGAACATAATTGTAGCATATTAATTATTATTCTTATTTAAAATGGACTATACAACTTTTTAAGGCTGTTTACGAAATATGATAGTTATAATATTGTAATGAAATTGTAAGTTTTTTGTTTTTTTTTTTTTCAAAAATGTTATATAGAATATATAGACTAAGTAAAATATTATTTTTCATAAAATTGTTGGTATGTTAATACGTGTTATTTTCAACAAACAGACCAGACCTCTCTACTCCTTTGCTAGAAACTGCTTAATTGTAACTCTTTATCGCGTAGTTGTTTAAAATTTGGCTATTGCCAAAGTGTGTGTGTGTATGTGAGAGAGAGAGAGAGAGAGAGTGAGGGAGAAAAAAATGATTAAAACTTGTTACTCTCTGTCTCCCTCTCCTCCCCACTCTGTCTCTTGGATTTTGTCCAGCTGAGTATGTATATTTTAATTAAGTTATAACATTTTTTGTCTTTCGGAATTAAATTTCTAAGACTTTTGCAGCTCTTTTACGAATAAGTTACTTTCTGATTTTCATAAGAGACGACATAAAACGGGCTCAAGGAAACATAAAAAACGGAAACATATGCATTGAAATAATACAATTGGACTTTTTCGTAATGTTTAAGTATTGCATTTATACAAAAAGCCATGCAAAAATCTAGCTCTTTTTTCCAAAAGTTGTTAAAAAATTTTCATTCAGATAAAACTCAAATATAGTCAGCCCTGTGAATAACCATGGTACCCATGGTAACCATTTATACCAATGGTAAATAACCAAAGCACTAGTACAGGGTCATCTCTCCTCTTACGATGGAGAGCGGTTCCATCATCCACTACGTACGAACCTGTCATGTTCTGAACTGGCTAACTTGCAACTGTTATGAATATAATTTTAATGTATTGTTTTTAACTTAATATTTATTTTGTGGTATTAATGGACCTGTCACTGACCGCAACCTGAAAATTTGAATTTTTAAGGGATTATTAAATATTTACATATAACAATACTTGTGTTAGTAATAAAAAGTAGCCTCCACCTCCTTTTACAAGTTTGACTTTTTTGTTAACTGTAAACAAAACTCATCAAATCCTTGAGATCTCTATGTTCATTGTAGAGTAAAAGCAACTTTATCTGGCACCCTGTCATTCAGAATGCTCTACTAACATTTTCACCCAAGTACTTAAACAAAAAAATACTTTTAGCAGTAGCGTTTCATGAAGAAAATTCAGCCACTTCCTTGTCTATCCATTTAATTGCTCATGCTTCATTCTGTCTTTGTTCAAACTCCATCACCACTTATTATGTAGATAATCAGGAATAAACAGTTTCTTTAAGAATAATTAAAACATGGACAAAACTTTTTTTGTATCTTACTGTTTGATAATATAGTAATTGTTCGATCTCGACAAACCACACCTTAAACCAACATGTTTGTGATGATGTGAAAATGATGTGATGCCGCAAGCAGAAACAGCTTGTCAAAGCTGCAGCTTGTCAAGTGTTGCAATCTAATGCTTCGATGTGTGTGATAAATGAGTGTTGTTATTAATAATCCGCATATCGATAGGTGGCCACAAGCCACCATTTCGATGCCCATGTGAAGCAAGTGCAGAGCTCTGTTACATATATGTTCTGTTTTTCTCTGAACCTCTGTGTCACGTTTGTCGCGTTTGGATTATGCATCCTTTTCCAAAAAATTTATTTCGACTACTATGCTACAGACATGTATTTAGGGTTGTTTCCAAAAAGATTTTGGCACAAGGTACGGTTCTTTAGATCAGACAATTACTGATAATACTGTAGTATAAAAAAAAATATATTTTTATAAATGGGAAATATGATTAACCATATTTTGTGTTCTTTGTAACAATACAAGCATCGTGACTGGAGGGAAGATTTTTTTTTTTATAACTCCAATTTCTATAAATAATTAAAATTTATTATTAATTCAGTTACATTAATGAGGACTAGGTGTAAACATTATTTAGGTGAACTAAAAAATATCATGGTATAATTTTTCTGTAATTTTGCAATAACAGGAGTGCTATATGAGTACCGTAAATGACATCATGTTATCTGGAAATTTTTAGTAAAGGGGAGCCGCCTACCACCCCTCTCAAGAGTGCCAAATATTGAAGCTTTTGCTGTAATCTCTCTATCCGTAACAACATTAGTTACGTTTGTTCTCTTCCATCAGTAACCATATCTCATTCTTTATTTATTTTATAATTAAAACGTGTCGGTCTCTCACATTCTAATTTAACAAAATAACTCCAGCCAATTCAAAAACTATTACCGAATTTCTATGAAAATAGTAAAAATTCTAAACTTTTGTACCTCATAAGAATGTATGTTAAATTGTATCCGTCACCACACTGTTTACAGTACTGTGTAAAATTATATATTAGTATTTATTTTATTTCAAAAAAGTTATGTGATTTATATGTGTGTTAATAATAATTTAAATAAAGTGACTCTTAATTTGGTAACTCTCATTACTAAGACATAAGTTGTAATAGGGTGTCACACCCCTGAACACTGCCATCTTTTTGGATTGCCCCTCATTAAATTCTCAGTCAGCCTGTTTATTATCATAATCTTGAGTATAATGTGGACAACACTTTAAAAAAAAAACTTTTAAATTGTGGTTGATAAACCTTCTTAAAAACGGGGGTGGGGTGCATTTTAAGAGCAGTCAGCTATTTCAAAGCAAATTTCCTTGAAGAGAGCAGTTTGGGTAAATCCATTATTAATAGAATGATAAGTAAAGGAGTATACAAAAGAAGGAATTGTGTAAGAAAGGCTTTCTGTCTGGTTACAAAATACCCTTCAAATTTACAAATGTTATATTCTTAACATATTGTAATTATGTTTTTTCTTTCTTCTAACATACATAAGTAGGTAATCTTCTCTGTATTTATTGGGTCATTTGTAAACATCAAAATCATGGATGGCAGACAAGTAGAACTATTAAATCCCTATAGTGAAACTGTGTTTTACAAAACACTCAGAATATATCTGTAAAATATACATACGTGTATTTATATAAGGCAGTTTTCTCTTATTCTTCTATGGCATCACAGTTCAAAGTTGAACCTTACCCTTCATAATCATCCGCCTCCATTTTTCCCTGTCCTTGGCGATCGATGTCCATCGTTTTTATTTTAAGTAAATTATCAGCATCCCTCGCCACTCCGTCAATCCAGCATGTCTTGGGTCTTCCGACAGGCTTTCTACCCTCGATCTGACTAAACAGTACCTTCCTAGGTATTCGGTTGTCTTCCATCCTAATGATGTGTCCTGCCCATTGCAATCTATGCAGTCAGATGGTGGTGGCCAGATCATTGCCTTTATGTAGCTCCTCATTGTGGCACATTCTCCATATCCCATTTACTTGGATTGGTCCATATATTCTCAAAATTCTCCTTTCAAAATTATTGACTATGTTAGCGGCTTGTTTGTTCAGAGCCCAAGTCTCGCTGCCATATGTTATCACCACTCTAATCATAACTGTATATAATGTGACCTTGGACTGATGGTGGATATTGCTTGTCTTGAATATGGATGTCAACGAAGCATATGTTCTATTTGCGGCCTGTATCCTTTTCCTTATTTCATTTATTTCTTCGTTGTTTTCTGCCATCCAACATCCCAAATATTTAAACTGATTCACTATTTCTAGGTTTAGTGGTTCAATTTCAAACTGTTCAGGTTTCCTGGTTTTCTTCCAAGTGGTGATCATAACCTTTGTTTTATCTGTATTAACCTGTAATCCTATCTCTTCTGCCTCGCCTTTGAGTTTCTGGAATGAATCTTTTGCTCTTCCCTGGGATCTTGCCATAATATTGATATCATCTGCATACTCTATGATCTGGACCATTTTATGTTGTAATGTTGAATTCCTATCAATTGACAATTTCCTGATCACATATTCAAGTGCCAAGTTGAATAGTGTTGGTGCCAGCCCATTGCCCTGTTTTAACCCTCTCGTGACATTAAAAGGATCTGTTATACCCGTTTGCAAACGGGCTGTTGTCTGTATCATTGTCAATCTTGTCAGTTGTACTAATTTAATAGGTATTTGAAAATACATCATAATTTCAAAAAGTTTATTCCTCTGTATGCTGTCACACGCTTGCCTAAAGTTTTCTCTTATTATACCCTGCATTTGAGTTGTCATTAGCAGATCCAGAAGATGGCTTACGGGATTGTAGCAAAAAATAGCCATTTCAGTCCCAGTGAACAACTCGTATGTCGGCTGCATAATATTTTTAAATACGTATACACTTTCACTATCTTAACATCAGTGAAGTAGCACCTAACCATTGTTTTCAGCTGAGTTTCAACAACTTTCGTTGCTTGCCAATGATATGTTATTGTTTCATGCTGGTTTCCATTAATTCTGTGTGGAAATTTGCTTCTGATCTCTGAAGATGTGTTTGTGAAATGTCAAGAAATCTCCCTCTCCCATGTACATACTACGATTCCGTGGTTATTTTCCAGCTGGAAAAAGGGAATCTGCCAAATATCATAAAAATCCTTCAGGAGACCAGAAACATTATTTCCATGTGGGGTTCGGTCTAAAAAAAAAACAACACAACTGTGAAAACGAATAGTAATATTATAATAATATGCAATTCAGTGTTATTCAGTAAGAGAGTAACATTTATTTTAAATAATATTGTAACACTTTGTAAAGGTAGGTAAAGTACTTTGTAATTATATAATAAATTAGTTTGTATATGCTGTTTTCTCTAAGCAGTGGTATTCAAATCTTGTGTTATAAAAAGACCAGTGGGATTCTTACTGTTTCGGAAACAATATAAAGCTGATAGTTGTCAGCATGACTTATGTACTTAGAACACAGTTTCCAGCTAACGTTGAGTAAATATTTCACCTTAAGTAGTCATTTTTTACCAATATTTCTGTGTCAGTCCTACGGAAAAGACAAAGCAAAGCCTAGTTTTAAAAACTATTTGTTTCATATGTAGCAATCATTTATTCTTGTATAATGAACTGCAAATAAGTGCCATTATGTTTGTGTAATCGTCCGTTATATTATAAAGTTTCTCTTATGCTTACCAGCCAGTTAGTCGACAATTTAGTGCCCCAAGTGTTTTAGTCTAACCTTTAATGGCATGTACTTAAGTATGATATACCAGCTAGTGACTGTACAGATCCGTCCTCAGTACTGTAGAGAAATGCCAGCAAATGAACGCTTGCATTGGAAACAAGCTGTATACATACAAAAAGTGAATATGAATGGATCAGTGGTGTTGAGAATTATAAATATCACATGTTTTTATAAATGAAAAGACAAATTGTAACAGAGTTCTTTTCAATAAAAGTGTCTGATACGCACGAATATAAACTGTTGGTAAATTACTTTTGTGTAGTGTTTATTTAAAAAATATCCTTTTTATTTTACCTTTCCTGCTTCTTCCTCCTCCTCCTCCACCACACTGCACTGCGACCTTAGGTAGTCGTCCATTCTCCATTCTGTTCAGATGGTGTAACCATTCCCTGCGATATGTCTAGATCTTATCATTTATGGAGAATATTTGTAGCTCTTCTCTAATATCCTTTTTGTGCAAACAATCACATGATTAAAGTTCTCAGAAACTTCATTTCCGAAATTTGAATCTGGTTTTTTAATCTTCTTTGTAGGAACCCATGTTTCAGATCCATATAGTAAAACAGGCACTGCCATTGTTTAATAAAATTGAAGCCTTGTCTTTTTCCTGAACATTCTATGTATGACACCACACATCATATGAAACCTCGATATTTCTGTAGTGATATCGTGGCATGTGTCGTTCCCAATACTGATAGTGCAACTCAGGTAATTAAGGTCTGAGACTTGTTCCCTCAAGAACAGTTTTTGATCTGACTGGAAACGTCCTCCAAAAAAAAACAATTATTTTTGTTTTCAGCTTAGACATTTGAAAACAATATTGTTTACAAATATGATTTAAAAGATGTAAAGAATACTGCAACACATCCTCTGTTTTCTGTACAAAGACTGCATCGTCAGCATACAATAAAATATCCCCTCTGTTTTCTGTATTAAGACTGCATCATCAGCATACAATAAAATATCCAAACTCTGGTTCTGGCTAAGTCGAATTCCTGAGACAATATCTTGTCTCCATGATTGCATGATGTCGTACCATTTTGGATGATTTCTAAAATAGTTATTATTGGGTCCTTCAGTCTTTCGACTGGTTTGTATCCCCGCATATACCCGTGGTGCGTGTGTTACGGAGTCTTTCACAGGTACATGGGAACTACAGTTTAACACCGGATCTGAACGGCATATTTGGAGAGGGTTTCTACTAGGCAGTATATCTCTCGCTGGTTAGCCATTGCCTTGTGAGGGGGAACGGTCGTATCTAAATCAGATGGCCCCGGCGGGAATCGAACCCGCGCCGACAGCGTAGCAGCACCACACTTCAAAATAGTACCATATTGAAATATAAAGTTCGTGGACTATTCAGAATGTAACATTTTTCACATGGTGCACTAGGAGTGGGATCGGCATTACGGTCTTAGCACAGTAGTGATGCTCAGCGGTGCAGCTAGCACAGGTTTACATGAGGTATGTGTTGCTGTTACTCTCTTGTGTGGTGCAGTGACGAATCCTGCAAGTTGTGGAGTGTGTTCATCAATAGATTCTTGTTACCCAGAAAGCATAACGATGTTGAAATCCATTGTCAAGTTTGCAAAGTTAATGGAGCGAATATAATGGGTAAAGTATAAGTGGTATGAGCAAGTGGTGTAGTATGTTTAGAAATAAGGTACAAAAAAAAAAGCAAGCTTTGGAAATGGTGTTCTTAAGAGGAGTTAAAAGGTGTTCTAAACTTGATCATATAAAGAATTGGTCAGAAAGAGAAGAATTACAAGTTTTTAACTTGAATGAAAGATTAAAATATTTGAGACTGCGGTAGGAAGAGTGTCAGATTCAAGACTGGTCAATCAAATCTGGGAATATAAACCAAGGTCATAGGTGTGTGTGTGTGTGTGTGTAGACCCAGGAGAGAGCTGGAGGATCTTTGCAGGCGGAACAGGCAGCACCTTGCCTATGCTGTGGCGTGAAGATGATGTTTAGAAATGAGGTGGAAAGTGGAAGTGGCCTGATGACAGATGAATGATGAACTGAATATGACTGATGACAAACTACAGGCGAACTGGTGATTCATAGCTTCTAATTCACTTCATCAAATCTCTTGCTTAACGTTGATGGCCTCAAAGACATGTACGCATTAATGTGAGCAGAAGCAATGAAAATGGTCTTGTGGTAACTGAAAACAAGACAAAATACATTGTAATGTCCAACTCAAAAACCAGAAGGGCTCCTACAGATTTCAGTGTGAATGGGAAGTGTTTCAAAGGTATTTGAAACACCTTTGGAAATAACACAGAAAGATACAACAGGAAATAGAAACAGACAGAAAAGTAGTATGGTCGTGTTAACAGAAAAGTACTAAATACTAAATTGAATCATTCAAGTTTTAAAAACATTTTCTTACAGTTATCGGTGAGTATTGTAATTACTTGTGAAGACTACAGTAAATTATTCACAGTTGCATGAAACTGAAATCGTGAATACATAGAAAATTATTCACATTGAAATCTGGGAGTATTTCAAATCTCAGGAAATAATCTGAGACCATAAGTTCTGTAGATTTTCTCATTCCTGGTTTGATTGGTACAAAATGTGCAAGGCATATCCTATGCTATTATGTCAACAAACTGCAGAAAGTAGAGTAAGTAAGATCATAAATAAATTTTTCTTATTGGACTTCAAACTAAGCACTTGTTCAGTTTCTCAATAAAAATGTAACAAATCAATTAATTATTTTATGTATTCAAGTACATGAAATAGGCTTGTAGGCTTTAATGAATCTTATATCAACAGGCCTTATTTGTATTTGAAATATGATGGTATGCGATATTTTTGCAATGTTTCATCACTGTTTATGGATCATCACTATATGCCAGAGATGAAACAAGTCAAATAGGTGGTACACAATACATGGAATGCTCCAAAGAAGGTGAAAACTGTTCCATCAGCAGAAAAGATGATTGTAACTGTGTGTTCATTCACAGGATGTGGTGCTCATTGACTATCTAGAAAATAACTAAACGAGTGGTTGATTTCTAAAATTATAGGTGCCAGAACGCATCAATCCAAAAGTTGTACAGACACAAATATACTTATATTTTATATTAGCATATAAGTTTACATCAGCTTATTACAAAGGAGGTCTACATTTTTAAAGCCTTATAAAATGTGTAACATTCGTATAAACTTGTATTTAAAAAGATAATAAAAATATCTGAAGATACTGATATTTCTAAAGTGCTTCATTGTCAGGTTAACTGCACGACAATCGAAAACATACCGCTCATGATGGCGTCATCCCGGAGCCTCAATCAAACTCTAAGTGATGGTTTCGGTGGTTCGGACATTTTAAAAAAGTTTCCATAATTTCATCATTGTGTCGTCATATTGTTTGTTTCGTGACCTTTCCGTACTCTTTGTGTATAATTATGTATTTTTTGATCCAAGAGGTTCTGTCGCGTTCCCCCTGAAATCAATCCTTGAACAAAACCATAAATGTTGAATATTGTGCAATACTGAGGAAGCAACTAAAGTGCTACTAAGGTCAGACATCTGTGTTTGCCAAAAAAAACAACACTTTACCATTATGGCATTGTACCTGATCATAGTTCTTCTAATGCAGTTATGAATCTTCATGAACTGCAGTTTAGTCACCAGTTTTAACCCCCCTCCCCACCGCAATTGACTTTACCTGATTCTCAGTCTGAAGAAATGGCTCATTGACAAAAAGAAATTTCAGAGTCTAATGCAGAGTGTTTTGTTTATATTGCCCAGGTTGAAGCCTGACCAACACCAGGTTGAAATAAGTACTGCATGACTGTTTGTTCAGCACAAAGACTTCTGACACAGTTCCCCTATAATCAGCAAGTGTGCAAGAGAGAAGTTTGTGATTTGCTCCAGCCTGATTCAACATTGGGGGCATGGCTCTGTGGCTTCCTTAAGGATTTACTCACAGGAGCTTAGAGGTGTGTTGGTATGGTCAGGAGGCTCGACAGCCAGAAGGCATTGGCTGGAACGATGACCTGCCACACAGACTGATGGCTTTTACAATTAGGCACTTTTACACCTTGTGAAATGGCTTACTGGAAAAAGATTTGCTTCAGATGTGAAGGTCATAACCTGAACTAAAAACGCAACTAAATGGATTTAAAAATAAACCAGGTGATATTGAAGACAATAAACCAGGGACTCCAAACGTCTTATAAAAGTTGGGTGGTACTGAAACCAATGACTAAAATTTGTGAAAAGTATCTAAAAAAAGTTTAGACACATTACATCACATCACTTTTTGTAGAAACTGAAAGAAACGTGTATCACAGTTTCTCCAATATGGACACATTAAATCAAAATCAAATGACTTTGGACAAGAGTCTAGTGATGGTGATAGGCCAAAAGTCAAAATCAAAAGTTCAAATAAGACTACCTAAAGGCTCTTTCATTCCAAACTTTGAATACAATAGTTGATGAAGGTATTAAAACACACCAGCTAGAACCTTCAGTTAGTCACTTCACAAAGCAGACACCATTAGACATTTTGTTAACCTGAGAAATGCCTCAAGGATGACCTGATTACCAGAAAGCACATTCAAAAGTTGACTAAAGATTAACAGTATATCTCGCACTACTATTCAATTCCATCTTAGGAATGAAAAGTCTTGTCACTGGGTACCCCCTGACAAAAGGATATTATGTAATAGTATGTACATAAATATAATAATATGACTGGCATACTTATGATAATTGTAATGGATTTTCTTCTTGTTCTTCTTCTTCTGGCACTACAGTCCCTGTTGAACCCTGGCCTGCTCAGCGATTCTTCTCTGTCCAGGTCACTCGCCACTCACATTTCCCTCAAATTCCTTCTACATTTTCATACCATCTCCTTCTCGGACATCCTCTCCTCCTTACTCCCTCTGGCTTCCTTTCCAATGGCATTTTTGGACCTCGATCACTTCTCATTCTCACCATGTGCTTCAACCTTTGTGCCTTCACTGCCCCAACTATGTCCGCTTCCTCCATAAAGGTCTCTTCACTCACAATTCTTTCTTATCCTTCACATCTCTCTGCCCCACACTGGTCCATAAATTCTTCTCAGAATTTTCCTCTCAAAAACACCAAGGTTTTTCATATTTTCCAACTTCAGTAGCCATGTCTCGCTTTCATGTGGTACTGTAGATCTGATTACTGTGGTGTATATTTTGTTTTTGACATTTCTTGATACATTCCTGGATTGGAATATATTTTTTAACGCATAGTACCTTCTGTTTCCTGCTGCTATTCTTGCTTTGATTTCTTCGATTGTTTCATTATTCTCTGTAATCGTGTTTCCAAGATATTTGAATTCTTGGGCCTCCTCAAAACTGTGGTTGCCTATTCTTATCTGTCCTTCCTCTCTTCTCTCCTTCCTTGTCGTCAAAATATGCTTTGTTTTCTCTTCATTTATTTTTAATCCAGCCTTTTTCCCTTCTCTTTCCAATTCCTGATATGGTGCCATTAGTGCTTGTCTTGTTCTTGCCTTAATTACCACGTTGTCTGCATACACTAGGTGTTGGCAGGATCTGTTATATATTGCAACATTATAACAATTATACAAATACATTACCATGTACTCAACGCAACTATAAAGTGTATTACACCGGTCAGGTGGCAGGATTTTTTTTTCGTTGCGTCAAGTATATGTGGTTGCACAATAATTAAATAATTTTTAAAGAGGAGTGAGATGTTTTTGTTGACATGAAATAATTAATTAAAACCATTTCAAAATAATCATTCTATGATTTATTAATTAATAGAAAAATATTAAAATTTCAAACATTAGACAAATAAATATTCACCTTTATAAGTTTTACAAATATACTGTAACCTGCTATGCTATTCATAACATACAACAAAAATAAACACCCATATAATCTTACTAGCTAAACAAACATGTTAAACAAGTTATTTAAATTCTTTTTAGTTTTGTGTGTTTGAAATTAACTCAAATTTTAAATAATAATAGCAACTCATTTACAAACAAATTACTATTAAAACTCAAGAATGAATTTATTGATGCTATAAACAAAATAAAAATAATCTACCATTTACTTCCAATCTATTATTTATTTCTACTGACCCACCCAAAAATACAACAAAAGATTGGTATTTCTTTTCTAAATTTTGTTGTTAAATTAAATTCCCTTATTTCTAATATTTAACTTACTAACTTTAATTATTTAATGTTTATACTTCAGTTCTTTGTAAGAGCTCTTTTCACAATAAAAATAATATAATTGTTTTGTTATCACCTGCGTATATCTGCCGTTACCGTTGCGTGTGTGTGTCCAGAATCCTGAGAGTATGATGATGATGATGATGATAATGATTCTGATGCTGTGTTCGTTGTCTCTAAGGGTTGTTGTTGGTGATGCTCCAGAATTCCTCCTTACGTCTTGGTGTGAGTGTGGTACAGTGTGTGCGTCTTGGTCGATCTGCAAACGGGCAGTGTGACGTCGTGTGTAGATTTCTTGAGTCTGAGTGTCTGATCACCCAAAGTTACCAGTGGTATTTATACTGGTGGCGATTTGACAGGTTCAGGACTGTTTTCGACATTGTCTGTTCATGCAAAGCGTCCTTTTTATTACACTCACTTTTTGGTTACTTATCACGAACTCCTGAACATACTCGTCACATGAGTGATATCATTGTTTGCGTAATTTTTTTCTGGTCACTCACATATTAATTACTATTCAATTACACTAGTAATTAATATTAATTAGTTAGCATCTTTAATATTGCACATTTGGCAATAAGTTTTATATCACCATATTCAATAAAAATTCCTTTATGTAATGGTGTCTTTATAATTGGGGTAAGTCTTTGTTTACAGTGAATTTACAGAACTCACAATTAATAAAGTGAACGAAGAGGATGCAACAACAAGATAATCTTTGTTTACAGGTTTAAAACGTATAATTAGTTTATTTTAATCCTGTTAAAACCTGATTAATTGACAACCAACAATTCGTATGCGTCTCCCCTTTTTGTCGTTCACTCCAGGTCGGAACTGGCTTAACACACACATAGACACAAACGCTGTATTTTACGCTAACAAAGCAGGTGTCACTTTTGACAGGCTCCAGCCGGTCCGTTCCCACACAAAACTGTCTAAAACTGTTCGTCTTATTCTTTTTACACTAATTACAATACAAAACATACTGCCCTGGGCAAATATATGTATTGTTGCATATATTCCCCAGGTGGGTTTAAATAAAATTTGACTGTTGTACACAGACATATATGTGTACTTTATAATTATAATTACATCTTATTAACTACATTACAATTGGTTTTTAACTCTTTATAAAAGTAAATATTTTTATCGGTATGTAAGAAACATTCCCTGTTGTGGCGGGTGACAAAATTCTTTCTCTCCTATATAAACATAGCATCCTGTTTTCTATTGTTGTCATCGAGACACACCCTTGCTGTTGTCGGCTTATTTGTCTCACTCTCTGTTTTCTCGGCTCTCGTCATAATAGATGATAAACTTCCTGCATTACAATTGTTCTGCGCATAACAATGATCATTGTTCCTGTTGTCATGCATTTCACATTTTTGTTGTCAGCTTATTTCCACCTGTTTCCCTCTCTCTAAATATTTAAGAGAATCAGTTGAATTAAAAATACTATAAAGTTTTGTTTCTCTCTCTCTCACTGCTCCTCCCTTACCTGCATTCAGAGGGTCAGCTGTATTTTTCTCTTCACAATTCTCTTCTCTCTGTACAAAATTAGTTTTATTTCTGTACTCGCTGTGAAACATGTGTTCGGATTGTGCGAGTAAAATTAATAAATATTCCAATCGTTTTAATCCCTTGTGTGTTACTGGCGAATCTACTATTGCTGTGAAAGTGATGTTCTAATTTACGTACCACTTCGTGTTGTGCCAATCTGGATCTTAAGTATTTACTTCTTTCGACAAGTTGGATTACATACTCCTCTAAGGTAAGTCTACCATTATGCTGACATTTACCATATTCTAATTGGTCTCTTATTTGTTTTTGCATGTGTATATTCCCATAGCAACCTTCAAATGAGTTTTTACATTGTTCGTTAGCAGTTAATTTATATCGAGCACTCGTGTACCATCTTACAGCATAACCTTGAAAATGTTTACTAATAAAGCTACTTTTCTCTTTATAAGTTAAAGCATTACCTGTTAAATCGATTTCTCGTTCACCGTTCAGTAACAATTTTGTCCTTTCATCACTCAGTGTTGGATACACCATCATCTTCTTTTGCTCCCCTCTTCAATTCCATTTTTAGACATTCTACTTTTCCACGTTGATTTTTCCCTAGTGTATTTATTTCACTGGAATATTCCTTTGTGGTTTTATTAGACTCGACTATGACAGTTTCCAACATTATTATTCTGGCTTCCAACTCCTGTGTCTTATTGATGTTTTCATGGACTTGTTCACTGACTGCTTTTCTTTCCATATCCTGCTCCTGTTTTGCTACTATAAACTTCTCATTCCAGTGTTCAGCTACTTGGTTCACACTATATTTTAATTCTTTAGACCATTCTGCTTTCTGTTCTTTAAATCTATTCTCAATTTTTAAAGCTTGTTCATTTAGTGACTGTTCTACTCTAGTTTCTAATATTTCTATTCTGGTATTCATTTCTTCGAGTTTTGTAGTCACCTGTTCTTTAAACTCTTTAAATTCAGCTTTAAATTCGGCTTTAACTTCGTCTTTATTTTTTGCTAATTCAGCTTTAAAGTCGGCCCTACTTTCTTCGCTAATCTTTTGCATTTGTTCCTGGAGACTCCTAAACATAGCCTTCAATATCAACTCCTTTCTGCGGTGTAGCCATTTGTTGTATCAGAATTCGTTTTATTATTAATTATTATTGGTAAACCGCAACTCTATTGGTTTTTATTTAATATTATTTATTTATGTTTATTATTATTATAAATTATCTCATACCAACAATTTCTCTCCTCTTTTCGTTCACCTAACCTCTTCATTTATAGATACTTCATCTACGTTTCTACAGTGGATTATTATGAGCTTCTTATCAAGATACTTTATTTATCAAAATTAAGTACTTTACTCTTGTTAAAACATAAAACATTGCAGGTAAACTACCCGTTTCTCTAAACCGATCTTCACCAAAATCAACAGACCTTCAGTCCTCTACAATGCAGGGATATGTGCAAAAAATTATTTGATTCTGTTTGAATATGCGGCAGTTATCGTTCGTCATAGAAAAAATTACCCTTGTTAAAACATAAAACGTTGCAGGTAAACTACCCCTTTCCCTTAACCGATCTTCACCAAAAACAATAGGTCTTGAGAACTCTATATTTCAGGGCTGTATGCGAAACATTATTTGATTCTGTTTGAATTTGCGGCTGTTATCGTTTGCCAAAAAAAAAAAAAAATTACCCTTGATAAAAAAACTTAAGGAACATGGAAGTAAAAATTACCCTTGATAAGAAAAACGTTGCAGGTAAACTACCCCTTCCCGTCAACCGATCTTTACCAAAAACAACAGATCTTGAGTACTCTACAAATGAGAGCTGTATGCAAAAATTATTTGATTTTGTTTGAATTTGCGACTTTTATCGTTTGCCATAGAAAATACCCTAGTAAAACATAATACGTTGCAGGTAAACTACCCCTTTCCCTTAACCGATCTTCACCAAAAACAATAGGTCCTGAGAACTCTACAATTCAGGACTGTATGCAAAACATTATTTGATTCTGTTTACATTTGCGGCTGTTATCGTTTGCCAAAAAAAAAAATTACCCTTGATAAAAAAACTTAAGCAACATGGAAGTAAAAATTACCCTTGATAAGAAAAACGTTGCAGGTAAACTACCCCTTTCCATTAACCGATCGTCACCAAAAACAACAGATCTTGAGTACTCTACAAGTGAGAGCTGTATGCAAAAAATTATTTGATTTTGTTTGAATTTGCGACTTTTTTCGTTTGCCATAAAAAATACCCTAGTAAAACATAAAACGTTGCCAGTAAACTACCCCTTTCCCTTAACCGATCTTCATCAAAAACAATACGTCCTGAGAACTCTACAATTCAGGACTGTATGCAAAACATTATTTGATTCTGTTTACATTTGCGGCTTTTATCGTTTGCCATAGAAAATACCCTTGTTAAAATATAAAATGTTACAGGTAAACTACCCCTCTCCATTAACCGATCTTCACCAAAACCAATAGGTCTTGAGAACTCTATAATTCAGGGCTGTATGCAAAAGAGTAGTTGGTTCTGTTTGAATTTGCGGCTGTTATCGTTTGCCATAGAAAAAAATTACCCTTGATTAAAAAAAACCGTTGCAGGTAAACTACCCCTTTCCCTTAACCGATCTTCACCAAAAACAATAAGTCTTAAGTACTGTACAGATCAGAGCTGTATGCAAAAAATTATTTGATTCTGTTTGAATTTGCTGCTCTTATCGTTTGCCATAGAAAATACCCTTTTAAAACATAAAACGTTGCAGGTAAACTACCCCTTTCCTATAACCGATCTTCACCAAAAACAATACGTCATGAGAACTCTACAATTCAGCGCTGTATGCAAAAAATTATTTGATTCTGTTTACATTTGCGGCTCTTATCGTTTGCCATAGAAAATACCCTTGTTAAAATATAAAATGATGCTGGTAAACTACCCCTTTCCCTTAACCGATCTTCACCAAAACCAATAGGTCTTGAGAACTCTATAATTCCGGGCTGTATGCAAAAGAGTAGTTGATTCTGTTTGAATTTGCGGCTGTTATCGTTTGACATAGAAAAAATTACCCTTGATTAAAAAAAAACCGTGTGCGGTTCGTAATTTCGTAATTAGAAAAAAAATTACGGCGCGTGTTGTCTTGCAAGGCACACCGAACATTTTTAAAACGAATTTATGTACATAGTTTAATTACCGTATTGTGTTTTTAATATTTTGACAAATGTCATTTTTTATGACATAGATTGATTTTATAAGTTCTGATGATGAGGCAAGTGCCTTGAAACATGTAAACTGGACAAAACATCACGGAAAAAAGCCATAGACGGTGAGTGCAGTGTATTTGGTTAACAAACACGTGGCTTGGGACTACAATAGGATTTATTCCGTTTAATTCAAAAAAAAAAACCGTTGCAGGTAAACTACCCCTTTCCCTTAACCGATCTTCACCAAAAACAATATCTCTTGAGTACTCTACAAATCAAGGCTGTATGCAAAAAATTATTTGATTCTGTTTGAATTTGCAGCTGTTATCGTTTGCCATAGAAAAAAAATCTATAGACACATAGACAGACAGACACACACACACACAGACGCTTTCCGAAAAATGACTTTTTACTTCCATATTCCTTAAGGAATGGAAGTATGGTGATGGCAAAAAAAATCGTGTTCGAGATTATTCAAGATTCTGATTCTACTACACTCAAAACATGAAAAAAAGTCGTTTTCCGAAAAGTGTCTGTGTGTCTGTCTGTCTATCTGTCTATGTGTCTAGTGTCTGTAGATTTTTTTTCTATGGCAAACGATAACTGCCGCAAATTCAAACAGAATCAAATAATTTTTTGCATACAGCCCTGATTTGCAGAGTACTCGCGACCTATTGTTTTTGGTGAAGATCGGTTGAGGGAAAGGGGTAGTTTACCTGCAACGGTTTTTTTTTAGCAAGGGTAATTTTGTTTGTTTGGCAAACGATAACAGCCGCAAATTCAAACAGAATCAAATAATGTTCCGCATACAGCCCTGAATTGTAGAGTTCTCAAGATCTTTTGATTTTGGTGAAGATCGGTTAAGGGAAAGGGGTAGTTTACCTGTAACGTTTTATGTTTTAACAAGGGTATTTCCTATGGCAAACGATAACAGCTGCAAATTCAAACAGAATCAAAAGATTATTTGCATACAGCCCTAAATTGTAGAGTTCTCAAGACCTATTGTTTTTGGTGAAGATCGGTTGAGGGAAAGGGGTAGTTTACCTGCAACGTTTTTTTAACAAGGGTATTTTCTATGGCAAACGATAACAGCCGCAAATTCAAACAGAATCAAATAATGTTTTGCATACAGCCCTGATTTGTAGAGTACTCAAGACCTATTGTTTTTGGTGAAGATCGGTTAAGGGGAAGGGGTAGTTTACCTGCAACGTTTTTTTATCAAGCGTATTTTTTATGGCAAACGATAACAGCCGCAAATTCAAACAGAATCAAATAATTTTTTGCATACGTCCCTGAATTGTAGAGTTCTCAATGACTTTCGATTTTGGTGAAGATCGGTTAAGGGGAAGGGGTAGTTTACCTGCAACCTTTTACGTTTTAACAAGAGTAAAGTACTTGAAAATTTATTTAAACTTTTTGAAACAATGGTAATTGTTAAAAATAAAATAATTTTGTTGCCAGGCAATAAAATTATAATTTTTTCATTTTAATGTAATATAATATTTTTCATTTACTACAGCAATAAAAAGGCAGGTAAGACACAGCCTGGCTGTTTGGCTGAAAATGATTTTAAATATAAATCTTAGAATATGGAAGTCATGTATGGTTCTCCATACCGATATTTTTTCATGTTTTGAGTGTAGTACAATCAGAATCTGCAATAATCTCGAACACGATTTTTTTTGCCATCATCATCCTTAAGGAACATGGAAGTAATAATTTAAAAAAAAGTAACTTGATTGTGCTCTTGCCTCTGTGCAAAATCAGATGTAAAATCTGAATAAGTAGGTTTACCAGTCTTCTTATGTTTTGATTCAATTTTTTTCATACTTTTAATTTTATAATTGTGTTAGTAATTAAACCACACTAACCATTTTTGTCTTTCTCTGCCCTTTTCTTGTTTAAGTAATACTAGGAAAAATTGTATTAGCATTGAAATTATTGGTTAATGTTACGCTACAATCAGTGTTCATGTCAGTAACTTGACAATACACTTTATTGTCAGTATGCTTCAAATTTTGACAATTTATTATATCCTACAATATAATCTTAGTACAGTTTAGAATCTGTTGAATGTATTTTGAGATGACAGCTACAGAAAAATACATCAGAAAATAGAAACAGACAGAAAAGTAGTGTGGTTAGGTTTATAATAATATAATAAATACTGAAATTGAAGCATTCAAGTTTTTTAAAAACACATGACAATAAGTTTTGTAGATTTTCTCATTTCTGGTTTGATTGGTACAAAATCTGTAAGGCATATCCTATGCTGTTATGTCAACAAACTGCAGAAAGCAGAGTAAGATCATAAATAAATTTTTCTGATGAGACACTTCAAGAGTAAGCACTTATTCAGTATCTCAAAAAAAGTGTAACGAATAAATTAAGTATTGCATATATTCAAGTATATGAAAGATGTTTATAGGCTTTAATAAAACTTATATCAATAGGCTTTATTTGTATTTGAAATATGACAGTATACAATACTACAGATTGAGATTTTTTTTCAATTTTGTATTTTATCGGCTTTTGCAAGAAATTTTTTCTTAGTTTTATTGTTGGATGAGAAAATAGTATTATTAAGAATTTTGGTAAAAATTAATGATGTCAATCATTTATACTCAAGTTCTTAGAGGGTGTTAACACTATGACTTTTACTATACAACATTCTAAGTAATTCTAATAACTTTTGTTTTAACTTACTTTCGTAAAAATTAATTTTTAATATACAGTATTCCTTAGTAAACTCAAATTTAACATTTTAGGTTCAACAAATTAAATTGTAATTCTCACTTCCCATTAATAAAATGCAACCCATTTCTTCAGGCCCATAAAAAAATTATTTAAAAAGTTTTCTGTCAGCTTGATTACAATAAATGTAGTAATTTGTAATAAAAAATATATCATACAGGCATACTTGAACTCTCCAGTTTAGGATTAAATTATTAGTACATATGTTTTCACAACAAATTACAGTTTTCACACTACATTACAGTCATTACACTAAAATTTTATTATTTTTTTATACAAAAACTAAATTTTAAATTAAAATGGCTTTGTTATTTAGAAGAAATCAGGTTCAAAATTTACTAAAAAGGTAAAAGTGACTTTAAATGTAAACGAAAGATAACCTATTACTTTACATACAGTAACTCTGACTATAGATATGTGCTACTACTTGAGTGTTTTAAAATATTTACTGTAGGATCAAATTACTAAACTGTGGGTTGAAAGTAAGGTTATGTGGGATTTATATCCATTAAACAAAACAAACATGATTGTTTTTATTTTCATAACTTTAAATTTATTACTGACAAAATACTTGTATCATGTCAAATCTTGACTGTTAAAGGAATTCTTATCGCATTCCTACAAAGACAAAGAAAATGTAGCACTGCAAAAATTTTGTCACTACTATTTTTTTATTAAAATTTTTTTTTATATCTTCTTTGAAAAACAAATTAATTTATATCTAATAACAAAGTAGGCCTACATCTGAACTTCCTCAGACTGTCACAAACTAGTGTCATTTCGTTTAATCTTCAACTGTTACATATTCTTTTAATGCACAGAGCAAGTTAGTTATATATTATGTACTTATAGTATACTTCATTTGGTTATCCATAAAATTACAATGGTGTAACAGTGTAACAGAGAAGATACAGACTATCAGTTTCGGTTATAGTAAACAAAAATACCCCTGATGTATTTTCAGTTGTTACGTTATTCAGTAAGTCTTAGTTACAGTATGATACTTTTGATCTGAAATGTGAAGTAAAAATAAGACTGTCTATGGATAACATATCTGATTTGTGGATTAATTTTTCAGAATTGTGTTGCCAAAATATGCCGTCACTGTGAACACAAAGTCAACCAAAGCATTCAGTAAAGAACAAGATAAAGAAATGGAAACATGTGCAACAGAAAAAATTACCAAAGATTGGTAAGACTCAACATTTAAATAAAAATATGGGACAAGTCAACAGAAACAGTTAATTATATTCTTGGATTTTGTTGTCCATGACGTGTCTGTTGATTAACTAATTATAACACTACCAACTCGGAACACAAGTTTTTTATTGGTCGAAATGTAAACGTTTTTACCTTATAGCCTGAACCAGTTTTTGCTTATTATAAACTTCATCAGAGGCTGCCACTGGGAGCCCTGTCCGTCTTGTTCTTGGCGATGGTGCCGTCTTTTGAAAGTCAATGTCGTGTGTGTGGGGTGTGATATGTTCGAATCATATGTGTGATTTGAATTATGTCTGTTTGTTTAGGATGTCATTTTTATGTGTTTTTGTGTGTTTGAATATTTTTAGTTGTTCAAGAGTGTCTAGTTTTTGGCCTTGTGTGTGTGTGTGTGTGTGTGTGTGTGTGTGCGCGCACGCCTGTGTGTAGAATATTCATGTTGCTGTCGATGTTTGTGTATGTGTGGTTTGCTTCAATGAGGTGGTTTGCAAAGGTGGATTGTAGTGGAGTGTAGTGCCTTTGTATCTTAGTGTACTGTTTAATGTATCTTTGCTTGAAGCAACGTCCTGTCTGGCCTGTGTAGAATTTGTTGCAATATGAGCAATTTAGTTTGTAAACACCAGGCAGATCAAATTTGTTTTTTTTTTCTTAGTGTGTGCGTTTTGATAGTGTGTGTTCTGTTGTGTTTGTAGTTTTGTATATGATTCTGTATTCTGCTTTTTTTAATTTGTGGGTTATTTTTTCAGTGTGATTATTGATGTATGTTAGTGTTATGAATTTGTTGTTTTCTGTCTTTGTCTGTTGTTTGTTTTGTATTTTGTGTAGGAGTGTATTTGAAAAAGACTACAAATACAAACTAAACATGATAAAATATCTAGCAGAATCCAACGGATACAACAGAACAATAGTCAATAAACTCCTACACAAAACAAACAACAGACAATGACAGAAAACAACAAATTCATAACACTAACATACATCAATAACCGCACTGAACAAATAGCCCACAAATTAAAAATAGCAGGATACAGAATCGCATACAAAACTACAAACACAACAGAACACACACTATCAAAATGCACACACACACACACACACACACAGAACAAAACAAATTTGATCTACCTGGTGTTTACAAACTAAATTGCTCAGATTGCAACAAATTCTACATATGGCGGGACTGTAATAAATATTTGGGAACACACACACACACACACACACACACACACACACACACACACACACACACACACACACACACACACACACACACACACACACACACACACACACACACACACACACACACACACACACACACACACACACACACACACACACATTCAAACTCTTTTTGCTACAGTCTATTTCTTGATGCATACGTGTATAATTTATTTAATAATTATAATTTCTCTACCTCAAGATGTTTTTCCCCTTATTTGGAACATGTTTCGGGAAGGCAAATACATACATACATACATATGTTTGCATACATATGTATGCATATACATATGCATATTCATTCATATTTGCTCAATGATTCTTGTATATACTTTTTTATCATCATCATCATCATCATCATCATCATCATCATCATCCTCAAGGTTTAAACCAAGAATGGTTTGTTCCGGTCTCAAATAGGCAAATATTACACCTGGTCACTCCAGCTCAGACGTCCCACACCTGTTCGTCCCCTTGGCTTATAGTTCCTTAGTTGTTTGTGGATGTGGCAGTCATCCATTCGGCAAAGATGTTCCTACCAATTCAGCTGATGCTGGGCGATCCTGTTGAGTATACTCATAATATTTAGTTCCTGCCGTATATCTGGGTTTCTTGTATGATCATGGAGAGTATTCCCTGCTACGTGCCTGAGAAATTTCATTTCAGCTGCTTGGATGTGACTGACCTGGCCTTTCGTTAAAGTTCAATTCTCAGACCCATAAAGAAGTGTGGGAAGAGCCATCACCTTGTAGAATTTTAGGCGTGTTCCTTTACTTGCTGTCTTAAGGGTTCAACTGACGGTCCCGCACATAAGGTTGAAATTATGCACCACGTCATTGCTTGCATTATAAGACACTGTAGCCCAGGTATTCAAAACTGCTAACTTGTTCCAGGACAGTACCATCTATAACAATTTTTGCCCATATGGGATCAGTTCCGCAAAAAGCCATCACCTTGGTTTTAATTGTGGATATGTGGAATTCAGAGTCTTTGCAGATTCCATTTAACAAATGTATACCCATCTGCAATCTGTTTTCAGAGTCCAACAGAATAGCCTGATTGCCCGCAAACAACAAAGTGTCAATTGTAGAGTGACCAATCATAAAATGGTCTGGGAGACACATCTGCCAGTTTTGTATGACATCGTCAATATATAAATTAAAAAGGGAAGGTGATAATGGACAGCCTTGTCGTACTCCAGAATTGATCAGGCCAACTCTAGGAGCTGTTCTCGGTCTCCCTGCTTCTATTAAGATTTTATTCTCCATATACAGACTCTGTATTGCTCTAATTATATGTTGTGGGATCCTTTTCCTTGCCACTACTGGCCATAGTTTTCTCCGATTCACTCTATGAAAAGCCTTCTCGAAGTCGATGAAAGCTATGTATGTGGGCAGCTAATACTTGGTACGCTTTTCAATGAGCTGGGCTATTGTAAATATACAATCTAAACATGATCTGCCCTTCCTGAAACCGTTCTGGGCCTCTGAAAGTATGGTCTCCGTTATCGCATTCAGCCGTGTTCGTAATATAGATGCATATAATTTATATGAAGTATTAAGAAGGCTGACTCCTCTGTAGTTCCTGCAGTCATTACGATCACCTTTTTTAAATATGGGAATTACCTTTGCAATCTGCTAATCGTCAGGAACATGACCAGTGGTCCAGCATAGATTAATGAACTGCAGCAAACAATCATGCAGCAAGGCTGGTGCACACTTTATAAGCTCCATGTTCAGCCCATCAGTGCCTGGTGCTTTTCTATTCTTACAGCGGTATAGAGCAGCTAACAATTCATCCATTGTTATTGGGTCCACACAATCACTGATATCAGCAAAGGTTGTTTCTACCAGTTGATCCTGGGTCCATAGTATTCAAGCCATTGTTGTTCTGAGATATTACTGACCTTCAGGTTATCCCTTTCTGTTCGATTTAAATGCCTTAATTGCCTTAATATTTTGTAAGCCTTGTCCTGCCTGCCATGCACATCGTGTTCTATATCACTTACATATTTATCCCATGAACTTTCTTGATTTTCTTGACTTCTCTTCTGCCGATGGCACAGCAGCGCTTATATTCACACCTTGTCTGAGCAGTGTTTAAGGCTAGATCCATTTGCATTTTCCATTCTTTCGCCGTGACATTCCATGACATTTCTTATAGGGGAGTTTCCAACATGTGCATTGAAATCACATGCTATTATCACATAATCATTCATGTGTGTTTTTTATTGACAACTTTCTGTAAGATCCTGTAAAATTCTTCTGAGTCTTCTCTGTGACCATTTTCTGGGCTATATACAGCTACCAATGCTGTGTACCCCCTTATGGTTTTGTACCGTTGTAACAGTAAAATAGCTCAATACTTTGTCAAAATCAGGCCTGATCAACCTGAGTATTGTTATCATTGTTATGCATGCAAACAATGTCGATATCTAGAGCACAGCTGTTACGATCTACCCAGCCGGTCCGTTCTTATCAGCAACTGATAAGACCCCAACTCGGTAGGAAGCCTAACTATGTAGGAACCCAAGATTGTGGCAGTCTTGAAATGAGTGATTGCTGGTCAAGTTCGCCTACTACTGAGAGTCAACGTTTCGAGCGCTGCAGTACAACCCTTTTCTCGACGTGAGAATCTATGCACTTAGCCAAGTGCGAAAAGGGTTTTAGTTTTGATTCCTGAACTGTCTGGGACCTTGATTGCTGTTACTTTGGAGCATTTTCACACCTGGGGCTTGGTGCTGCCATCTGGAGACTTCTTTCCGCTGCCGCGGATTTCCGCAATCCGCCGCCGCGTTCCGCGACCGACCTGGACTTCCGATACACTTACTGTTCGATTGTGCGTGCATTACGCGGAGACCTTGTGGTGAGTGTATCTTTTCTTTGATTAATTTCCTAAACTGTGCCACGACTGGTGTTTCGACACGGACTTGCGGAGAGTTACTCTTTGAGGGATTATCACTTCTGCGCCACATAAATACTGTATATATTAGTATAGTGTATTACATAAGTTATTTAGATTTAAGTTATTGTCAGTTTAAACATTTATTATTATTGCGGCATCAGCTAATGATATACAGTCATTTACTCTCATTGTTATTTGGAGATACAAGGAAAACGTAATAAAATAGAATATGATTTCTTATTTTGTATATTTTGTATACCTTACATGATTGGTATAGTAAATTTGAGCAAACTGCCTTATCAAGTGGTTTAGTGGTCAACCTTATTGGGACGGGATTGAATCTCCATGTTCGCCCGTTGGTTTTCCCTGCACGGAGTGGCGCCCTTAAAAAAAAAAGAAAAATACTATATATAAGTGAATTTGATTTCTGGTTACCACTCACACTTCTTGATACTGACATAGGTGGTGTTAATATCTATCAAGGAACCCCACCCCTTCTCCACTAGCTAGCCTGGGTAAATTCGGTGGGTAGCAAATGGCGCCCAACGTGGGGCCCTTCTCTCTGGTGAAGACATCTACATCCGTAACATCTGAGATAAATCTATACCAATTGTGTTGGCATTTTTTCCAGGGTTATTTTATGCTTGAAATCTTTGAATTCTTTACAGATTTTTTATTGTAAATGTTTTGAGTTTTGATAATTTTGAATTATCTATTGGGACTGTATTTAGCGGTAGAATTGCGGTCTACCTTAAAGCTACATTTTGTACAGTTGAACTTGGACATTTGTTATCAGATTTTTGGGTAAGAACTTGTCATTGGCTTGATATATAGCCATTGGTTTTGTGTATAACTTATGAGCATTTCTCCTTCTTTGTTAAATTTGGTTGCTACTTTAAATATGTCTGCCTACAAGTTGAGGAAAGTGGAAGTTGCGTATGAGCTCAAGATCCGAGGCCTTTCAACTGATGGTTCGGCTAATGATCTTAGGAAACGGTTGACGCAGGCGATGTCAAAAAACACTCCAATAAATGAGGCTTCCGTCAATTCACTTCAATTTGATGAAGAGCTGGAAGAGTGTACTTTAATTTTAGATGACTTGGAGGACCTAGTACAACAATATGAGGGAAACTTCAAAGATGACGAATATCAGAGGATAGTGGCGAGGCTGTGGCATCTCTACCCTCGAGTTGAATGCATTCCGATTCCAGATGCTGAGGACACCCAAGAAGAGGAACCGCAGGAGAAGAGGATGGAGCTACAACGCAAGGTGAAGAGTCTATTGGATTCTTTTGTCACACCTGAAGTGGAGAAACCGAAGATAGGTGAAGGACCAGCCAGAGCTACAGCTACTCAAGAGACTCTACCAATTAAAGAAGCCTCGGTTGCTGGTCACAGTAAGAAGCCATCACTGGGACCCAGCACTCTCCCTTTGGCGAAATCAGTTGATACTACAAACCGGCCCAATGACACACCGTCTGGACTTGTACTAGCCAATCAGGATAGACCCCAACTGATCCAGCAATCTCAGAGCTTGGCAGCAAACACAAAAACTGTTCCCGTGTACAAGTGGGGACTAAGATTTGATGGTCAGGGTGGTCAAAGTGTGGGTGCTTTTCTTGAGAGAGTAGAAGGGATTCATAGAGCTAGGGGCGTAACCCATGAAGAACTCTTTAAATCAGCTGTTGATTTATTTGCTGGACAAGCATTGGTTTGGTATAGGTCAACCATATCTAGGGTTAAATCGTGGAATGAATTATGTCAGGAGATGAGAATTGTTTTTAGAACTCCTGACTATGACTTTAGGTTGCAACAAGAGATATTTAATCGCCTCCAGGGAGAACAGGAGTCAATTGATATGTTTATTGCTGCCATGGAGGGGTTGTATAGCAGACTGTCAATAAACACCCCAGAATCAGTCTGACTTACTCAGATTCTGAACAATCTGCACCCTACTCTTCAAGATCGACTAGCACTGTGTGACATAAAAACTCTGGAAGATTTACGCCTGATGGGACGTAAGGCAGAAGCAGGACGTTTTAGGTTACTGTACCCCGCAATGTAGATTGAACTATGGGTGTTTTAGAACCAGATTTAGCATATGCTGAACCCCATAAAAGAAGAACCTCCCAAATTTCTTGTATCAGACAGGTTGCACCAACTAAAGGAAGTGTTAAGTGTTGGAACTGTGGAGCAAGAGGACATCGACATGCTACTTGCAAGGAGGCTAAAAAGAAATTTTGCTACGGCTGCGGAGAGCCAGATACCATAAAAAAAAATGCCCAAAATGCGGGCCAAAAAACTTGTAGACGAGGAAGTCAGCTTGATTCCTGAAGTTGGCTTCCAAGACAGTTTAATTAATATAAAAATCAATTACATTCTCTATTCTAAATCTGGAGATCCCGGACCCTACTTGGAAGTGCGGGTATTTGGTAAAACAATTATAGCCTTGCTTGATTCAGGAGCTTCACACTCAGTTTTGGGCAAGGAAGGACTTTGGATATTAGAGAGATTCCCAGCCAAATTGAAACCTATTAAGAACAAATATGTGGAAACAGCGGATGGCCAAAAACATGTGATTGAAGGAATTGTTGACCTTCCTGTTACTCTTGAGGCTCGGACAAGAAACCTAGGAGTCGTTGTTGTACCGAGTTTGAACCAGTCACTTATCCTAGGCATAGACTTCTGGAACCTTATGCAAATTGTCACAGACATTTACAACAGGACTTGGGAATTTGCACCGACAAAAGTGGGACTGGCATCGATTTGGACAAAAGGGGGACTACAGTCTGAAGAACATCTTGATCCTGAGCAGAAGAAAAGGCTAGAGGAATTTATTGAAAACCAATTCAAACAACAGACAAAACCATTAGGACGGACAAGTGTAGTAGAACACCGGATTGATATGGGCGACGCCCAGCCCATAAAACAAAGGTATTATCCGATGTCCCCTAGTATACAGAAGATTGTGAATGAGGAGCTGGACAAAATGTTGGAATTGGGAGTTGTTACTCCATCAAAAAGCGCATGGTCTTCACTGATAGTTTTGGTAGACAAGCCTGATGGATTGAAAAGATTTTGTGTTAATTTTCGTCAATTGAATGCTGTAACAAAAAGAGACGCATATCCTCTACCTCAGGTTATGACAATTATTGACAGACTAAGAGATTCTAGATACCTGTCCTCATTGGATATAAAATCTGCTTATTGGCAAATCCCGCTTGCCGCAGACAGTAGAGAAAAAACAGCGTTTACAGTACAGGGTCATGGACTGTTTGAATTTGTGACAATGCCGTTTGGCTTACATAATGCGGCTGCCACTTGGCAAAGGTTCATCGATCAAATCATAGGAGCGGACCTAGAACCACACGTTTTCGTGTATCTGGATGATATAATTGTAGTGACTCAACATTTTGACCATCACTTGGAAGTTCTGGAGAAGATATTCAATCGACTTCGAGCTGTGGACATGACTCTCAACCAGGAAAAGTGCTGCATTTGTCGCCAGGAGTTACGCTACCTCGGATACGTGGTTGATAGTAGAGGTTTACGCGTGGACCCAGAAAAAGTTCAGGCTATTGTTCAGATTCCCGTGCCCATAAACCAAAAGGAAGTTAGACAATTTTGCGGATCGGGCTCTTGGTACCGCAGGTTTATCCCTGAATTTGCAAGTAGACTTTATCCACTCACGTCCCTGCTAAGGAAAAACAAGAGGTTTACATGGACAGATGAGGCCCAAAATGCTTTTGAAGACATACGCAGTTGCCTGGTTAAAGCTCCTATATTGACATGCCCTGATTTTAACAAACCCTTCATTATATCATGTGATGCGTCAGGTGTAGGATTGGGAGCTGTTCTCACTCAAGAAGGAGAGCAAGTAATCGCTTATGCATCTAGAATTCTGTCAAGAACTGAACAAAAATTTTTGGCGACAGAAAGAGAGTGTTTGGCCGTCATATGGGCGGTGGAAAAATTCCGACCTTATGTTGAGGGAAGTCACTTTACAATTATTACTGACCACTACAGCCTTTTGTGGTTGCATAACTTAAAAGACCCCAAGGTCGGGTAGCCAGATGGGCACTTCGACTTCAACCATACAGCTACACTCTAGTCCATAGAAAAGGGAAAGAGCACGTGGTTCCAGATATGTTATCAAGATCTGTGGAGCAGGAGCAGGAGATGGTTCCAGTGGTCTCCAAAGTTCTGAAAGTTGAAGATGGATGGTACAAGAAGATGCTACGGGAGGTGACCGAGATGGGTGACCAGTATCCCACTTGGAGAGTGGAAAAGGACCTTTTGTGGAAACACATCCCTAGTCGAACAGCACTATGGGATATCACTACAGAATGGAAGCGAGTCATCCCCAAAGAGGATAGAGCCAAAATCATCCATATGTGTCATGACGAACCTACAGCAGGTCACCTAGGATCCTTCAAGACATTTTCACGAGTACAAAACCAGTTCTATTGGCCAAAGATGCAACAGGACATTTTGAAATACGTTGCACGCTGTCGAGTCTGTCAGACCACAAAGAGTGACAACCAACGACCAGCTGGAATGATGGGATCCCGAATAGGAGTAGATCGACCATGGAAAATGATTGCGGCGGACCTGTTAGGGCCACTACCTCGGTCCACTTCAGGCTACAAATACATTCTTGTGGTCACTGACACCTTTAGCAAGTTTACTGTTTTGTTTCCCCTTCGGGCGGCAACTTCATCCCTCGTAGCCAAACACCTGGAGCAGAATATTTTCCTCATGTTCGGCATTCCCACGTATCTTATTTGTGACAATGGAGCGGAATTCTCTGGAAGAGCACTAAAGAGTTTAGCGACCGAATACAAGACCAAGATATTGTACAATGCTAGTAGGCATCCCCAAACAAATCCAACTGAAAGAGTCAATCAGACAATTGGAAATATGGTGAGGGCCTTTGTCGGCGACAACCACCGTTTGTGGGATCAACAGCTGCCAAAGATTGGGTTTGCGTTGAGGATGGCCAAGCACGAAGCAACAGTATATACTCCGGCATTTCTCAACTTCGGGCGAGAGCTGACATTAAGGACCAAGGAGGTGGAAGAAAATGGAGAGACACCAGAAGTAGACGAGACAGAATCTTATGGGCGCAAGATGGAAGAGTTGAAGAATGTTTACCAGGAGGTTGAAACCCGGCTTAAATCAGCACACTGGAAGAACGCAGTGAGGTATAATCTACAGAGAAGACAACAGGACTTCAGAGTAGGTGAAAGGGTTTTGAAGAGGAACTTTCCCCAGTCAAACGCTGTAAACTACTAGCCATCCCTCTACTTCTTATTTGAGGCAGTTTAGTAGTAATATATTTTTGTATATAGTTATTAATAATAAATAAAACTTTTCATACAAGAATATATTTTTCATTGTTTTTTTTTAATATAACACTGTTTCAATAGTATAAACTATCATCATCAGGTATATAAATTAATGTATATATGCAAAAAAAAATATACATAAAATTAATACTGTACCTGAAGAAAGTAATACATGACACAATTTTTAGAAACACATGCTTGAAACATCCAAGTGAAAACAAAAAGAATAAATGTCTTGATATTACTTCATATAATTTTAATTTAAAGATCAAGAAAATAACCATACTTAGTGTATTTTATAATATAATATATATAATACTTTCACTTATGAACTTACTGTTGTCACTTCCCAAACGTTTCGAGATGTTGTTTCTCTCTTCAGTGGGTTTAATACTAACTGTCGATTACAGAATAACCGTTACGGAATGGAGTGTGTGGTGGAGGTTGATGGTGGGAAGGGATTGGCGCTGAGGTTCGAATTATGTGTGTGGATCAGTGTGTCAAATAGTGTATGTGATTTGTAGTGTATCTGTTCATTTAATTTAATATGTTGTTTGGTTGTAGTGTGTGATATCTGTATATTTCAAATTGTTCAGCTGTGTTTAATGTTCTACTTTTAGGTAAGCATGTATATCTACTTTTTTATAATATAATATAAGATGTTTTAATTCAGCTTGTGTGGGTATGTTATAGTGGGCCATGTGCAAGAAAACATTATATGGATCCTAAATGCAAGGTGGCACTTATCACAGGAGGTACATCCGGGATAGGCTATGCTGCTGCTCATGAACTTCTTTGTCATGGACTCTATGTAATACAATTTCTGTAAACATTATTTTTAAGTTGTAATAATGTTTTATTAAAAATTATTTTTAAATCCTGATTTTAATTTAACAGAAATTTGAAAATCAGTCTAAAATAGTTTGTATTTTATAAAGATCTTACTTTATTTTATATAATCTTACTTTCATCAGTTGATATAATTTATTTATTTAATTGTTCAATATAGCCTGCTTAGATAGTGGTAACTATATTCTAGCAGCAATCATAACTGGAATACTGGATAGTATGTTGACTTTTATTTTCACAATCATTTTCAAAGAAGGAGAAGAATATTAAATTAATGAGTTGAAAAATTATATAAATTAACATTTAAGTAATTTATTCTAATGAAACATAGAATTTGTTTGTAGATGAATATATGTTACATGCATTCAACATATATTTTATTTTAGCATAATGGAACTGTCACAAAATTGATATGTCATACAATTCTGAAAGAAAAAATTACAGGAAACAAAATATATATTGGAATTATTTACGTACTATATAGTTAACTTACATTAGACTTCTTTTCTAAGCAAAATTATTGTAAAACCTGTATAGACATCTGAAACTTATATTATTAGTAACACTGAAAGCATTTGGATAAGTGGCCAAGAGCAGGTTGTGTGAGCTTTCAGTAAACATTTTTTCATTTCATGTAGAGAGCTGTTTTGACCGGTATCTGTAAGGAAGCAGGTAAAGATGCTGTCAACAAACTGAACTGGATCCACGGCAAAGACAGAGCATGTTTTCACAGGATGAATGTGGCCTGTCCTAAACAATTTGAAGGTATGTACCTCCTGAATGTGTACAAGATAATCAAAAGATCATTTACCGTATTGTAAAAATGTAATGTTACAAAACTGTTTTTTTTTATGTTGTTGCTTATGGCTAGCCCAGACTCCTGTCAATCAGCTTTCTAGCATCCCAATATAGTTGGCTGATGTCATGTGAGTTTTTAAGATTTACGTCAATTTTTTGGCAGTGGAGGAGACCTAACTCTTTAACCAGTATTGAGTTCCTCTCTTCTTTTATGGCGTCACAGTCAGTAGCGTACACAGGGGGCTCAGGGGGCTCAAGCCCCCCAACCCCAAAATGCTACATATTAAAATGCAGTATACACTTCCTTAATTTACTTAGTCTCTTGTTTAAAATTACAAAATTGCATATTTCGGCCGATTTGGACGGGGGATATAAATACTAACAAAATAAGAAGTTTATATTTACAATTTTAACTTCAGTTATAATTTGTAGTTCATTGAGCGGTGTATTACGCTGAGTGTAACGTTCTGTAAGCTACCTATTTTCTCTCTCGGTCTCATTTGACAGCGCGGCCACACGCACGGCACACCGGCCACTGGCCACTACTACCAATGAACCCTAAGAATTTTTACTTAAGTATTAAATAATATTTTTATGAAACTTAAATAAGTACACAAATCTTTTTCATAAAAATATTATTCAGCTCTTTCTTGCAGATGTCAGTCGATAAATAAAACGATAATTTTAATAATGGTCCTAATTTCATATCCTGAATAATGAAAAAAATTACTTTAAAAACACTTTACATTTATAAGAAATTTGTGGATAATTGTTTTTTTTAATTTTTGGATAAGTCCCCCAATCACGAATAATACAGTTTTAATAAAGAAAATGTGAATCCTACTGAAAATAATACGCCTACTAATAAATTGTAACCATTAACTGGCATATGTACTCTATCTTAAACTATAAATTGTAGAAGAGTAGGCTAATGTATGGACTAAGGTTGAGCCCCCCCCCAGATTGATTTCTGCGTACGCCACTGGTCACAGTTTGAAGCAAACCTTAGCCTCCATAATCATCCGCCTCCATTTTTCCCTGTTCTTGACAATCGATATCCATTGTTTTATTTTAAGTATATTATCAGCATCCCTCGCCTCTGCATCAATACAGAGTGTCTTGGGTCTTCCAACAGGCCTTCTACCCTCAATTTGACTAAACAGTACCTTCCTAGGTATTTGGTTGCCTTCCATCCTAATGTGTCCTGCCCATTGCAATCTATGCAGTCGGATGGTGGTGGCCAGATCATTGTCTTTATACATCTTGTATAGCTCCTCATTGTGACGCAAGTCTTGAGTTAGGTGAATGGCAAATTTTACATTCTTCTGAGTTGTAGATAGGCCTATTGATTTTTTTTTTGTCATGAGCGGCAAGATAGTGGCAAACCTATATTAAGAAGAATGGAGGCAACAGAGACTTTTCTTGGTTTTTTCCAAGTTTTCCAAGTTTCGTTTATTGCACTTTCCTTGCACAAATGTTGGTTTGTTTTGGCATTCTTTTGTAGTACAATGTATTTGTCAAATTTCTGCAGTAAATGTCTTATTTTGTGAATATCCATCAGAGCATTGCTTATGATTAAAGTTCTTAATATAGCTTAGATTTGCTGCTTTAGAGTCGGTTAGTATCACAGAGACCAATCCAGCTTTTGTACATTTCTGCAAGAGCAAGGCTGCAGTTTATGGATATTATGTTGGTTTAATTGGTGTGATGGTGAGTGACAGTTACTTTCTTTACAGTAGTCAGAGATAAGAGAGAAATGTCTCTGTGTTTTCGGGACTTATTTATTATGGTTTTTATTCATAGCGTTCGAGGTACACCTTGCAGACAAGAAATGTATTTGCTGCTTGTAGTTTTATTCGTAGTGTTCGAGGTACACCTTGCAGACAAGAAATGTATCTGCTGCTTGAAGTTTTATTCATAGCGTTCGAGGTACACCTTGCAGACAAGAAATGTATCTGCTGCTTGTAGTTTTATTTATTTTTTTCTATAGTAGACTCTGAGTAAATAACAGCATAGTGTGTACTCATATGTAGAAACAACATGTGTAGTTTTCACTGCTCCAGTTGTGAGCGGCATCTTAAAACATTGTTTCGGCATCTTTATAATTGGTCGGGGTTTGACTTTTTGCAGTGCCCACACTTTGCTTTTATAGTTGAGAACTGGTTTGGTATAGGTGCTGCAAATTGGTTGAGAGTATTTGGTGCCAGGAACCTCTTGCCAGTTGTTTGAGTAACCTCGCTTGACATGCTAGTGATGTTCTACTTCGCATGCTTTACATGATGTTCCAGTTCAGTTTGCTTTTTGCTTTTTTGTATGAAGCTGACACGACTGCAAACCCTCCCCTCTCCCAGGCCAATTATAGATACCCCACTGAAACTGCTGAACATTTATTGAAAACTGGATAGATGTAAAACTTCTTCTTCTTCTTCTTCTTCTTCTTCTTCTTCTTCTTCTTCTTCTTCTTCTTCTTCTTCTTCTTCTTCTTCTTCTTCTTCTTCTTCTTCTTCAAGGATTAGGTTATATAAACCTGTTCTGGCACCCATATCATCCTCTGATGGCCCACATCTCTTCTACCAATGGTTTTATAGTTCAGTGCCGCTTTCAGCAATCGATCCTCTGTCCTCCTTTGCAGATGATCCCACCGTTGTCTTCTGTAAATTGAAATAATTTTATTTATGTTGTTTACTTCAAGTTCTGCTCTAATATCCTCATTCCTTATTCTATTTTGCAATGTATAATTTAAAGTATTTCAAAGAAACTGCATTTCAGCACTCAGAATCTTGCTGCATTCCTTTTTTGTCATGACCCACGCCTCACTCGCATAAATCAATGTGGGTATTGCAATTGTCTTATAAAATTTAACCCTTGTGCTGTGTCTTGTTTTATTTCTAAGATTTCTATGAATTGTACCACAAATATTCCTAAATTTAAAACTGTACTCTTTATTTTTGTTGATGTTAGTTGCAGTGACAATGCATATTTCAGTGTCAATGGTGTTGATGATAATGATATTACTTCAGTGAGAGGTACTTTTTTCAAAAGGTTCTGATTAGAAAAATTAAACCAAAGAGATAGAAACACACACACACACACACACACACACACACACACACACACACACACACACACACACACACACACACACACACACACACACACACACACACACACACACACACACACACACACACACACACACACACACACACACACACACACACACACACACACACACACACACACACACACACACACACACACACACACACACACACAACATCTATTAAAGCATATTACTTACTAAACCTGTTAATCACTTTTCAGACGTGTTTGTCAATATGTGTAAAGTATTTGGTGGTGTGGACATTCTGTTCAATAACGCTGGAGTACTTACAGACTGCAAATGGGAAGCTGAAATTGACACTAACCTGGTAACTATGTTTCTTAACCATGCATGTAGTTTGTATAAGATATGATTCATTTTATATTTCTCTTTAAATGGTGATCACTGTTTCGTAGGCTTGCATGGCTAGAATTACTAAAATCCATTCCCAGGCTGTTCGGCCATGGTCCATTGTTTCTGATAAAAACAGACGTTTTGACAGTACTATTGACTGCCATCATCAGTGTAAAAAATCGAGTTGCACTAACGTAGGGTGGTACACGTTACAGACCACAGTACTGTATAAATTGCGTACTGTGTTATTCACTATTCACTAGTGTTATGTGGTAACATCTTCAGCCTAAACCGTGTCCACAGACAGTAAAAGAATCACAACTTTAAACAAAATAAATTCATTTTAATCCAGATCAATACTTAACTCGCCAGTTCTTTTTCTCAAACACAATGCAGGAACGCATTCTCACATTAAATAAAGTTTCAAATTTTCTAAATAACTTTGTCGTTTAAACAGTACTGTGGTCTCTAACATGTACCACCCTACATTAGTGCAGCTCAATATTTTAAACTGATGATGGCAGTTGATGGTACTGTCGAAACGTCTGTTTTGATAAGAAACAATGGACCATGGCCAAACAGCCTGGGAATGGATTTTAATAACAGTGATCAGTGTTGTTCAATAAGTCTCTGTCTCCTCTGATCTAGTACAACCTGGATCCTATTCACTGAGTTACTCTTATGATATTCAATAAGAATAACAGTGATCAGTGTTGTTCAATAAGTCTCTGTCTTCTCTGATCTAGTACAACCTGGATCCTATTCACCGAGCTACTCTTATGATATTTTCAGCTCACTTTATTGGATGTTTACCTCTGATACATCATGGCCACAGGAGCAAGAAGCTAGTACTGCCTACCTGTAGGTTTTATCTATAAAACCCTGTAGGTGGCTTACTGAATAGGGAGGGGGTTTTTAACATCGAGTAATCTTTGTTGACAGTGTGATTGATTACTAACACCTAGTCTACTCTCCAGAGCAGCTTCGCTACTGGTTTTCTGGCATTGGCTCAGAGATGCCATTGTATGGCTCTCGACATTTTTAAAACACAGCCTTTTTAGTGTTTCCTTTGTTGCCCAGGTGTGGTGAATAGAACAGGTGGTGCATTACAGTGACATTTTTTGTCACTATGCTTTTGCTTGTGATAAAGCAACTTTTTGATGTTTTTTGCTGAAATGTGCTACATTTGGTTATTTTCTTGCAGACGTAATTTGTGAACAGGTCTTGTCATAATGCAAGACTCATGAGTTGTTGGCAAAAGTTTTGTGCCCGTATTTTTTTTTACATAGTTTTTCCAGCACTTTTACATGAGTAGCCCAAGGTCAATTTTAAGTTAAGACCATCATTTTTTCTGAGACCATACATGCATGTTCCGATGAAGAGAAACTGTTGCAAAACATGTTGAAACCCTATTATTTTAAGATGTAAAAACTATAAACTGCTGCAAAACTCATTACGTCCCTCCATGTGTACTGCAGCAAACTTTGTTATGTCCAATATACGAAAACAGCAACAAACTCATTACTGTGAAATGATAACTAAAGAACACTGCAGCAAAACTTGTTTTGTCTGTTGTGTGCAGAATTGTTTTTTCTTTTGCAGTATTTCATTACTAATGTTTGTAGTAAACATGTTTATTCAATTTTGCAATTTCAAATGGTTGATAACAAATTGGCTGAGATTTCACAGAATTATCACAAGGTTTCATTCTTTTCTTACATGTTTCTTGTTCATCACTCTTTCAATAAATTATGTTTATTAAAAAAAAACTGAATGTGATAAATGTTTTTCTAGTAGAACGTGCTGTCCATAAACAAAAGTTTAAGGATTTTTATGACATCTCATGAGGCTGAACTGATTTTAAGTCTTGACTGTCAAAAGAACCAAGTGATTCCTAAGATCCCTGACCAGGCAGCCTACTATTTATGCCAGATGTATTACAACAGCAACAATTTTACAATTTAAATTTAATTTGGGTATAATCCAATTTATGTGGCCCCAACTTTTTTTGGAGACAATTTACAACAATACAAATTGACGTATTTATTTATACATTGTGTATTGAATTCATAGGTAGGTGTAATCGTAATAAGAAGATGATACGTTATTTACGTTTAAAATCGTTCCATTATTTATTTATTTAAACAACATCTATCATATCGGATATTAAACAATAACTCATTATTAACTCATTTGTACAAAGTTTTCGTACAAATTTATACATTATTGCTAACAAATTTATACATAAGTTATATACAACTAATTGTAATTACTTTAAAAATGTTTATTTTGCTCTCAGCTTACTCATGGTGTGTTCATATTTTTCCAATTGCTGATTCATTAGCTTCAAAAAAATGAATTTACTTCTATTCAACCTTCTTTTATATTACTTTGTTTTACTTTTTACTGCATATGCATTTTTTGTTTCTTTATCATCAAAGACTTTACTAATTACGTTAATTCAAAAATTACTTATTTCTCTTATCATTTACGTTACTAATTTCTAAATTTGATACAAGAAATACTATTCTAATTTTTACTGCTTTTACATTTTTGTATCATTTATTATTTTTAATATTGGTTGAATGTCTTCCATTCAAACTTTAATTAGTGTCTTTAAAAATGTTTTTTTTATCACCTCGTTTGACGTGATTATTCATCTGTACGTCCTCCGTGTCCTTCTAGTCGTGTCCTCTGCATGTGCTTCAGGTCCTCTGGTCGTGTCCTCTGTGTGTGTTGATTAACAGTCGTCTCGTCTCACATCATCTGCTGCCGGTGTGTCCATAGACCTCATCGTATGCATTTTGCAGCTCTGGCTGTATAGCTAGTTGATCTTGTGACTCTTATGATAACTGTGAATTTGTGTCGTCGACTGACATAGCCTCCTGTGGCAATGGTTGAATCGAGAAGAAGAAACTTTATTAGCGCGGCCTGGTATTTATAGTCAGGTCGTGCAAAAATTCCTGTCTGAACACTTTTCAACTTGTCAGATTCTGTCGAGGCGTCACTCCCCCCACTCTGGTTCAATTCACTATTTTCGCCTATTTTCGCGAATTACGAAGTTTGTTTCACCTCACTCGATGTTCAATCGATCACTAATTTTTATGTGATTACTATATGTAAATTGCACTTCTTAATGGTATTCACAAAAAGTTATTCATTTTTTACGTATAGTAATTGCACTTTTCGTCACCTCTGTATGGTTTTTTAACATTTTATTTATCTATAAATTCTACACACTTTGGTGTCTTTTGTTTTATCCTAACGTACATAGTTTTCTTATAATTAACAATAAACATATAACTATTCTACTTGAAAAGGGTTGGTTACATTTCAGGAATGGACAGGTTTCACACACACTAACAAAAAGTGCCCATACACAACGCTAGCGACAGGTGCGTCGAAACTGTATGTCCATGCATGAATCCTGTACTCCCTATTATTACTACGATTCAGCTTATGCAATCTGAATCATGTTTATTAATTTATATTTATTCATTTTTATTATTTATTTTATTTATTTGGGCAATGCACAGTATCATTACTGTTTGTACTGTTGCAGTATATTTATAAATTTACTATCTGCCAGGGAATTTTTCATAACGAACTATGGAAAGACAGTTTTTTCCTCTGTTTGACTAGAAAATGAATTTAAGAAAGGTTATAATGAAACTGCTTCTGCGATATATCACAGGTTAAAGTCTGACCTGACAGGCATCTGCACTGTTAAACTGATTGCTGTTAGCTGCAGAGAACACAGTGCTCATTGGCATAATATTCAGATTTTCATAAATGAAGCATCACCATCTCTTAAGATAATAAAAATTATATTTCCAGTAGTGGGCCATTCCATCATCCTCCCTGATAAAAATTGATAACAAACCTAACCGTTAACAAACCTGTTTTGCAATATTTTCGAGTCCATTGAAATATATAAGTACTATCTAACGCATAAAAATAATGAACAAATGGGTAAAAGAAAATTTAAAATCAAAATTGAATCAAAATATTTTTATTTCCTAAACATCTGCAAAACTCGTTGTCCAAACCTTTTTTTGATTATCCCACCAAATGACTACCTCGATTTTTATATTATGCAGAGTAATTTTACCTATTTTCTGAAAAAAATTGAAGTTATGTATTAACATATTAAAAGAACATCAGTATTTTGCCGTTTCTTAAAATTTGGTTTTTATGAACATAACGAATTTTACAATTGGACTACTCATATTGTAGATTTGTGTATGTCCAATTGTTGTGAAGTCATAATGTATAAACTTTATTGTTCGACCTTGCATATGTCAAGTCCTCTATTCTACTATGTATTATATATCTGTTGTATCTGAGTCTTCTTATATATCTGACCCATGTCCACTTTAAGTTATTTAGCACGGTAAGTGCATTAGTGAAAATTACTTATTGAGTTACATACCTAACAACTTATGTATTCCAACTTAAATTAAAATTTTTATACCATGTAGTCAGACATAATGGAATTATTGTGAGCATTTTTGAAGAAAACTTTTGAGGAACACCAGGAAACTGTGGCTGAGGAAGAAACGTTTGGTTGATGTGCTTATGGTGAAAAGACGCATTCAGAAGATGGCAGAGAACAGAAATTCTAACATTTAGATGAAGAAGAATATATATAAAGTTTTATTATAACTGAGAATTCTCTTTTTAGTCATAATGGACATTTCCAAATTATAAATCTTGATCTTAATATTGTATTCTAACTCAAGATAAAATTCATTAATGTGTTACTATTTATTTCATTATTGTTATATTATATAATTAGAGCAAAGTGTATTTCATGGATTTCATCAATAAGTTGCAAGGTCATCTCTCATTCCAAATAAACATTTTACCAATCTATCATTCCGATCTTTTGCAATTCTTTTTGTCATCATGCATGTTTTACCATGCAACACTATACAGTTCTCTTCCATGTGGAAGAGTACACTGACATGTGGAAGAAAAGGTCTACCAGCTCTCCTTTCCCTTGTAAATCTTAAACCAGTACCTACTTTGTCGTATTTATGTACTGATTCCTCAGCGTGTGCCTAATCATTCTTTTGCTTCAGCGTTATCTTTATTTTCACTTCACCAGTCAGTTTCCACAAGTGTCTATTTAAAATGCTGTTAGGCCAGAAGACATTGTATGTAATCCAGAGGCATCTGTTTTTGAAGATCATTAATGTCTTAAAATTTGTCTTGTTCTCAAGCAGTGTTCCAACTTCATACATCAATACACTTTACATTTGAATTAAACCAGATGTTCTTGAAGTTTTCTTGATATATTATTTGTTTTGTAAATATTGGCATATTAAAGCCAAATTGTTTTTATGCCAAGTTGAAACTTCTAATGCTATTAACACTTTTGACCCTATGCCCGTAAAATTTACGGGCGCATGATTTTGCCCAGAAACGTGATGCCCATAAATTTTACGTTTATCACTTCACATGCATTTAATGGCACTTGTATGTGACATTTACAGGCTTCTGTTGTTTGTACTTGTAGACTGGACGTTGTAGTTGCTAACTGAATACACAGATAGCAGCACAAATCAGTTTTCTGTTCTGTGATTATCTGAGTATTGTGAAACTTGCAATGTTGGTTTGTGTTACCCTGTTTCATTTGTACCATACAAAAGCAGATTATTGCAAATAGACTGATTTTTACTATATTCTGTGCCTTAATATTGTACAAAAAGCAGTGGCGGCCCATGCTTAGGTTGCACAGTTGCACAACCCCCATTAAATCCCAAATTGTATTTTAAATTACAGAATTATGGATAAAACAGTAACTAATAATAATGTTTACAAGCTACATAATTGTAATTAATCATTTGCCGATTGAAAAGCGCAGAGCAATACTAAAAACCGTACACACTCTTGCTGCAGTGTATACACCAACTGTGATATGCTTTGTATATGGGGAAATACGATGGAGTTGTGCTCTGGCTGGCTATACTCCGGTGTCTATTACAATGATATAGGCTTGCTTGGTGTGATTAAGGACTGCAAACCCCGCTTGGATGTCATGGTGCCACCAGTTTTTTTGTTGGTAAATAATATGTGGTGTGCCAGGTTGGAATTTGTAATTCACCAGACCTTTCAAATTTTGATCAAAGCGTAAAATCAGGTAACAGAATATTTAATCATAAATTTATAAAAGGTTTATACAATATATATTCATGGTTATGTGGTTGAGACACTAAAATTGCATTATTTTGCTTTCCTTGTGTATTGTTTGGAGGAGAGGAGACTTGGACATTTTATATTCAGAGAATAAAACAATTTAATACCACCCCAACTACAACTGCAACCCCCAAATTTTTCAACCACCAGCTGCCACTGACGAAAAGTAATTTTTGTACAGTACGGTAGTTATAAATGAAAAAGCATTTATTATGTGAAAATACCTTGTAAAACATTTTTTATTTTTCAAAAACATGCTTCTGATCTAGATACTAAAAATTAATAAATAGTGTATCATTTTATGAAAATAGAAGGTCCTATCTTTAATTTGATATGTAATTTAAGTTGTTTTTAACAAATCTTACAATTAAAAAAAATTAGGAAAAAACGTGAAAAATAGCCAGGCTGCTGGGACATGCCTATGCTGAAATGGCCAGGGTTGAAAGTGTTAACAACTGCACCTGCAATAACAGAACTTATTCATTTCACCAGTCTCTATATCTGCAATATATTATAGTATATGTATGTGTTTAGTATATTGCAATTGCTATACTGTCTGCTGATTACTGCTTGTTAAAAGTTTACATTTATCAATGTTTATATACAGTGTTGAAAGAATCATACAGTTTACTTATGTTCTCCTGCCGTCAGTAGCGTATCTAGAATTTGGCTTTGGAAGGGGTCCGGGGTCGGGTCGACTTCATACAAAAGAAAAACAAGTCAAGACTAATCAACATTACTATCTTTAAAGTAGCTCAAATCAGTCCCATTAAAGTAAACAATAATAACACAATAAATAATATGTGTTACTGAAACAGTGTTTACAAGGTACTTATTGACTGATTTGATTTTGCTATATTTCATATTTCAAACATATATGCTAATGCTGTGTAATAAACTTGTTTATATATTTTAAAAAAGAGTTACTATTATATTAGTATACTCAGCTAAAAATAATAAAAGAGATTAACAAACTTCGTCAACTTTTTCAATCCTGGGGGGGGGGGGGTCCAATACCATTTGTTCCCATGCGCTTGGTGCTTTTTGTGTATTGTTGGTAAGTGTTAAAAAAGCTTTACGTCTTTAAATTGTTACATATCCTGTTTGAGATTTTAATAGAAATTTTGGTATTTTTCTAGAAAGGAGTAATTAATGGTACACTGTTAGCGTTTCAATACATGAGCAAAAACAGTAAAGCCGATAGAAGGTGCGGAATTGTAATAAACCATGCTGACGTTTATGGGCTGGATGTTTTACCAACTGCACCGATGTATGTGGCATCGAAATATGGTGTAATCGGAGCGACTAGGTGTTTTGGGGTGAGTTACAAGTAATCCTTATACATCCTTCTCTGTTACCTTGATTCATAATCATTATGTCGGTACAGATTAAATTTGGTCGTAACCTAATTAACTAAAAAACCTTTTGGACTTTGTAGACCTTGGCTTGTCAAATGGCCTCTATATTTGGATTTGAGTGGACAAGATCACTTCTTTTGTCTCCAGTTATAATTCTGCCCTCTGCTAGGAAGTGCTGCCTATTACAGTTGCCCATTTGGCCTCATAATGTGGAGTATGATAATTAAATCAGTGATAAATTAAATTATTTTTAGTGATATTAGAGTTCTTCCCATTCAGTGACTACAAAAATGTTTTCTCTGTTTGATTAGAACAGTAGCGTTAACCATGTTTTTTTTCTTTAAAAGTGCAATCATGGGAATATTAGCAAGCTTATCTCCAAGAAAGAAGGTAGTCGAGTGGTTATTGAAAGAAGAACAGTTCTCAATATGATTTTGCAAAAATTGATGATTCACAAAAATCAGTTTGCTGTATTCTTTTTCCACTTAAACATGGCACTGCTCCAGTTTTGAAAATGAAAGGGCAACTGTAGCTGAAAGCTCAATGTGAGCCCATAAATGGAGCAGAAACTTGTCCAGATTCTAAAAAAAAAAAAAAAAAAAAAAAAAAAAAAAATTGGTATATCATCACTAGGCAATGCCAGAGGTTCGTAGGCTTATTGTACATTGTCTATTTTTTTCCTTAGCAATGAAACTGGGATATGCTGCTGATGTAGACACAGCCAAATAGAAAAATATACTTTTGCCTTTTTTCTTTACTTTCAGGTAGTATTTTATGATGATTCTGTGTTCTCAGTTGATAAAGAGAGTGTCTGTAGTGCAGTTTGTTTTCATTGCACATGCAATCAAATTCTCAAACATGACAACTGTTTGGAGCAGCGTGTCCCCTGAAGAAACCTGAAGAGTGTAAATTGGAAAACAGTTTATGGAGCAGGACCAGTAAAGTAATTTAAATCTGACTTTTTCCACAACTTAAGGACCGGTTCTCTGATGGAGACTTTGTTTTCATACAGGCTAGAACACTGTGCCATAAACCCAGACCATTTTTAAATTTTCTGGCAGAAAATAGTGTTAATGACATTCCATGGCCAGTCCAGATGAAAATCGTATATCTTGAGCACTTGTTAAGAAAAGTTCAAGAATACGATGATCGCCAACATGACTAACCTGATAGCTGAAGTTATATGAATAAAGCACAGGGAATATGATATCAAGGGAAAAGTCTCATAAAAAGAATTGCAAACAGCAATAAATTGATAGTAAAGAACAAAGGATAAATAGCCATAAACGTTATGCCAATAAAAGAGGTTTATTGAAAAAACACTGAATTGTTTTCGAACTCTATGTCTGAGTCTAAAGGTTGTATCACACTATGCTACTTCACTATCTGCTACTTGTGTAGCAGGTACTAAGTAGCCTAGTGTAACATAGTTAGTAGCAGCTTGTAGCGCTCACCAGCGAGTGAAAAATCAGTAGCTAGAGAAGTTGGACATGTTCAACTTTTGGTGCTACTAAGTAGCCAGTAGCCGACTTTGAGGTCATGTGACTCACTAGCTGCTACCGAATAGCACACTAGCTGCCCAGTGTAACAGTGAATTAGCAGTGAAGTATTGTCTCCATTGTCACCACATGTTTGTCTCTGCATCTGTTTTGGTTTTGTTATTGTTGTATTACGCCTTTCGAGTGTTCTATTTCTGCATTTATAATGAGTGATTTATTAAAGTGGTCGGGTGATGTAATAATTACAATTATCAACATATATAGAAATATGATTGTCTGAGGGACATTACATCTGTAGAGTATTTGAAATGTGACACACAAAAAAAAACTCCTTTCAGTTGGTTGCTAGATGAGCTGGAACTTGACTGATTACCAGCAAAGGAAGATGCTATAAAAAATAGAGTTAAAACACTCCTTAGTGCTTATCATAATGAAGTGAATAAAGTAAAAAATCTAAAAAGAGTAGTGCCATGACGGAAGACGTATACACACCAAATTTAGTTTGATGACACTAAAACTAGCAACTCCTGAAACTTTGGTAAGGCATGATGTTATGTGGTATGATTGGCGGCCCTCAATTGCCAGCTCTCTTACTAGTGTTGTTGAAGTACCTAGTTTATCCCTTCTACCTATTCATTCCCAAACCTACGTGCATTTCTTTTTGTTCCTTATGTTACTCAGCAACTCCTTACAAAGCTCTCTAACACCAATCAGCAACACGTGTCTCAAAGCCTCATGTCACACACCCACAGATGACAATTTGCATAACACTTTTTAACATCAAGCCAATCCATGCAACCTGTACTTTGCTGTACTAGGCACTACTACATAGCGGCTACCTAAAAACTGTGTGACATAGAAATAGCCAAAAAATGCAGTAGCAGCTATTTAGTAGCGGCTAGTGAAGTAGCATAGTGTGACACAGGCTTAATGATCTGCAGGTCTGTGTAGTTTTGATTTACTTGCAGTAATAATCACTTTGCTTCCATACTTGAGAACTGGTTTGACACAGGTATTGTAGACCTAAGTTGTGTGCTATCTTGTGTGTATCCCAGAAAATTCCTGCCAATTGTTTGAACGACCCTAACTTGCTAGTTTCTTTACTTGCTATACATAACATTTCCAGCTCAGTATGTTGTCCAGGGTGATCCCAAGGTATCTGGTGTTTTCACTTTTTGTTAATTGTGAAACATTCTCTGCCATGTCGGTCAAAATGACTGAAAATAAGACCATGATACCATGCTGGATCATGATATCATTCATCATTATCACCAAAGAATCTGCCTTACGTTTTATGCCGTGTGTCACACCGAAGGTCACAGGTATAATGTTACCACTCATAATGCATGACCGACAATGTGTGTATGGATGAAAGCACATAAGAAATTTTTATTTTATTTTTGTTATATTTACTTTTAAATTTTTAATATTTTTAAAAATATTTTTGTTGGGTATACAAACTTTATTTTACGAATAATAGAAACTAGTTAAACATAAAACAAGGAGTAAACTGTTGTTATGATAATACAAAACTTTCCAAAAAATTACATCTTTTTAAATTCTTCTATGCAAGGTATTAAAACATGTTACGCAAGGGATAGGCTCTTTTGGACACCCTGAGCAAAACGTAGTAACTTTTTTTACTTTTCTTCTTTCTCGAGGCTCTTTTCCTTCTCATACAGCTTTTTCGTAACATCCTTTACAGCGATTCCTCACATCCACTGCTCTTCCTTCGCTTTTGATCACCTCATGGTGGCATAGTGATGACTGAAAGCATGACCGACATGGCATGGGATGAGAAAAATATCCACACCACGCCACATTGACTGAAAGCCCTTAAAGATCACAATTCTTGTGTTGTGGGTATGATAATACCAACCAACCTCAATTTAGTAGACAAATAGAGACAAAAAATGATAAAAAAACATTTTGGACCATGGGTACGAATAGGCTAAAGATGCAGGCAGAGAATGTGTTAAAGTAACTAAGTATAATTACCATGCATACATAATCATTACGGTATTGATTAAAAATAAGCATAATTTAACATCAATTAAATGGATTTTAAGTTAACTTAACATAATCTGAAGAAGACTGTGCCGTACTGGGTTCGGCAGCGTATTATAAGTATTTTAAAACGAGCGGCGGTGACGTCATGCACTGCCATACGGTTGTTGTTGTTGTCCGTTTATACACACAGATGTAGTGCAACTACGCAATTCGGTTGGCGCGTCCAGCTGTTTCTGTACATTCCTGCATCCAGAGTTTACCTGGGTAGACCGACAAATTGTGTTGGTCTCATTTCTGTTCGATCCTCCGGCCTGGTCATCTGCTCTCGACTGGCGGCAACCTTCTGTTCAGGACTTCCTCGGCTATCACTATGGTCGGCTAAATAAAGTATAGCTCCAGGTATGTACAAGTTAGCGGGTTCTGAAAATATTCTAACCCCAAATATATTTTGTGTTTCAGCGTCTATTATAGTCTATATTTGTGTGTGTGCATGTAGAGCAGTTTTCAATGTGTGCGTTAACGCAATTACAAAATTAAATTGATATGAGTGTAAATGTTGTGGGCCAAATTGACTTCAATAAAGAAAATGCTAATGCATCTCGCACTCAGCTGTGTTTGGTGTTATTAACAGTTATGAAATACGTAATTAATTAATTGTTATATTTCAACGAAATACTTAAAAGGTAGTTGGTACATAAGTGAAGTAAGTCACAGCTGGGGAGCTTAATACTGATTAAAATGAATTAGTGGCGATGTGTGTGTGCGCTGTTGATGTTTAAAGTTGGTGTTGGAGTTTAATGTGGACGGCCTATGTGGCGTATTTTTTCTCATGACACCCTCTACAACCTATTACATGTCACAGGTGCTCGAACAAAGGCGAGATGGGTGTCGGGTGTGACGAAGAACTGTCCACCCTACAGGCAGAGATGATCTTCTAGCCACGATTGCCGTCAGTCGAGGACAACTGTTGGGAAACTCCTCCAAAGCTACGCTGCCCCAGGACTTGTGATACGACCGTTACATTACTGATCAGCGCCAATATGGACTAAGTACACCGGACAATCCAGGTGGGAACATTCTAATTATCTATTTCTCTCTCCACAACATGGTGAATGCACAGAAGCCGCCAGAAGCTCACTCGTGAAGTTTTGACCGTTATACTCTAGCACAAACTCTCATGTTCAATTATGTTATTGCATGTGTGAACATTACAGCAGTAGACCTAATGAAATATCTTATAACTGTTCATAATGTGTAAGAAATTACACACATACACACATATCCGCAGTTTGCTGTAAGATCTAACTTTTCATCTAATTATGACCATTAGGGAGTTAATTATCTTGTGCTATCATGTCATCTGGTCATGGCCGAGTTTTAATCACGTAACGGGGGCTGTCTGATTCTTTAGATGAGAAACTATTTTCTTTCCCACATATACTTAGCGCTTTAACGATTAAAGTCAGGGTCGTTTAGCAGGTTGAGTCTGGGGGCGGTCACTTACATTCTCTGGTGTTAATTACCAAGGCAAATCTATACTTAGGAGCTGTGATTATCAGTTTACGCTGTCATTTATATTTGTACATATCTATACATATTATGGTGCATTCATTTACTGTAGTTGGAATGGGTTTAGGAGGAAGTTAGTACTGAAATGAGGGATGTTTTGTTATTTATGTCGTGTATGTGTTTGTGTGTGTAATTTTACTATATTTTGCTGGGGGAATATGTAATGAATTTAAAAAAGAAAAAACCATAAATGTGCTTACTAAGACAAAAGGCTAGCCTATTTGAAACTATACAACACTTATGGATTGGTGAATTGCTTTTATGAATGAGATTATTGTTATCATTGACTCATACATAATCAGGCAGAAATTTTGCAATTATGTTAATATCAAATTCACTTATTTTTTTGACATTCTGAATATTAATTGATATACATATATATAAATAATCCTGCCATTAATTGTGTGCTTACACAATCGAGAACTTGTCAGTTTATGTAACATCTTGCAGGTTTAATAAAGCATACGCTTGTTGGTTAAAAGACTTTTTCATTTGCAAGTCCTGTCATTCACCTGGGGGGACATGTCTGTAATTGTAATTGGGCCTTGCACACTTTTGCTTCCTCTAGGTTTTCCACCTAGTTCTAAATATGATGTCTCTCCCCTTTACAAAAAAAAACTTAATAAAAATAAAATTAAATAAAATAAAAATTCAAAAAAAATTACAAAAAAACTTATAAAATTAAAGGGGGGTTTCAAGACTGAGCTGTCAAGATTTTTATACTGAACCAAAAATTTAGTAGTAGCATTTACTAACGATACCATGAGCTGTACTTAAAAAGTATCCAGATTGGTACTGTTAGTACCAAGTCAGCTGACTTGGCTCCAAAAAAGTGACACATGTTTACTTTACAGTATACTGAATACTCAGTATAAGTTTTATAATAACAGCTGATATGGTTTGTTTACAAATGCCCATTGTTGTGTTCTATGCTAATCTCATTTGTTGCATTTACCATGTCAGAAAAAATTGATTAGAGAATTTGTATCAGGTTTTGTCAAAAAGTTGCTGAAACATGTAATTACATTTGAAAAGTTATAAAAGTTTGTGAGGAAGATTATATAAGCCATACACAGGTTTAAACATTTTAAGGAGTGCGTGGGGCATGAAAGAGTTGAGAGTAACGAGCGTATAGGAAGGCCTTTCACCAGCAAGACTGACTGCAATGTTGAGGTTGTGCATGCTGCTGTGCGAGAAAACTGCTGAATCACCATTCGTGAGCTAGCAGATAATTTAAAAATTAGTTTTGGACAAGTTCAGTCTATTCTTACTGATGAGTTGGGAATGAGACGTGTTAGTGCAAAGTTTGTACCAGAAGTGCTCACAGCTGATGAAAAAGATGCCCAGGTGTCAGTTGCTCAAGACCTGGTTGAATGTGCTAAAAACGATGAAAACTTCATTAAAACGATCTTAACAGGTGATGAATCATGGATAAAAATCTAGAAACTATGGGCCAATCTTCAGTGTGGAAGATGCCAAATTCTCCAAGACCTAAAAAGGCAAAACAGAGCTGAAGCAAAGTCAAGACCATGCAACACATTTTTCTTTTATCACAAGGGGATTGTTCATCATGAATGTGCTCCAGCAGGCCATACAGTAAACTAGGAATACTACGTTTCTGTTTTAAGGTGGTTGAGGAATGCAATTTGATGAAAAAGGCAACGCCACAGTTGCATCATAGTGGTAAATGTTGGTTTCAACATGACGATACGCCTGCCCACATGTCACATGCTGTTCAGGATTTTCTTGCTAAAACAATATTCCACAGGTTCAGCATCCTCCATATTTGTCAGACACTCCCAATGACTTTTCTCTCTTTCCAAAGATAAAAACTCAATTGAAAGGGATTTACAATGGACAATTTACAATGGATTTTCACCAAGTAAAGGTATCAAGCATTAATCAAACTTAACACCACATTACATGAGTTTGAAGACGAACAACAAAAGTTTATCAGCGATAAAAGGGGTTGAAGCTGGCATTAGAAAATGGCTGTTATACGACATGAAGATTCAATACAATAAAAGAGACGTTTGTAATATTTACCTTAAGTTTATACATACAGAATTATTACGTAGATTGCATAATATAGAATTTGACTTGCTAGACCGTAAAGTGCGAAATGATGTTCAAAGAATTATTCATAATAAATACTTAAATCAGTTACGTAAGTTAAACAAGTTGAAAATGTTTAAGGTTAGTAATAGCGGTAATTATTATAATAATAGACAATGCGGGCATAATAACAAATTTTCTAACCATATATTTTATCAACGTTTTATGAATTTGACCAACGTAACTTTTAATAGTTTTGAAACTAAACTGATCGAAAAGGGTTTCAAATATAATATACAACCGTCAAATTATAATAAGGAGTTTGAAATTTTAGGTGTGGATTGTGAGTTAGCTTGTAATAAGTACAATAAATTTCATGAAAATTCTGAATCAATACCATTGAACAAATACATTGTAGCGGATAAATTAACTTCTCTTTATGCTAAACAAATTAAGACTCTACCATTTAACAATAAAAATAGACTAACTATTAATTCAATTAAGAGAAAATCTGTAGTTAATAATATAATATTTACCCGCGCTGACAAGGGCAATACTGTTATTGCTATCGACAAAGGCGAATATGTAAACAAGACACTTGAATGTTTGAACTCTTTTGAACCCATTGATATTAACCCGACTTTTAAATTTCAAATAGATGTTAAACAGGCTATAAAGAATTGTTCTTTCTTTGATAATCGAGATTTGGATTTTTTATCAGTAATGAATCCTCAGCCACCAAAGCTTTACTCTTTAATTAAATTGCATAAGGATAACCATCCAATTAGACCAGTGGTATCATATGTAACTGCTCCTTCTGTTAAATTATCTAAAAGACTAATTAAGATTATACAAACACAATGCAAATTTCAATCAACACATAGTATTAAAAATTCACTAGACTTAATTAACAGAATTAAAGATTCACATATCCCAGACAAAGCTGTTTTATTATCATTTGATGTGAGAAATTTGTTTCCGAGTATTCCACCGACTGATGTAATAGATATTGTAGGAAAATTATTAATTGAAAATTGTAATAACCCCTTTATGAGAGAGGATATCTTGAATTTACTGAAGGTTTGCCTTAATCAAAACTATTTTGAATTTAATGGAAAGATCTATATTGGCAAAGAAGGGCTTGCAATGGGAAATCCACTTAGCCCTTTGGCAGCTGAAATCTTTATGGACTACATATAAACTAAAATTAGAGCACACCCTTATTTCAAATTGTTTATTTTTTGGTATAGATATGTGGACGATATTTTAGCAATTTTTCTAGGTACACGTAGACAATTACAGATCTTTCTTAATTTTATTAACAATTTACACAAAAATATTAACTTCACCTTAGAATTAGAAGATAACAATAGTATCAATTTTTTAGACCTTACAATAACAAAATGCAATAATAAATTAGACTTCGGTATTTTTCATAAGCCTACACATACAGATATGACAATACACATTACTTCCACACATCCATACTCACATAAATTGGCTGCTTTTCACAGTTTTATTCACAGACTACTTAGTATTCCGTTATCAGACTCAAATTTCCAATCAGAACTTAACATTATTAAACAAATAGCTGTCAACAATGGTTACCAACCTAGCCTCATAGATCACTTGTTAAACAAAAAATTTTATTCACAAGCTTTAAAACTAGTTTACCCTCCCTCAACACAGATTAAAAGATATCACACTCTCACTTACATAGGTTCTGCTTCTGATAATATTGGTAAATATTTCGCACAAAGGAATGTAAATATAGCTTTTAAGACGCAGTCTTCTTTGGGAAAATATATTAAAAATAACAAGAGTAAAACAGATAAACTGCAAAAGTCTGGTGTATACAAATTATCCTGTGGGTCTTGTAATAAAGTGTATATCGGACAGACAGGTAGATCTTTCGAAAAAAGAATGTATGGTCACAATTATAGTTTTAGATATAATGATGGCAAATCAAATTATGCAAATCACTTGTTAGAAAAAGACCATAGTTATAATGACAATTTTGAAATTTTACATTTATCTGATAAAGGTCCAAAGCTTGATTTATTAGAAACCCTTGAAATTAATAAACACAAATATTTAAATGTATTATTAAATGATCAGTTAGATCTAAATAGCTCGCCTCTGCTTAATTTGTATAAATAGACTTGGTATATGTTATGTTATATGTTTGTGTAATGTGTATAAATCTTATTGACACGAGATTACTATCGCTCTCTATACAACAGCACTTGTATTATATTTTATATTCTGTATTGTTTGTACGAAAATTAGTCAGCTTACACCATCTGATGAAGGCACTGTGCTGCCGAAACAGCTGTCATGGTTTTTATAATTTTAATAAATTGACGAGTGGAAATCACAAAAACTATTTTATGGTTTTATTTTTTACTATAATTTATAATTGAAAGGGAGATAATTTCAAGACACAGAAGAGACAAAACAAATGCGATGAGAGAACTTCAGGCTCTAACAGAAAATGACTTTAAAACATGCTTCGAGCAGTTGGAAAAGCATTGGAAGAAGTGTGTGGCTGTGGAGTGGGACTATTTTGAAGGAGACAAATTTACAGATCTGTAACTCTTGTATATTTTTTAAAATAAAATCAATCCTGATATGTTTTATCACACCTCACATTTGTATCAGGGACCAATCCAGCGTCAATTCTGGAGGGGAATTATGAAAAGTTGGACCACTATTTAAAGGTCTAATATATATGATAGGGATGAGTGAAGATAGATATACAGTGTGTTATTTATCAACACAATAAGTTTATTAACGTACAAGTGTTAAAATCACATCTATGTTTTTTTTTTATTGTTGTTTTAATAATATTCACTTTCAGTTTAAAATACACACAATTTATTTACGGCATGTATCAAACAAAAGTTAACATACTGGTAAAATATAGCTTTAAACTGAACTTTTTGTCTCTGAAGGTTGAGGTAAATTTAGAATGAGTGTGTTTGTCAAAGCCAATGGCTCATGGCTCTTTGTCTACTCTCTCTCTCTCTCTCTCTCTCTCTCTCTCTCTCTCTCTCTCTCTCTCTCTCTCTCTCTCTCTCTCTCTCTCTCTCTCTCTCAATTTAACATTTCTTTCAGGGAAAGAGCCCAGGCCAATGTAGTACAGTATAGTTACAATTTAAAGTAATTTTAAATAAAAGTGTGAACATACATAATGTGATATGAATTTTGTGTTATATTCACAATCACAAAACCATTCACTAAATGACAAAAAAAAATTTTTCTGAAATGACTGTTTCAGTGGGGGGGGGGTCCCCCCCTGGTGGCTCTGCGCTTGATTTGTATACCTCAACATTTTGAACATACACACTTCAAACACATAGTACTCAGGCTCGAGTAATAAACGTTTGGCATAATTACAAATGTGTATCTTATAAATGATATTCACTGTTACTGTTGTTGTTTTTAAGGACTCGTATCATTATGGTAACACTGGAATACGAGTGGTGGGGCTGTTATCTAGTCCGACAAGTACAGACATGATTCATGGGTGTGCAGACCGTCAGTACACCCTACAGTGGGGAAAAGACGCATATGAAAAACTCACTGCTAAACCTTTACAGAAGTTTGTATATTTTTCTTACTTTATAACACTTTTAGTGAATTAGAGATTATTGTATTTTTTAAGTTTGTAATTGTTAAGTACAGTTTTCAGATTTTATTTTTGTTAAAATGTTATCTTAGCAATGCAGGAAGAAATCTAAAGCAACTGACCAAAACAGTAATAAAATAACTTTCAGTACTCAACTAGGCAACATGTATGTGTATAGCTGCTGATTTGATGGAACTAAGTTATCATATTTTCCACATATACAATTCTTATTGATGTATTTTAACAGATATTTTACAGAACAAAAATATGATTTGTGTGTAACGCATATCCATATGTTTGGTGAGAAATAGTTTAAAAAATTAATAGAAATGTAGAAAATGTATAGGTTAAATGTTAAATTAACTTCTTCTTAGCATTTTCCTTTTGGAATGGAGTCTGCTCTGCAGATCACTGAATATCACTTTGAATTTCAATTTGAATCTAAATGACGGAATTTTGCCATCACAGAAAAAATATAAATGTGATGTTTCAGCAGCTGCCTCCAGGCTAATTATACACTAATACATTAAAATTAATAAGTAGTACTCTATTAACGAGTGATAGAGAATTAACAAAGTAATGGTAATAACAAAAGTTCACGTAGAATATGATCAGAAGGTTAAATAAATACAAATAAATGCTTACTAGGGAAAACGCACAACACTCACAAAACACAAGCACAGTACACACAAACAAATACCTAAAATATTTTATATTATTATTATAACAATTAGTATTATAATTATAATGACAAAACTTTTTACAAGAATATAATATTTTTATTATTTTGTAAATTACAATGTTTTGATAGTGTTCAACTATCATCATCAGATATAGAATTATCTAAATATAATCATCATCATCATCTCAGGGCAGTGTTCTTTGGCCTGTCTAGTATGTATTATTTACCAGTGACATACCAAACTTAGAACAAGCAAAATTGGCTACTTTTGCTGATGATACAACTTTGCTTACAACAGGGCAAGATGAGGTTATTTCAACCCGATTATTGCAGACACACATTAATTTCACCAATAAAAGAATGAATAATCTTCCATCATTGGTCATAAATGGAATGGTAGCTCCTTATGAAAACAAAGCCAAATACCTGGGTATGACATTGGATACCAAACTGAGATGGAAAGAGCACATAAAAAAGAAAAAATGAGGAACTTAACATAAAATTCTGACAATATAAATGGCTCATAGGAAAACATTCCAACCTGTCTTTATACAGTAAAACTCTGATCAATAATCAGATAATTAGACCCACCTGGCTGTATGGAATTCGACTCTGTGGGTGCGCAAAAGACAGTAACATTAGGATAATACAAACATTCCAAAACAAAGTTTTGCGGACCATGGTGAATGCACCATGGTATGTTAGAAACGCCGATATCCATAGAGATCTACGTATTCCAACAATTAAAGAAGAGATTAAAAGGTTTGCAAAGAAGCATGAAGAAAGGCTTCACCTCCACGAAAATGCAGAAGTTCTTCAGCTGCTGGACAATCAACATGTGTTCCAAAGACTGAAGAGAACAAAGCCATTGTGTAGTGTTTTGTGTTATAAAGGCACATCATTTTGCGCAGGTGAGAGTGTTTAGTTAAGAACACCAGAACTAACTAAAGGATGTGATTGGACTTAATTTGACTGATATGTATTTAGTGAGCTATTAGAGATAAGTTGATGGTTGGTCTTACAGACCAGTTTTAACATGTTAAATACAATAAAAAAAATCATCATCATCATCATAATCATCATCTAAAATAACATGTTTTGACCATTACAATAAAAAATAAAAAACATTTTATATAAGAAGCATAATACGAAATAATGTGGGTTTAATACTTACCTTAGAGGAATTGTTTTATTATAATTCTCTTGATATTTCCAATTGTAAATGAATTTAACACACACACACACACACACACACACACACACACACACACACACACACACACACACACACACACACACACACACACACACACACACACACACACACACACACACACACACACACACACACACACACACACACACACACACACACACACACACACACACACACACACACACACACACACACACACACACACACACACACACACACACACACACACACACACACACACACACACACACACACACACACACACACACACATCCATGCACTAGACCTACCACAAATGTTAGAAAATTAAGCCCCTACCCCTTTGACAACTCTAGATTCACTTGTGTTAAGAAGATAATGTAATACTTCATACAATTATGAAGAGTGTCAGGAAGGTTCTGGTGGAAGAGGTGGGCGGTTCTGGAATCGCTGTTCAACTGTATTATGTAGACTATTTTCTTAACATAACTTCAAATCCTAATGGTTGTAATGTTGTTGTTTGTTAGAGCAATCACGTGTGGACGCGCTGTTGTGTACTTGGTTAATTTCTCAGCAAATGGTGAACTGTGGACCATTGAAGACAGTATTCTCTACAAAACTGTCATTCCAAATAGAAAGCGTTTCAATGAAGTTGTCACACAGCTGTGATTGAGACATATCTGCCTGTGTGTGTGTGAAACTCTGTATGTCCTCTATTTAAAGTATATACACCTGTCAACATGTATATTTGGAATGGTAAATCGAGACATAAATACACATATTTTTTGTAATTAAATATATTTAGAAATGTATACATGAATAAAAATATTGTAAAACTCAAATATGTGCATCACTAATTTTTTTTAAAGGGAAAATCCTATAAATGGTGAAACGATATACGGTATTGTTAAAATTTTTAATGTTGTAATAAATGATTAAAAATCAATAATTGTTTTTAAATTTATAGTAACATAATTTAAATATACAAAGGATTATTTAATTTAAAAACCATTATGCCCTGTTTTGCCAACCTCCATTAAGAATTTAATGGCTGTTAATTCACCAATTATTGCATCAGAAAGGAAAAGGAATCTATTGTTACAACAGTCTCACTGACTGATTGTCATATGGTACAGTGGAAAACAAAATACAAGACACCAATGAAATCACTAATAACAAGTTTTAATTATCACAATTAACAGTTTGTAATCAACAAGTTATTTAAAAAAATTATGCTCGTACAATAATTCAAGTTAATCTGTCCACACAAATAATAATGTCAACTGTAAACCATTCTGCACTATAATCAATTTTCACTAATACATCACTTGAGACACACTGTGTAAATCGCCGACAATAACTGAAAACTAAGCGGCAGGTATTTATAGTCTTGCAGGGTTCCATAGTATGTGTTCTTAATAAGAAATCGAAAATTCTAGAGGATACTTCAGTGCGGTCTTGGCAGAAACACGCACCATTAGGCTAGTTGAGAAGCTTGTTGAACAACACTATGGAATATACGAGAATGTTCCGTATTATGTAACACTGCCTTGCATGTTAAGTGTATGCACAGAACATTACAGCTGGGCTCTGCTGGGACATGTAGAACGTTCTGTAATGGCGTAACACTATATAATCTATGCATAGAGGGTAATTCATTTGATGCAGTTAATAAGCTTAGATAAATCTATATAACATGATAGATAATGAAGGGAGCATAAACACAGCAGTACATGACAGGATACAAATGGGAATTAGGGCATACTGTGCTAACAGTAGGCTACTGAGAAGCAAGCTGATTAGTCACAACGCAAAAATGAAAATACATAAGACACTCATTAGACCGGTTGTTGCTTATGGAGGTGAGACATGGATATTAGCAAAAAATGAACAAGAAACACTGAGAAGGTTTGAAGGAATGATTGTGTGAGGTGTTAATACCCGGTTAAGGAAGATGATAAATGGAGAGTAAGAAATAACCAGGAGATAGATGAGTTGTTGAAATATGGCACTGTTCATATAAGCCCAACGAATATGATGGTTCGGCCACATAAAACAGATGGATGATCAGTGTATGCCTAAGAAAATCTTGAGACACAGGTACATATAAGCAGAAAGAGGAGTTTACTTAGGATGAGATGGTTGGATGATGTGCTGGAAAATTTCAGAAGAGTGGATGTGAGGGGTTATACTGAGATGGCAATGGATAGGAGAACATTGGTTAAATACCCCGCTATTATATTAACGAATCGGAACACAAAGTTTTTTATAAGTAACAACATAAAGTTTTACCTTACAGCCTGAACCGGTTTTAAAAGAAGCCTAAAGAAGGCTAAAGAAGCTTGTAAAGGCTAAAGAAGCCTCTGGATAAGCCTCTGAAGAAGCTTTTTAAAGGCGAAAACCGGTTCAGGCTGTAAGGTAAAACTTTATGTTCTTACTTATAAAAAACTATGTGTTCCGAGTCGTTAATATAATAGTGGTATTTAGTTAAGTAACGGACACGTCATGGACAATGAAATCCGAGAGCATTGGTGTTGGAGGCCAGGGCTCATATTGGACTGTTGTGCCGTAGAAGAGGGGGCGGGGAGGGGCAGGGAGGGGGAGGAGTCACCTCTTAAGGATTTAACAAGATATGAACAACTCAGTTAAAGCTAATGGGCATTATTATTATAATTACTGGTTAACAAAATGGAAAATATTTGGCTGTTAGATAACTAATGAGCTACTAAAACAATAGGAGCTAATCTTAAAATTACATTTGGCGTCATTAAAGTAAGAAGATCTATAAGAAGTAAGAAGTCTTGTTTGCTATGTAGATACATAAAATATTCATGTTTGTATTTGTTTGGTTTCTATGATGAGAAAATTTATTTTGTCTCTGTTTTCTGTTCTTTGATTAAATTGTTTATTTTGCATATGTGTAATTATTATATTATTATTTGTTCTTTTATTAAATTGTTGTGTGTTTGTTATAATATAAACTACTGTGCCAATCATTCAGATAAAGATTAAAAACAAGTATTCTTGATTTTCTCTCAATTTTTTGTATACATTTTTTTTCTGGTTTTTCATGCTGGCTTTGTACCATATACAGCCAGCTACTGATTATAATCAGTAGATTATAGTAGTAGATTATAATTATCAAAGAGTATGTTCTTTAGTTTGCAATTGAGGACAGTGCGCAATATAAAAATTAAAGACGATTAATAGATGAATATTTTAATATAGCCGTGAGTACGGCTACCGTTTTACTCTGCAAAATGTGAATAATGTACAATTTGTGTGTGATGGGTGTAACGTGTCTTCTCTATCCGTAGTTCAAATGCGTGCAACTTCCGCAGATTTCGTCCTTTAGTGAGAAATAATTAACGTGAGTTTATTTACATATTTTGGGTAATTTAATAGGTACTTATCACTTCCGTAGTTATGGCGAATTCATACGATCTGTTATTCATGGGTTATACTACAATCTTCTTTAATTTGCTTGGTTCAGGACATCAGGCATCTTTTCCAGTTTAATTGGTAGTAATTTATTTTCTTTTTTCGTTAATTTGGCCTCAACTTCAATAATATGGTTCCAGTCCTCGTCTTAAGTCTTGGTATACACTTAGTAGTAACTTCTTCTGATATTTTCTATGTTTTAATTGACAATTTTGGTCACTCGAAAATTAGCGTCTATACCATTAAAGCGTCATGCATTCAGTAAAAAAAATCTAACGGTATTTTTTGCTTGTTACTCCACAGTTTCCATGGTAACGTAATTATTCTCCTTGGTTGATCTCAAAATAAACACATTGTTATCAAATTTTGAATTTTTTGTTTAATTTGAATAAATATTTTATAATGGCTATATTTACTTGGGGATAATTTCAATGGTTGTAATCTTTACATAGATGTTCCTATTTTCTTTCAAAGATTAGTTTGATATCTTACAAGATTGGTCTAAGCCATGTATTAATGTTTTAGTCCAAAATTGATAATACTATGTTAATACATAATTTACTTATTTCTAAGTTTTAATATAATTCTGCCATGTTCCCTTTCGTTACACATAATTATTATATTTTGCCTATTATTTCTTATAAAGGTATTGCTATTATTTTCTTTATAAATTCCTTACTTACTTAAAACATACTAACATATTACTGTAAAACTATTTCTTCTGGTATTTATTGCCTTAAACATTAAGCCAATAACTTCTTTCTTTAAATTAACAAATGAACAAATTTGGTGAGTGTTATACCTACACCATCTCTTTTATAACAGTAATCACCCTGGTGATTTTTATACTGAGATAATATTTTTTCTGTTTTTTACATTCACAATTATTCTGTGTCTTTCAGTCTAATATACTTAACTTAATTGCTCATTTAACATGTGCTTATGTTTTGGGTTTGTCACACTTGTTTAACTCTTTTTTCTTAAGATTATATGCTGTTTATTTTATTACACTTATCACTTCACTGTTCATCTTTGTCACTCCCTACCTATCTCTAATTACCCTTATATTTCTCACGATCTCACTATTATTACAAAGTTTTTGTATCTAATGAGTTCATGTCTCTTTTGTTAACTTCAGACTGTCACATATCATTTTATAATATTCAACCAACATGCTATTGTAAATACATCTTTCAAATAAAACATAACTTTGTATACATTGTCATTAAAGTGATAAAAATTGGTCTGAAATGTCATAATTAACAATAATAACAACAATTTAATAATGTTAAAATATATTGTGTTAATTGAAACATACTACATCTGTAGCAACAGCAATAATATTAGCGAATAAATAAACTCTCCAAAACCTTATACTTTCAAACACATAATGCTGAAATAACATACATACGGCTGAAATAATCCTAGTAAAAGTTCCAAAGTATATAGTAGGCTATACAATTTGTTCTCTGATTGAATCACGCACACATTTCTATTCCCTGTCTGCAGTGGCGGCGCTAACGAAACGGGGGCCCCCCCGCGAAACTAATAAGGGGTCCTATAAAAATGGTTAAATTTTGTATACGTAATAGGGGAAAACACTCAAATGAGTTTCTATTTACGTGTGTTTCACAACAATGGTTTGTGAATACTTTCTCGTCTATCACAAAGCGTTTGCAATTTGCAAAGGATGTTTTACACGTATACAAACTCTTAAAATTCATTGTTGCTAAATAGACAAAGTTCTATACAAACTATAAAAAAACCAAAATAAAAAGAATTATTATTTTTACGTCAAAGGTCTAAATTCAGACTATGAAACAGTACCGCACACAGAGTGTTAAAAATTTATTATTTAAAAACGAATATCAAAGTAATATTCTACCTTTTTTCAAACATTTAAATTAGTTTGTAACTGAATTTGTGAAATTCTTGAATATACTCTATACACGTTCTCCTTAAGTCTAATCCAATTCAATAACACTCGAACTCAAGTAATGTAGAATATTACCAGATGAGGATCAACCAAAGTTCACTGTTTTCCTAAGCCTAGTCTTCTTTTTTTAATAGCTAAGAACTTTTCAACCACTTCGTTGATATTAGTTTTCTGTGTCTCTTCATGCTCAATGCTTAACAGTGCCAAGTCACTCAACCGAGTTTGGGCCATGGCACTTCTTAAGTATGACTTAATTAATTTAAGTTTTGAAAAGCTTCTTTCCGCTGTAGCTGTTGTGACAGGTATGGTTAAATAAAGCTGCAAAGCTGTAGTTAAGTCTGGGAGGCAGCTCATAAGGCAGCTGTTTTCTTCAACCAGTAAATTCATCATTTCTCGAATGCTTCTCTTGTGTACAATTTCTTTGGCCATCAGAGCTTTGAAGGATATTACTTGGTCAGGCAGTGATGTGGAAAGGTCATCAGGATACACATTTACCAGAGCCTTACTTTTCTCCACTATTGTCTCTTGTGAGAAGTTTACTAAATTCTGAGGCGTGAGGAATGTAAACCTATTATCAATGCAACGCAATCCTTCGAATCTCATTTGTAGCTGAGCTATTACAATATCTAGTGTTGCATTGAAAACTTTTACTTCAAATGATTTCACTGGGTCGTCAATTCTATGGTCAACTGATAATTCAACAAAGAAGCGTTTTACAACTCGCTTATGCTTATTTTTCATGTTACAAGTTATGTCCCATGACTGGGCCAACTGTTTAGCACCAGCAAGAAAGCCGGCAAAGTCCTTTCTTAAAACTTTTAACTCATCACAAGCGCGGCTTAGAAACTGCCACGCTCTGCCTAGGTCAACAGTTGGCCTCTGTAGTGCTTTCGAAGTTATATTTACATTCTCTAAAATCTTAGTTTCAAGGCAGAGCACAAGAATAAATTCAAAGTTTTCCAGGTAGTTTCTAATTGTTAATGCTTCTTCTGCCTCGGTTTTTTTGAGCTGTACAGAATAATTTCTGTCAAACACTTAATCACAATTTTGAAATCATTTCTTAAAGCTAACAGACAGTCATGTCTAGAAGACCACCTTGTTGGACATAGCTTTTTTAAAGTTAGATTTTTGGCAGAGCTGTCTTCTTTAACGGCAGTGTTAAGTTCTTGCCATCTATGTAAGCTTTCACTGAAAAACACATAAGTTTTCTGTACTATGTCATAAAATTGTCTTATTTCAGAAATATTTGATACTGAATCATTGATCACCAAGTTCAGGTTATGTACAGCACAGTGTACGTAATCCGCGTTTGGGACTATATCCATAATTCTTTTCTGTAACCCAGAGTATTTCCCGCTCATTGTTGCTGCACCGTCATAACCTTGACCTCTACACTTACTAATGTCAATTTCATTTGTTTTCAAAAAGTCTAAAATCTTACTTTGAAACCCCTCACTGTTGGGATCCTTTATTTCTTGAAATCCCAAAACGGACTCACTAATCACAGTTTTATAATTGCCAGGAGATTCTTCTACTATGTTAATGTATCTGATTACAACACTCATTTGGTCAATCTTAGAAATGTCTTGTGTGCTATCAACAATTATAGAAAAAAAAGGAGACGAGTGAATCTGTTTTAGTAAGGCAGTCAATACTGATTTTCCTAGCAAGTTAATGATTTCATTTTGAATGTCATAGTGGAGGTATTTTGATCTGGTTTTTTCATTTTCTAAGTGTGCACTAAGGAGAGAATCGTAGCGAGAAATTAAAGATAGTATGTTCAAAAAATTTCCACTTTCAGGATTTATTTCATGTAATGATTCTCTATGGCCAAGAAACGGCAATGAACACAGTGCCATGGTTCGAATGACATCCACAATCTGTATGAAAATATCTTTCCATTTTTTCCGCTCATCGGAAATTTGATCAGCTACCGTTTTACTCTTTTTCCAAGTGGCATACGTGAGACAAGATTGTAAATGAGCATTGCTACTTTCATGAACTTTAATTTTTTTACTGAGACCTTTCCAATCTCTAATATCGCCTTCACGCCAGCTTTGGGCATCAGCACTTTGGCTGAAAAGCCAACATGGTAAACAATAGACTCCATCTAGATTACGAGAGTAACAAAGCCAAAACCTGTGAACAATTTGGCCTGCTGCAGTTTTGAAAGAATAATATGCTGTACTGAAAGACCGCTTAGAAATGGAATCCTTCGGGAAAGGACCCTTTGTTTGACAAAGTTCACTTAACGTTATTAACTTTTTCACCTCGTCTGTTATTGTAGCTTGATTTTTATAGAATGCAATATCTGTCTCAAAACTTTGGCAGTTTGGATCGGAAGGGCCTGCTAAACTAGTTTTATTTGCGTGATTACTTATAACTTCAGTTGGTTCAAACTGATTTTCTGGTCCAGGTATGTCTTCGGACTGGCGAACACATTCAATGCCTAGCAGTTGTTCTTCTTGTTCATGTTGCAGTTGCTTATTTGTTTCCGTAGTTGTATCACTTGTATCCGACGGACTAATGTTTAAATCAGGTTTATTGTCACTGTCACAATCAACTTCAAGTCCGATTTTTGTTTCTTTTTCATTACTTGCACTTTACCCGGGTTTGGGTTGTTCAACTTCACATTTTATGATTTTTTTAAAAACTGGTCGAGTTTTGAAAGTTTACTTTTAGATTCTTCTCGTTGTTTTTGCAGTTTACTTTTCGTAGCACCACTTAAATATTCATGCTTACTTTCCATTTTATAAACTCTGTCTCTAACACTCTAACTCTACAGAAAATACAAAAACTAAAATCAAATGTTAAGTCATTAAACTTAAACGGCACTAAATTACGAATTGAATGCAATACAGTACTATCGCGCAGGAGATGCGACGCACTACTGAGTACTGAACTACATTGTGTTGTGTTTGTTTACGTCTCCTCAGTGCCAGTGACTCATCGCACTGGACGTACGGGCACCACAAGAGATAAGATAAGCTTCGCTTACAAACTACAAACAGTAATGTCATTTCGGAAAACGTAGTTTTTTTGCATGTCTATACACTTAAATAAAACGTATATTTCGTATTTTAAATACAAACTTGCCGGTAGTCGGACCCCATTAAAACTTTTTTCCTATTATAGCTCGTTTCATATTTTTTTCTAGGGGCCAGAGTGGCGGCCATAGGGTCGGGGCCCCCCCACGCCGCGGGGTCTGCGGGGGCCTTATCGCCGCCACTGCCTGTCTGTATGAGTGTAATTTTAAACATAACAGCTGACACATCACCTATAGATAAGGATATACATACAATCATATCTACACTTGGTTTTTTATGTATAACAATTGCTGAGATACTGTCATTTACAAGTTACCACTAATAAAAATTTAAACATAAATTATTAATAATAATAAAAAATTATGTTCTTTTAAAACAATCTTATGAGTTAATTGTTATGGCCATGTAATTTTTTTTTTCTTTTTTCTTCACTGTCTTCTTGTCTCGCTTTACTTTGGTTAATATCTGGCCAATCTCTGGGGTTGGGTCAATGTCAGTTGTCTGTCAGTCTAGTTCGTATTTTCTTGTTTTGTAACCACCTTTGGTTGTATTCTTCTTCCTTCACTATTGATTATATTTACTACTTTCATTCTCGTTATCATTTATCTATCAAAATATATTGTTTCTTGGCATTTTTTACATACTTATTTATATCAAATGTGATCAGGGTTTGGCAATGTTATAATATTTACTTCTTAAAGATGAGGCTAGCAGACATTAGTGCTGCTTAAGCACAACTTAAGTGCTAGTTTAGTTTAGATCAAGCTGAATCCAATTTTAGATTAGTTGTAATACTTAATAGACTTAGTAATTACTTACTGTAGTCTTAGAAGATTATTATTAAGACTAGATCAACAATATGAATTATTAAGCAACAAAAAAACAAGTCTTTTACTAAAAAAAAGTCCTTTAAAGATAATTTAAAAGTCATCTAGCATAAACTTCCTAGACCTCATCATCACAAAACTAGAACACTGACAAAAATTCAGTATATACAGAAAAACTACAACTGACACACTAATACACAACTCCTCCAGTCACCCAATACAACACAAACTAGCTGCCTTCAGAATCATGGTACACAGACTAAACAACATCCCACTAGATGAAAAAGAATACCAAGATGAGTTAAACATGATCAAATATCTACCAGAAACCAACAGATACAACAGAACAATAATTGGATCCAATAATTAATAAACTCCTACACAAAACACAAAAGAAACAACAGAGAAAGACAGAAAACAACATATTCATAACGCTAACATATATTGTAACAATAAGACTCAGTATGTTCTTAAAGTCTCACTTTGTTGTCGTCAATTTATAACAAATAGCTCTTTGTGTCTCCTGTAAAATTCCAAAGTTGCGTCGTAATTTCATAATGATCTGCTTGCGTCGTATTTGACCTCGCCAATACCTGTTTACCTGTTCCACTTAATTGTGATTTTCCCGTTTCTAGGCGCCAAATTGTTTGCTCAAAACAATTAAAAAATTTTATAATACCTTCACTTAGCGTAACCGTAACCGGAGAAATTCAAAATCTGCTTTCCCGCGACAGTCTTACCAACCTGTAATTCTAGTAGTAACTTTTTACGGTACTATATTAATGAAGTAAACACATAAAGATTAATAATTGAAATAATGAACAGATATTAAAATAAGTATTGGTTTATTAATGGTCGGTCGGTTTTGCTTTTAATAATTACTAAAACATGAAATTATTAAAATATATTACTTTTTTGCTTTTTGTGCTCTGGCTATAAATAAATTGCAACTCAGCGGTTTGCTATGCTGACTTGGGTCATTTGACTGAGCGTCTATTAATGTTTTCACTGCTTCTTCAGTCAAAAAGTTCTTTTGATTATGGCAAAAAGATAACAAAATGGTTTTTAAATGTACAATCCTTGACATCAAGTTAATTAAATATTATGATCTTTCTTTACAACAGTTTTCTTAGAATTTAAAACAATAGTGAGTTCACTTTACAAACATAGGTTAAGTTATAAATCGTGTATAAATATTTTCTTATTTCCCAAAGTGTTAATAATTAATTTGAATAATTTTGTAATAATGATTATTGTATATTTTAATAGTTATTCAGTGTTATAGTGTTTGAACCAAGTTTGGATATTGTGCATTAATTCTGTTAAGTGTTGGGAACAGTCTCGTGGGTGTAGTAAATTAATTTAGTATTATACATTACAAGTTCATCGATGTTTGATGGATTATTTTCATAAGTTCTGGTGTTCGAGTCGTCCTTCTCTTATATTGGTTTTATTTCTTATAATTCTCAATTAATTTGGATTTATCTTGCTAAAAGGTTCTGTTAATTTTGTCTTTTCATTTCCATTCGTTATTATTGGTTTTAATTCATCTGTTTGGTTTATTTTACTAACTTTTATGGATCAACAATTTTGTCAACTACCCTCTTTTGATGCTAAAAATGGACTCCTTATTCGTTTATAATGGTTTTTCTCTAATAAAGTGTCGTTGTTATGGTAACCAGACTCCTACTCTATTGGTTAAAAGCATTTTGTACTCATTGTTATAAAGCTTGGGTTTTTGCTCAAAATGAAAAATATTTTCTAATTAAGATATTTTCCTTGTCTTATTACCACTATGATTATTATTATTATCATTGAATAGCTTTTCTGATGTAGTTTACTTAGACATCAAACATGATTGTTTTCTGTTATTTCTGGCCTGTTCTATTATTTGGCTATTATTATTCTTTTTACTTAATTTGGTTATTATGTGGTTTTTTGCAATTATTTTGTATTTGTATTGTTCCTTGGTTTGTTATTTTATGTTTACTTATCTTTTTCCCTCACTGTTTACTGTTATTTGTGTATCTTTTACAATTTTGGTTTACATTGTTTTAGGCCTACTCTGACCTATCCTTTTTACATTGTTTTAATTTTAATTTTACTCTTACTACTAAGTTCTTATTGCTTAGTTATAGCTAGTTTACACTGATTCCTGATTTATATTACTTATTACAGCTTTTCCGACCTATTAATGCCTTTTATCCTTAAATTTATAACTATAACATAGGCTTCATCACCACTCAATATAATACAATTTATTCTTAATACTTATTTTAACAATTATAACTTTTGCACAGTTCTATAATATTAACATTATCATCTCCTCTGCTTTTCTTTATGCTATCATAACAATACTTATAAACATTTACTATATAATCTTAGTATTTAAACATTCATTTCCTTTTTTGTGCCTACCTTTCCTTTATACCATATTACTTGTTTAAAGTTGGTTCTAGCCTTTTAACTATTATTTATTAACAATAACATCTTTAATAACATTAGTGGATTTTTATCCTGAATACAAACATACTATTAAGCTACTATCAATTCTTACTATAATAACAATATTTTGGTTTACACTTGAACTTTGTATTGCTTCACCATACTTAGTGTTAATAGTGTTTATTCCTTTATATTTTTGTTCTATACATTATTCACCTTGGTGTGATCACCCTTATTATAGAATGTTTATCACTTAATGTTAACTGGTAATTCACTTCCTATTCCTATCATGCACTCTTGGTTCATTTTATTTTGATTATTAGTATTTTATTTATTATATTTCACTTTTGTTATTATCCTTCTTTGTATCATGGTCTGTGTGTTTTATTGTTTGTTTATTTCTGTATCATTCTATACTTACTTAGCTAACATTACAATATTTTCTTTGGCTTGTACGGTACTTTCCAGGTTTAATCATATTTACTTTGCTTAGTTTGTTAATTCATGTGTTTATTTCATTTCATTTGTCATTGGGCCAATCACTTGGGTTGGGTCATAGTCATTTTAGTGCTATTTATTTAAAATTGTTAATTCTTCTTCAGCTGCATGCTTTTTACTTTATATACTTTCTCTGGTATTGGGCTGCTTTTGATATCGTAACAATATCAACAGCCACACTGAAAAAATAGCCCACAAATTTAGAAAAAATGGATACAGAATTGCATACAGAACTAAAAAAAAACAGAACACACTGTCAAAAAACACACACAAAGAACAAAACAAATTTGCTTTACCTGCTGTATACAAACTAAACTGCTCAGAATGTAACAAATTCATTATACGCCAAACAGAAAGTAGCTTCAAACAGAGATACATTGAACACACTACACTCCACCACCAAATCCACCTTTGCAAACCCTCCTCATTGAAGCAACCCACACATACACAAATATAAACAACAACATGGAAATTGTACATGTATACACAAAAGGCAGAAAACTAGACACCCTTGAACAACTAGAAATATACAAACACAAAACAACATCCTAAATGAACAGACACAGTTCAAATCACACATACTATTTGAACATGTCACACCACACACACACAACATTGATTTTTTGAACAACAGCGCCGTCACCAAGAATAAGACAGATAGCACTCCTAGCATCAGCCTCTGATGAAGCTTGTAATAAGTGAAAACTAGTTCAGTCTACAAAGTAAAAGTTTAAGATTTTCCAATAAAAAATTTGTGTTCCGAGTCAGTAGTGATGTATTTATAAAGATAATTTATTAAACTGTAATTTTCTTAAAACATAATTATATTACTGTCATAAAATCAGAAACAGGATACATGGATTTTACTTGAATAATGTTTGAAACAGTATTGTAGTTAAATTCTAGCTTGGTCAGTCATTAATTCATACATATTGGTTTGTCATTAAAGAATCCACACTACTGCTCATGTCCATTTTTAAAATTTGTAAGAAGCGATCTTTCAGTGACAAATGTTAACACTCCTTACCGTTGATTTCTTCTACTGTTGAAGTAAATATAAACGAGAAGAATGAATGTATTCACCTGGAAGCCAGTAAAATGAACATTTAATAAACTGAAAACTAAACATTTGTTTACATGCATATATAATGGGACATGCAGATAAATTCTGATATACAGAATATAATTTATTTAAAATAATTAAATAGTAAACATACTTAAAGAATATTAATTTTGTTTGTACAGTGGCACCTTGATACCATGAACTAAATAAGATGAATTCTTTGATACCATGAATTTTTTTCAATCCCCTTGGATGTCCTATAACACTCTATACACCCCTATAACCCAAAATTCCTTAGTTAAAGACCTTGATAAGCTGAATTTTTGTTGATCTGAGATCAAAATACTGTACTATTTGGCCTTTATAATACGAATTTTTACTCAACAGAATCTCACAAATTTGATTTCTATAAGACGAATTACCTATGGCAAGGAACTCAGTAAGCCGAAGGTTATGAAGCAGGACCTTGATAACACGAACTTTTGTTATCTTGATAACATGAACCTCGCTTTGACGAATACCTCGAAAACACAAATTTTTTATAATCCCCTTGAGATTCGTGTAATCAAGGTTCTACTGTATCGTTTTCAGACATTGTCAATATGGAAAAAATTAATTATTCAGGAATGTAGAAATTGTATCATAATTCTTGTGGCATTTGAATAACAATACATAAGGGATTGTTACGCTCTCACAGATATCTTGGTTTCACTTTCACATCACTTATTAATCCCTGAGTAACCTGTCCGAAGAGAGTGATAACCAATCTTTGCAGTGGATTGGGTTGGTGAAAGTGTCAAGAGAAAGAGGTCCTGCTAAGGTAACCTAGGGTCAGACCTGTGTCTGTTGCCTAATGTGGAAGCAGGAAACACACAGCTAGATCAGTAGTATATTTTGAATCACGAAGACTTTAAAAGCACATGTGGACTTAAGTAGCTGAATTAGCTGTCATATTTCTCGGGAATGTGAACCTTAAAATTGAAACGTCTAGCCTCCAGTGTGAAGGCCGTAAAATGGACCAACTTCTCATCCATGTGAGGAGCATGTTACAGAGAAACAGCTATATGAGTTGCAAAAGATGGCGTTAGTGGAACAGTGGTAGTATAAGATGGCACAAGGTTGTAGGCTATACATTTATTGCACCAGTGAAGAAAAATGAGATTCATGAAAAATGAATCACTTTTTGATGACTGTAGAAATTTGAATGCGAAAGGATTCGCAAGACTGTCATATTGACATACTATGAATAAAATTATGGTTCTTAGGGTCTTTTCTTTTCACTTTCTTGAGCATTAAATTTCTTTATATTCTTTAGGCATGGGTTTTTGTTATTTACCTGGAAGTTAGTCTAATCAGTTTCTTTGTACCATATTTAACAAGTTGTGGTACAATGTTTCTGGATCCTCCTGCTTTGTTACATTTCATTACCTTTACTGGTTCTGTTACAACCTCCTGTGATTTAATGATTTGTTATTCCCTTGAACTTCTTGTCTCCTTTGCACTTTCCTCTAGGTCTGTATGTACCTTCAATTTTTTTGCATTTTTAAATTTCTGTGTAGGGACTACTACAACAGGCCTAAACAAAATGCGTTTTCATTAAAAATATCGGTATGGAGAACCATACATGACTTCCATATTCTAAGATTTATATTTAAAATCATTTTCGAAATGAAATATTACCATAGCAACTACTTCTTTCTACTTACTGCTTCAGCCTTAACCACAGTACTGTGGTGCTGGACACTTTTCGGCTTGCATTTGTTATGTTGGTATGGGTTCGGCACTTTCCATTTAAAAACTGTGCAAATGTAAGAAAATAAACATGAATGAGGCCAGAAATAACGCCAATTGTGTGTGTGTGTGTGTGTGTGTGTGTGTACGTGTGTGGGCGCACGCGCGTGTGTGTGTGTGTCTTCCCTGCCTTTTCATTGCGGTAGTCATAATAATAAAATGGAAACGTAAACAGTACATAACTGAGAAAAAATACATAAATGAAAAAATTATAATTTTATTGCCTGGCAACAAAATTATTTTATTTTTAACAATTACCATTGTTTCAAAAAGTTTAAATAAATTTTACTTCCATATTCCTTAAGGAATGGAAGTATGGTGATGGCAAAAAAAATCGTGTTCGAGATTATTGCAGATTCTGATTCTACTACACTCAAAACATGAAAAAAAGTCGTTTTCCGAAAAGTGTCTGTGTGTGTGTCTGTGTGTCTGTCTGTCTGTGTCTGTCTGTAGATTTTTTTCTATGGCAAACGATAACTGCCGCAAATTCAAACAGAATCAAATAATTTTTTGCATACAGCCCTGATTTGTAGAGTACTCAAGACCTATTGTTTTTGGTGAAGATCGGTTGAGGGAAAGGGGTAGTTTACCTGCAACGGTTTTTTTTTATCAATGGAAATTTTTTTTTTTTTGGCAAACGATAACAGCCGCAAATTCAAACAGAATCAAATAATGTTTCGCATACAGCCCTGAATTGTAGAGTTCTCAAGACCTATTGTTTTTGGTGAAGATCGGTTAAGGAAAAGGGGTAGTTTACCTGTAACGTTTTATGTTTTAACAAGGGTATTTCCTATGGCAAACGATAACAGCCGCAAATTCAAACAGAATCAAACGATTATTTGCATACAGCCCTAAATTGTAGAGTTCTCAAGACCTATTGTTTTTGGTGAAGATCGGTTGAGGGAAAGGGGTAGTTTAGCTGCAACGTTTTTTTAACAAGGGTATTTTGTATGGCAAACGATAACAGCCGTAAATTCAAACAGAATCAAATAATGTTTTGCATACAGCTCTGATTTATAGAGTACTCAAGACCTATTGTTTTTGGTGAAGATCGGCTGAGGGGAAGGGGTAGTTTACCTGCAAAGTTTTTTTATCAAGCGTATTTTCTATGGCAAACGATAACAGCCGCAAATTGAAACAGAATCAAATAATTTTTTGCATACGTCCCTGAATTGTAGAGGTCTCAATGACTTTCGATTTTGGTGAAGATCGGTTAAGGGGAAGGGGTAGTTTACCAGCAACCTTTTACGTTTTAACAAGAGTAAAGTACTTGAAAATTTATTTAAACTTTTTGAAACAATGGTAATTGTTAAAAATAAAATAATTTTGTTGCCAGGCAATAAAATTATAATTTTTTCATTTTAATGTAATATAATATTTTTCATTTAATACAGCAATAAAAAGGCAGGTAAGACACAGCCTGGCTGTTTGGCTGAAAATGATTTTAAATATAAATCTTAGAATATGGAAGTCATGTATGGTACCGATATTTTAAGTACTTTACTCTTGTTAAAACGTAAAAGGTTGCAGGTAAACTACCCCTTCCCCTTAACCGATCTTCACCAAAATCGAAAGTCCTTGAGACCTCTACAATTCAGGGACGTATGCAAAATATTTGATTCTGTTTGAATTTGCGGCTGTTATCGTTTGCCATAGAAAATACGCTTGATAAAAAAACGTTGCAGGTAAACTACCTCTTCCCCTCAACCGATCTTCACCAAAAACAATAGGTCTTGAGTACTCTACAAATCAGGGCTGTATGCAGAAAATTATTTGATTCTGTTTGAATTTGCGGCTGTTATCGTTTGCCATAGAAAATACCCTTGTTAAAAAAACGTTGTAGGTAAACTACCCCTTTCCCTTAACCGATCTTCACCAAAAACAATAGGTCTTGAGAACTCTACAATTTAGGGCTGTATGCAAATAATCGTTTGATTCTGTTTGAATTTGCGGCTGTTATCGTTTGCCATAGGAAATACCCTTGTTAAAACATAAAACGTTACAGGTAAACTACCCCTTTCCCTTAACCGATCTTCACCAAAAACAATAGGTCTTGAGAACTCTACAATTCAGGGCTGTATGCGAAACATTATTTGATTCTGTTTGAATTTGCGGCTGTTATCGTTTGCCAAAAAAAAAAATTCCCTTGATAAAAAAAAACCGTTGCAGGTAAACTACCCCTTTCCCTCAACCGATCTTCACCAAAAACAATAGGTCGTGAGTACTCTACAAATCAGGACTGTATGCAAAAAATTATTTGATTCTGTTTGAATTTGCGGCACTTATCGTTTGCCATAGAAAAAAAATCTACAGACAGACACACACATAGACACTTTTCGGAAAACGACTTTTTTTCATGTTTTGAGTGTAGTAGAATCAGAATCTGCAATAATCTCGAACACGATTTTTTTTGTCATCACCATACTTCCATTCCTTAAGGAATATGGAAGTAAAAATTATTGTTTTTATTTGCACATTGTGAAAAATTAAAATGCTGTATTGTTAGACATAGCAGTACCACATTCAATTATCCAATAATATTAATAAATATATATTAAATTATCCAAATTTAATTAACACTGACATTAATCATTAATTTAAGTGTTAATAATAATGTTTTAGTTAGGATTATTTCTCTCTCTCCTAAAAAAAGTATTGTGTGCAGGAAGACAAACAAATGCGAGAGTCAGCTAAATATGTATATTTTTAAGTTAAAAAATTAAGAAAATTGGTATGGCTAGTTACTCACATTTCTGGTTAAATTTTAAGAAAAGTTAGATAGCTTCAATGTAGATAGTTATATAAAATTTTGGGTTTTTTTCAAATAAAAAACTCATTAAAAAATCGGTATGGAGAACCATATATGACTTCCATGTTCTAAGATTTATATTTGAAATCATTTATTTGAATTCAGTTCCATAATTTCTAAAAAATGTCACCCACCCTCAAACTATTTATACTATTTATAGATATTTTTATTATTATTGGATAGTCATTTAATATAGGTAATGTTATTTTTATTTTCGAGTCACTTTATCTATAAAAATTAGGTTCTTTATTCTTATAAATAAACTGAACTATGATGAGAATCATCCCTCCTCCTCAACCGCTCCCCACCATTAATGATATTTACACTTTCATAGAGTAATAGTTTTATCATATGTAACTTCTAAGGTATCTTCTTATCCTTCAAAATTAAATATTCGTACTTTACTTGATTTCAGCACAGCAATTTAAAAAAATCACCCCCTTCCCCTTCAACTACTCACTCCATTTATAATTATCTCATTTACTATTTTACAGTGGATTAATATGACTTTATTTATTACAATAAAGTAGGCTACTTTACTCTTGTTAAAACACAAAACAGTGCAGGTAAACTACCCCTCCCTCCTAACTGGACAACCTGGTTGCCTGGCAACAAATTTTTTTTTATTTTGAACAATTACCAAAATGTTTAAATGAATTTTTAAGTACTTTACTCTTGTTAAAACGTAAAACATTGCAGGGAAACTACCCCTCCCCCTTAACTGATCTTCACCAAAATCAATAGGCTTTGAGTCCTCTCCAATTTGGGCACATATGCAAAAAATTATTTTATTCTGTTTGAATTTGCGGCAGTTATCGTTTGCAATAGAAAAATTCTATACACCGACACGTAGACAGACAGAGACACACACAGACACTTTTCGGAAAATGACTTTTCTTCATGTTTTGAGGGTAGTACAATCAGAATCAGCCCTTATCTCGAACACGATTTTTTTTTGTGATCACCATACTTCCATTTCCTTATGGAACATGGAAGTAAAAAATGTGTTAATTATCGGATATGTTAATAACCTCTTTTGTGAGTTTTTATAACTTGTAATGCATATATTTTCAGAATGTACAAATAAAAGTCACAAATTTTTCATAACAGCACTTTATTTAGTGTAGGGCCTGGAGAAATACCCCTATAAGAAAACATTTTTGTATAATTTTTTTTGACTCCCAGGGATCAAGTAGTATCATTAATTATTACCTTTATGATTTATATGTACTGTACAATAAAATTGAAACACTTCAGTTATTTTGTTTAACTTACTGTAATTATGAGTGTGATAAGCGTTATGCCTAACAGAAGACTGGCGTACCAGGCAATTACAAGCCCAATCCTGTCAAGACATCCAGAGGTATATGTGTATGAACATTGTCCTGTAGAATTTTCAACCTGAGTCTAAAACAAGAAAACAATTACTATTAAGTAACGAGCATTTAATTTATAAAATTACTTGTCCTTTTTTTTTTTTGAAATGAAGAGATGTATGTGTTTTGACTACAAACAACAAAGCTACAGCGTGTTAACATTTTATCAAAATGTTCTTCAGTTTGGTTTATCAAAAACGAAATAATTCCCATCTTTTAAATAATTGTTTAAGAGGCAGTTTCAAATTAAAGCTTTGTATGTTTCTTTAAGGGTACGATCAAAGGTAAATTAATTTAGTTAATACTAAAATTAGCTAATTTAGGATTTTTAAGTATTTTTAACTTTTACTTTCTTTGCACCAAGAGCAGAAAGTAATGAATTGAAAACAAAAATATCCCTTAATAAGCTTTGTATTTTAAAATTTTACAATGTAGATTATGAAAATATTTTGTTTCCGCTGTACAATACGACTATCTGTGAGACAGTCATTACATTATCAATTTAGTTTCTCGCAGAAGACCAACAATAATTTTACCTCCAAGCCACCATTGCAGAATATACATACTGTAAATACTTACATACTGAGAGTAGACACAGCATGACTGCGGTGGTATACTGTAACCTTCTTGTTTCCAGTTTGATGGACTTTCTATCCCACAACAGCTGTACTGTAAATACACTTTTATTAACTGTATATCCATCACGCCATTACATACCAGATTAAATATTTAAATTAAACATTAGAGAAACTAAAAGTGTACTGGTACTTTCCAATTAAACGTGTTTATTTTTTAACAAATAAATCCTGTTTTCCTACCATTTATCATCTTGTTTTTTTTTTTTTTTTTAGCAATGCATAAGTTTTGATCAAAATGCTCATGTAATTTTTACTTCCATGTTCCATAAGGAAATGGAAATATGGTCATAACGAAAAAAATCGTGTTAAAGATAATGGCAAGATTCTGATTGTACTACCCTCAAAACATGAAAAAAGTCATTTTTCGAAAAGTGTCTGTGTAGAATTTTTTCTATGGCAAATGATAACAGCCGCATATTCAAACAGAATCAAATAATTTTTTACATACAACTCTGAATTGTAGAGGACTCAAGGCCTATTGTTTTTGGTGAAGATCGGTGAAGGGAAAGGGGTAGTTTACCTGCAACATTTTACGTTTTAACAAGAGTAAATTGCTTAATTTTGATAAATAAAGTATCTTGAAAAGAAGGTCATAATAATCCACTGTAGAAAGGTAGATGAAATATCTATAAATGAAAAGGGTAGTTGAAGGGGGAGGGGGTAATTTTTTTAATAAATTAAAATGGTAGTTGATGATGGAGGAAGTAAATTTTATAAGGTTTATGTGTAATACGTTAATGACAACAAAGAAGTAGTTTCTATGGAAACATTTCATTTCACTTTAACAAAATTCTATATTTTTCATTTTAATTTAAATCACGTATGAGTGAAAATATATCGTTCCTGGCAGGCAACCATATCTCAATTATGTAATGTTTACTTTTCCAAAGGTTTATTATTGTGATTACCACAATAAAAAGGCCAGCAGGACACGCATGCACGCAGGCGCGTGCACACACACACACACACACACACACACACACACACACACACACACACAATTCGCGTTATTTGTGGCCTCGATCATGTTTATTTCCATATGTTTGAATGCTTTTTAAATGAAAAGTGCCGAAACCCACACCAACACAACGCGTGCAAGCCAAGAAGGTGGACAGCGATTTTCTTCCTATGGATCGCTGGCCAGTGTAATTGCACGTGTTTACAGAGGAACATTCATAGACAGACTTTTGGTCTTTAGGGAATGAACCCTCTGCAAGATGCTCAGGGTCTATTACTTAGTAATTAAGTAAGAAAACATTTGTTATGATATGAGCCTATCAAACTATATAGTGGTCTGCGAACCTTAAACAGTTATTGTATGTAATCTTATTACAGACTATAAGTAATATAAAAAAAGCAATTAAAATAATATTAAACTCATAATTACCAACTACCTAATGTAAGAAAGGTGAAAATAATGAAAATAACAGTTATTAATGTTAAAAAGAAATGTATAAGTTTTTAGAATATTGTGAAATAATAGTGTTTAGGAAATATATCTTGTTATAATATAAACATTGAGTAACACATGTAATTTATATAAAATAACTATGTAACTAATTTAATAAGATTAAGCAATGTGTACAATACTTATAACTAGTGGAATATATCCCTAGAAATTAATTATGTACATCAGGGACAAGTAAAAATAAGTTTACAATAAATCATGTTAATTATAAATTGTAAAAACACCCTGTGACCCATAAAAATAAATTAAAAAATTTTAAATATAAATTTTACAACATGGAAGTCATGTATGGTTTCCCATACCGATTTTTTAAATTTCCAAGCTACAAGCATACAATTAAAAAATAATTCTTGGATTTCGTTGTCCATGACGTGTCCGTTACTTAACTAAATATCACTATAATATTGACAACTCGGAACACAAAGTTTTTTATAAGTAAAAACGTAAAGTTTTATCTTACAGCCTAAACCGGCTTTCACCTATAGAAGGCTTCATCAGAGGCTGTCGTTAGTAGCGCTGCTCGTCTTGTTGTTGGCGACGAGAAAGTGTTTCGAAAGATTGAAGCTGTGTGTGTGTGGTGAGATGTGTTCGAATAATGCGTGCGATTTGAATTGTGTCTGTTCGTTTAGGATGTCGTTTTTATTTGTTTTTGTGTGTTTGTATATTTCTAATTGTTCTAGAGTGTCTAGTTTTCGGCCTTTTGTGTGTATGTGTAGTATGTTCATGTTATTGTCGATGTTTTTATATGTGTGGTTTGCTTCAATGAGGTGGTTTGCGAAGGTTTAGGCTGTAATATAGAACCTATAGGTTCTATAGGTGAAAGCCGGTTTAGGCTGTAAGGTAAAACTTTACGTTTTTACTTATAAAAAACTTTGTGTTCCGAGTCGTCAATATTATAGTGTGTAGCGGGGCATTTTTGGGCATACCTGGGGTAATAACAGAATTTGTATTTTTTTTTTTATAAATAATAAATAACTTGTTGAGTGATAGGAAAATTTTGTGACCGAGAGGTAAATTCGTTATTGTGGAAGCGATCGCAACGTGGCAGCATTGACTGTGACAATTATTTAATGATATTCATATAAACAGTTTAATAACAGCCAACAACTGTACCAAGGACAATGACGAACACGAAAAACGTAAACACGTTATGTAACAACAAATGACATAATCGTGTCAGGCGATGTGTTGCGTCAGCAACTTACATAACAACTGTGTGTCATCGGTTTCGTCAGAGCCTATCCTGGGTGTGTCACGCCAGCAACTGTGTGAGGCACCGAACAAACAGTCGCAAAACAACATCTGAGTTATACAGACGCTAACCACTGTGCGTCGCCGGTTCGCCGGTTTTCGGGCGAAGTTATTGTGTTCGCCGATGCGCCCGCAACATAAAAAATGTAAAAATTTTTAAGATTTGATCATCTAAAACAGTATTTCTGAAACCGAATAGATACAGTGAGAAAATAATAAGTAAATAATCATGTAACAGTTCGGCAATAAATCAGTGTGTGTATACGAGAAGACATTGTAGGAGGGTACCTTCAACGTAATAACAGGAAAGTAAATTAACAAATTTTATTATTTTCATACAGTACAAGAACAGAGGGGGAAAATTAATTTAAAATATGAGCTCTAATGGGAATATAACTTGTCTAATGTGAAAGTGTGTGAGTGTGTATGGGTGAGTTTGAATTACGTAATTACAAAGGCGCTGGTTTAAGTTAAGAAAAGTTAGTTGAGTATTATTTCTTTACAGCATTTGTTTTAGTGTTCAACAGTTTAATTATCAATAATGTTTTGAAAGTTGTAGTCAGAATAAAGCATGTACACTGTCAATGTTAAAATAGTAAAAGTATAAAAGATAGGAGGAGTAATTTTGTCATTGTCGTTAATATGCAACAGTAAAACTAAATTATGAATAAACACAAGTTTGTTTGAGTATAGTAGATCGAAGTAGTCATTTCAAACAACCAATTCTGTTCTTCTAGTTCGCTGATACGAACCTTGGTAAATTATTTTCTTGCAGTTGGCAAGATGGCGCCCGACAAAGTAGATAGTACAATTTTGACAAATTCGAAATCACATTATATTTAGTTATTAATATCAATAAAACGAAATATCACATTTGGCTTCTGGAACAGGGCAATTTTATATCAATAAATTTATATAAAATACGGCCTACGGGGAGAACAGAATGGTTGTTTGGAATGTGTATTTACGTATGTACGTAAATTAGACGTAGACATGAGGTTATGTTTTGATAGTGTTATGGATGTAGTGAATTATTTGTCGAATTATATAAGGAGTATTATGAGGTAATATACATAATAATTAGTATGTATTATAATTATTAAATAGTATAAAGGGTATTATAATAAAATCTTTTAAAATGTCTGAGATACAAGAAAATGATATGATCAAGATGATGAGATTACTTTTTAATGAACAGAAAAACGATATGCAAGAGTTATTAAAAAATCAGAATAGAGAGTTGAAACATGAAATACAAGAAATGAATAAACATTTAGAAAGCACTCACGAAATAATAAGAAACAGTTTAAATAAGTTAGAACAGAAGTTCGAGAAATTAGGTGACAATGTTTTAAGTAAGACAAAATGTAAAAATGACGAAATAGTAGACAATACTGAGAGTATAGTGGGGGTGAAGAATAATGTAGAAGCAAATGATGAAAATATAATAACAAAGAGTACTGATGAAGTTTTAGAATGTAATAATGAAATGTTAATGAGTGTTTATGAAGTAGAGAGAGAGTGGAAGAATAATGTAGTAATTAAATGGGGACAGAGGGCAAATTTTCCCCTTATTGTTTATAATGATGATGATGATTTAATGTTGTTTTTTCAGGGCAAGAGACCCTTATTGTTAAATGAAGTAATGTTGTATAATGTTGTACCCTCTGTCCGTAATAATTGTGAGAGTGTGATGTGGTGCTATGGAGAAGGAGAGTTATATGTTGAGAATGAAATAGAAATATATAAGTTAGAAAGAAAGTATGATGAATTGAGAAAATTAATAAAAGGGGTGATGATGAATCATGTGAAATACGTACCTGTTGAAAGAGAGACAGAGAATAATTTTGATAATATCTTACCTGACTATGATGACTTACCTGACGTAGTAGTTGAGGAATACAAAACCGAGAAAACGATTTACCTGACATTAACAAATAACACTGATATAGACGGGACAATCCTAACTTATGGTAACAAGATTTATAATGGTATAATGGATGAAACAGAATTGATGAGTTATTATGATAGTAACAATTATAATAATTTGTATGTTGATAAAAATGATGAATGTTACAAATACACTAGATATATATATGACGATGGTGGCTGAACTAGAATATCAGTGTATAGACCTTGTTAGATACTGTAAATTCTGGTAATGACCTTGCTGATTTGGACATCTGAAGTGAGATACACTTGAACAGTTTTGACGTATATTTTGTAAATAATATTGAATTCATTTGTGTGTATTGTGAAATGTTAGAAAAGCAATGTGTATATGTTTTAGAAAATGTTGTGTTAATAATAATAATATTATTAATATGTTAGCACTCTAATTAAATAATAAAATAATAATGAAGACAATAATTAATGATTTATAGAATGTTGATAATAATTGAAATATGTTATTTTAATAATCAAATGAATATTCAATTTTAATAATAAATTGAAGTAAATAATTTGAGATCTTTAGATATTGTGATTGAATGTTATGTGTTTGAATTTTATAAGGAATTTAAATTGTGTAATGAGATTCTGATTTAATAATAATTAATAAATAAATGAATGTTAAATGGTTTATTTTGTGGAATTTTGTGGAACATAATGATTAAAAATATGTGTTAATAATAAATTTAGAATTTTTGAAAATCTGATTACAACACAGGATAAATTCATAATGATGATAAATAAAAACAGTTAATGAAAAATTTTAAATAATAATGTTTATAAATTTTTATATAAATTAGTTAAAAGAGAATTGTTTGTTCAATGTATATTTGTGTATTATGTTATGTAATGTATTATACAAGTGTGTGTGGCTGGGAGGTTATCCAAGGGGATAACGTATTAAAAATTTGATATATTTTAATTAATAATGATGATTTGCTACTCAATAATTTTGTTTGAATTTAAAAAATAGATGCACTAAATACTTCTTATATTGTGTTATTATGTCTTATTGTGTTGATTGCATTAGTATGTTAGGAATAAGTATTATAAAAATATAATAATATGTTTTCAATGTGTTTATAGATTTTAAAATAAAATGAAAAATAGTCGTAATAAGTAAAATTTTCAATAGGTTGTAAAAGATAGAAGTGGGTGATAGTAATTAGTTGAATAAAATGTTGGAGTCAATTCAAGTTGAATTTTGTGGGACATATAGATCTATTCAAATCGAAGTAAGAGTTAAAGTAATAGTGGAAATGAAAATAATGCAATGTTGTTTTGAGTTAATGTATGTTATAGAATTTTGAGAAGTATAAGTGAAGACACAGTAGAATGGAGAATTTATGTAGAGATTTGAGTGATATATTGTTGTTTATTTGTTGATGTTAATTTGTTGTAATTGTAGTGAAGTTATGAGAGTGAGATTTTTTGGGGATGGCAATTTTGTAGTAGTGGTAGTGTATTTGGGGAGTCCGCAACAAGGGTTGGGACGGGATAGGGACCGATTGGCGCCGGAAAGGGTTACCTAGGGGGAGTCCAGGGACCAACATAAGGGAATGAGTTTTGGGAAGGAAACACGTATCCTATGTACAAAGGGTTAGAGAGTATTTTTTTTTGTATAAGAGTAGAAGGTGGCGATTGGAGTTAAAATAGTAAGTAGTTAGAGGTAGAGAAGGGTTAGTAAAATTTTGATAGTGGGGTGTCATACTAGTTAGAGATTTTGTAAGGGAACGTTAGAGTAATAAAAGGGGAAGTTTGTGAGTAAATGCCAAGTTGATAAAGTGAATTATAATGAGTAATGTAGAATCACCCAGATTAATGAAAGAAAATGATAAATGAAAATGATGGGTAAAACGAAGATTGAAAAAAAAAAAAAAATAATTTTTGTAATTTTGAGAAACGAATTAATAAGAGTAAATCAAGTTTAAATGTAATTTTCTGATTTTATATGCCAACTTAATGTGTGTAACATTTTAAATACCAATTGTTTATTTTAATGTGAATTAGAAGTGTATTATATTTTCTTATGTTATATTGTGTTTGTTAGTTTAAGAGAATTTTATGAAGTTAACTATTTTAAATGCATTTTTAAATTGGGGATGAGAGAAATGTAATATGGTAATGGGAAATGTTAATAAGTCAGTCGTCTGTTTGCTCAAATTCTGATGGGAATCAGGGCAATGATTTTGAATTTTGGGGTAAAGTTGATAAGGGTAAGTAGATGGAATTTTAAGAGGGGTATATATATATTGTTGGTAAATATGTTATGATATATACATGTTAGTGATAAATGAAAAACAAAACCAGTGCTTCTTAGCGCAAACCAGCACCGCTAGGGGGAAACAGATCAGTTGGGGATATGGTGTTGTATAAGGCCACTATTTGATATTTTGATTTGTTGTTTCAGTGTTTGGTGGTGCTGTGGCGGCGGACCTGAGCTGGCCTGCGCGTCAGAGCAGGGGCGTGGAGTATCTGTCTGACTCTACGGTGTTGGGATCTCGAGAGAGAAGTCCAGTATTGTCATGCAGATGCGGTCACAGTCACCGGACCAAGGGTGAGTTGATTATTCTTTTGTGTAAACCATACAGGGGGTTGTGGCGACATATCCTGGCTGATCCCTTTAGCAAGTATGAATGTGTCAATGAGATTTTTTATGCTTCGGCATAAAATATCTCATTGAGGGGGTATTGTAGCGGGGCATTTTTGGGCATACCTGGGGTAATAACAGAATTTGTATTTTTTTTTTTATAAATAATAAATAACTTGTTGAGTGATAGGAAAATTTTGTGACCGAGAGGTAAATTCGTTATTGTGGAAGCGATCGCAACGTGGCAGCATTGACTGTGACAATTATTTAATGATATTCATATAAACAGTTTAATAACAGCCAACAACTGTACCAAGGACAATGACGAACACGAAAAACGTAAACACGTTATGTAACAACAAATGACATAATCGTGTCAGGCGATGTGTTGCGTCAGCAACTTACATAACAACTGTGTGTCATCGGTTTCGTCAGAGCCTATCCTGGGTGTGTCACGCCAGCAACTGTGTGAGGCACCGAACAAACAGTCGCAAAACAACATCTGAGTTATACAGACGCTAACCACTGTGCGTCGCCGGTTCGCCGGTTTTCGGGCGAAGTTATTGTGTTCGCCGATGCGCCCGCAACATAAAAAATGTAAAAATTTTTAAGATTTGATGATCTAAAACAGTATTTCTGAAACCGAATAGATACAGTGAGAAAATAATAAGTAAATAATCATGTAACAGTTCGGCAATAAATCAGTGTGTGTATACGAGAAGACATTGTAGGAGGGTACCTTCAACGTAATAACAGGAAAGTAAATTAACAAATTTTATTATTTTCATACAGTACAAGAACAGAGGGGGAAAATTAATTTAAAATATGAGCTCTAATGGGAATATAACTTGTCTAATGTGAAAGTGTGTGAGTGTGTATGGGTGAGTTTGAATTACGTAATTACAAAGGCGCTGGTTTAAGTTAAGAAAAGTTAGTTGAGTATTATTTCTTAACAGCATTTGTTTTAGTGTTCAACAGTTTAATTATCAATAATGTTTTGAAAGTTGTAGTCAGAATAAAGCATGTACACTGTCAATGTTAAAATAGTAAAAGTATAAAAGATGGGAGGAGTAATTTTGTCATTGTCGTTAATATGCAACAGTAAAACTAAATTATGAATAAACACAAGTTTGTTTGAGTATAGTAGATCGAAGTAGTCATTTCAAACAACCAATTCTGTTCTTCTAGTTCGCTGATACGAACCTTGGTAAATTATTTTCTTGCAGTTGGCAAGATGGCGCCCGACAAAGTAGATAGTACAATTTTGACAAATTCGAAATCACATTATATTTAGTTATTAATATCAATAAAACGAAATATCACAAGTGATATTTAAAAAATAATATTTATGATGTTTATACAACTGTCCATCTTAGGACAACTACATATAATTTTAGTCCCTGTTGTATGTATAGTTTAAATTTATGTGTGATAGCCAATCAAGTAATTTGTGTTGTGTGTTTTAGGCAATTTTTCGACTTTCTACAACAGAAGATTGAGTAACATACGATAAATGTTGTGTAAATGATGAGATAAACTGCTGTATCATGATAAAAGTGTTGCAGAAGAGTTCTGGCAAGTCTTGTGTGTATGAACAAGCTGTTTAGGGATCGTAAAAAAACTTAAAGACTGTTGTGAATGAGTTGAGAAATCAAAGCTTTTAACTCCAAGAACCAAATTGATGTTATATAAAACACTGATCAGACCTGTTGTTACTTATGGATCCGAGACATGGACTCTCGTAAATAAGGATATAAACACTCTAAGAATTTTTGAAAGAAGAATTTTGAGACAGAATTTGGACCGGTGAAGGAAGGGAATATGTATAGGATCCGAAATAACGGTGAAATAAATGAGTTGATTGGTGGACAAGACCTGGTGAGGCACATAAAATCAGCTAGAATTAGATGGCTGGGACACGTATCCCGTATGAATGTTACGAGGATGCCCAAAATTATATTAAGTGGAACGATACTGGGCAAAAGAAGAAGAGGCAGGCCTCGAAGAAGATGGCAGCAGGATGTGGAAGAAGATCTGAGAAAGATGGGTATTAGGAACTGGAGACTGAAGGCAATGGACAGAGATGAGTGGAGACGGGTCGTAGCGGAAGCCAAGGCTCACCATGGGCTGTACTGCTGGAGAGTAGTAGTAGTTGTGAATGAGTTGAAGAGCATGATAGTCAGATGAAGATAGTGAGTTTATGTTCCATGAATTTCATCATTGCTACAATCATAAATTGTGAGTACTTTATGCCACTTTGTGAAGTTATTCATTAGAAAATAACTAGATTGATAGAAATATAATTTACAGAAATGCACACTGTTAATGCACCAGGATGCATGTCATTACTCGTTCAAGAATTTTAGGGAAAGTCACTGTATGACGTATGACACCATAACTACTGCATTCACCAGACACATTCCCGGTAATTAAAAATATCACAAAATGACAATGTTTGAAACTGTTGAAGATATTGTTACATACTGTGGAAAAAGTGTTACACCATTACAAAACCTTCTACGTGTTTCTCGGATGTTCGAGTAGAATATGATCTCAACATGTGTTAGCGAGACTTTTCTAGACTTCGCCGGCCGCGCGCACTGTGTCAAGGCCGCTGCAATCAATTACGTTCTAGTGTAGCGCTGATGTGTCGTATGGATGTTTCTAGAATTTTAGTGGGGTATAAATACAAGTACTCCACGATGCTTAGTTTCAGTTTGAGTTGTGATTTATTCTAGTGCGGTTCAAAGTATTGTAGCGCAGTGTTGTGTGTTTGTATAATTGTGCGGGACAATTTTAATACAGTTGTGTTTTATATTAGTTGACATTTTTATTGTGTGTGAACAATTTTTATTTGATTTGTTGTAAGAGACTATCTTGTTGATTACAAACTGTTTAATTGTGACAATTAAAGCTGGTGATTAGTGACTTAATTGGTGTCTTGTATTTTGTTTTCGACTGTACCATACGATGATCAGTAGACTGTCGTAACAATATGAAACAAAAATTGCCAAGGAAGCTCAAGGCTATACCTTGAAGTACGAGAAATGTTTCTCGTACATTCAAGAAATGTTTTGTTCAACACTAAAAAAATGTTGGCGTAATTGTGTTATATCAGACTGAAACTACTTTGAAACAGGCAATATAAGTGTAGATGTATCAATGCAAAGTTTTTCAAATAAACAAAAATTGCACGCACTTTTTGGTGAGCCTTGTATAACACTCGAAAGAAATATTTTTATTATCTGATAAAATAATAACACTGCCCCCCAAAATTAATACTTTCATTAAATCAAACAGAAAAGAAACAAAAACAGGGCTTTGATTTTTCTTCTCTGGAGTTACAATTGAAGGACAAATGTAGAAATCCAGCAAATCTACGGAGAACCAGATATCATCACTGACATTAAGAAAAGTAGAATCCGGTGGGGAGGGCATGTCCAGAGAATGTCAGAGACATCCACATTAAAGATGATTTTTACGGGGAGACCTTGTGGAAAAAGAAGGAGGGGTCGGCCCAGAAAATGATGGTTGAATGATCTTGAGGATGACCTGCGCAAGCTCGGTGTAAGAAGGTGGAGACTGAGAGCAGAGGATTGAGACATCTGGAGGCGGATTGACCAGGAGACCAGGGTTCTCCAAAAGCTGTAGCGCCAATTGAGAGAGAGAGAGAGAGAGAGAGAGAGAGAGAGAGAGAGAGAGAGAGAGAGAGAGAGAGAGAGAGAGAGAGAGAGAGAGAGAGAGAGAGAGAGAGAGAGGAGTTACAATTGAGAATTATGTTAGAAATAGCTTAAACACATTATTTTTATAAGTGAACAACTTACCTCATTTTGTACAACATCCCAGTAATGTGCAATGCGCCTACTGCTGTTATAAAGTAACATAAATCGTTGTAGCTCCTGTTTTGTCACAGTATAATAAGCAGACTTCGTATCCAGCATGAGCTCAACATTGTTCCAGTCTGTTGGTGTGTGGTAATAAGTTTCATGAACTTGAACTATCTCTTTTATTGGGACCGTGCTATCAGAATGTTGTTCATCAATTTGTGCAGTCAACACAATCTGAGTCCGGACACGTGACATAAAATAAACCCCAGCGATAAGGCAGCAAATGGTGACAATTAGGAACTTAATTGCCTAAAAATAAATATAACAATAAGCAGTTCATACAACAAGAAGGTGTTAATTTTTAATCTAAATGTGAATCATGTAAATTAGAATAATAGCACATAAATGCAGAGTGTCAATTGTAATAACAAATGTTGACAGTTTTATGGATAATTGAGCATCTAATTAAGAAGTGTGAACATACAAAGCAAGTTTGAAAAGTACCACTAATATATAATAAAGTACAGACATCATATTAAACAATTTTACTTTTAACTGATTGTAAAACCATACTTTTTACCGACTGCCTTAAGTTTTATTATTGAGTTTTATATGATGGTCTGATTTTTAACATAGGTTCCAAGAATATTAAAATGCACGTATGTCATGACATATAACCAATTTCTGGATTCTACCTGTGTAGAATGAAGCCACGTGAAAAACAACCAATGCTGCTCAGCTGTTTTGATGTTATCATAGGGCTGACCAGGAAGAATTTGTTTTAAATACAGGAACAAGTGATACTATAGACAGTTATAGTCAATTTAGTCTCTTATAGTCAACAAGTGATATTATAGGTTGACTTATCCTAGGTCATCCCATATTTCTGTTATTATACATCTGTGCCATCAGCATTTTCTTTGGCATACACTGATCATCCCTCTGCTCTAGGTGACCTAGCTGTTGTATTCATGAGCCTTTATGAATTCTACAATGTCCTCATCATCCTTAACCAGGCCATAAACACATCGTAGAATCTTCTTAGTGTTTTTTATTCCTTCTGGTTCTTAGTGCTAATGTCCACGTCTCACATCAGTAAGCAAAACTGGTCTAATAAGTATCTTATATATTTTCATTTTTGTGTTGTGACTAATCAGTTTACTTCTTAATAGTCTACTGTTGACAAAGTATACCATATCCTGTCATGTAATGTCGTGTTCACGCACTCTTCATTATTTCTCATGTTACCCAGGTATCTAAACTTATTAACTACATTAGATGAATTACCCTCTATGCATAAATTATACAGATGTCTTCTCCTTTCTGATGCAGAAATTAGCATGTATTTAGTTTTGCTGATGTTTACGTTCAGTCCTATTTCTGCAGATATTTGATTTATCTCGTTGTAAGCCTCAAGCAGCCGTTGTTTGAGCTTACTGTTATAACACCATTAGCATATATGGATTGTCTTATTTAATATTGTTGTAATCAATAATTATTGATGGGAAATGTTCAGAAAAATTCTTATAACATAACAATGAAAAATTGTATTACATGTCAATATGGCAAATAAAAATTTCATGTCAGTTTGATATATGAAAAATGCATTTTATAATAAAAAAAAAATAAAAATAAAATAAAAATCTTTTCACTATCTAAGAATTAACTTTCCACATTGTCTTGACTGTTTGCTCATTTAATAGTTTGATTGAATACCTTGAAATTTCTTCCTCCCTGAAAGTCATCGTCTTCCTAAAAGCCTCTTACTTTCTTTTTAGGTCAGGAATTTATCACAATATTCAGGCATCCATAACTGATGTCATTAGTAGATAACATTTCTGGATCACCGAACCACCTGTAGCCCATTCTTTAAGATCCCAGAAGTTTTGGTTCCGTCTCTGTAAATCATCTTTGGTCAGTGCAGTGGCGTAGCTAGGCTTTTTGGCACCTGGGCAAGGAGTTTGTCGGCTGCCTCACCTTCGCAATTAAAAGGGGACACAAGAGCAAAAATGAAGGCCCATCCAGTGAACAAAGTACTTAATAAATGCAAATGTGTAGATTTGTGTATGAAAGCACATCCAGCAAAGGTCTAAAGAATATTTGATAAGTCAAAATTAAGAAATTACATATTGTAATATTACCGGTAGTTAGTTTGTATACATTTATTAGTAACAAATGTAGACTATAAAAAAATGTAGTAAAATAAAAAAATTTTAACATAAAAATGTTGTAATAAACATGCAAATTCCTTGTAGGTCTTAAGTGCATCGTCAAAACAATATCCTAAAACAACATAACGTTAAACAAAGAACTACACTAAAAATAATAACTTATCATTACAGGTAATGGTTCCGTCTTCTATTATTAAACACTTAATATTTGTTTTTAATATTTAATAAATACTTAAAACAAAACATTTTAAAAAGTAACTTTCTTGGTCTTAGTTGCTGCAAAGTCAGTTATTAAATCACTATAATCTAAAGACAAACCAATGTCGTTTTCAGTTGAAAGTATCCCTAGATTTGATACCTTGTCTTGAGATATTGTTGATTGTAGGTACGATTTAATCAATTTAAGTTTACTAAACGATATTTTGCAAGAACCCACAGACACTGCTAAAGTAAGAAATTTTTTTAAAGCTGTTGCTAGTGTTTTCTAGGCTTCTAATCCCACTGAAGAAATGTCTTGTAGCAGCCCCTAAGGTGTAAAGTCCATTTGTTCTCCTCAACGTTTGCCCTTTTTAATAAAACTATGACGTCTTTTAAGTCACTGAACAATTCTACACTGTTTGGGTGATGTGGATACAGTTTTGCAAGCACTGTGCACTTAATATTGAGTTGGGAAAGCTGTTCCTTAAAATGTGTATCCCCATAATTTACGTATGCCTCAAATTTACAGACGAGCCCAAAGCGTTTTCTTAACTCTTTTATGTTAGAGAAATGGCTTGAATTTCAACTGACGGTTAGTCCAATATTTATATTAGAGAACGTCGCATTTCTTGCCGAGCGGTTAATGCAGAATCGTCTGCATACTCCCTTGTCCAGAAAAAGAGCAAGGTCACAAAATTAAAGCTTTCTATTGCATTAATTATTAATGCTGCATCTTCCCTCGTATCAGTTGTTTCAGTCAGTGTATCCCTCAGTTTCTCCAGTGCAGATGAGTGGATATTGCTTTCACCGCATCTGCTTTTGAACTCCACCTGGTATCACAATGTCCTTATAGAGTAATATTTACGAATACAAAGTCTTTAAGAAAACTCTATCTATGAGTGGAACAGGAAAAGAAGGTGAATAGATGTTCTACTGTCCCAAAAAATATCACTGCCTGAACATTTACATTAGCTGCGTGAACTCCAACCAAGTTAAGTGAATGGTTGTCACAAGGAACAAACACAGCTAGTGGATTGAAACCTAATATTCTCTTCTGAACTCCTGAATGGATATCAGCCATTGTTGACTGATTGTCATACGACTGACCTCTGCAATCGCTAAGATTCAATCCATCTCTCTCAAGCTTACTTGTAATAGCGTCTGTACCCCTCTGCTGTTTTCATTTCTAAAGGAATAAAATCTATAAAGGCTTCCTTGATATCAACAGAATTGCGTTTAAATTCGACAAATCTTATAATCTGAGACATTTGTTCTACATCTGCAGGATCTGGTGTTGTGTCAAATATAATACTAAAGTACTTATATAAATGTATATTAACAATTTCACTGTGAACTTACTTTTAGGTTTTGATTACCCAGACGTTTCGACGTAGTATTCGTCTTTTTCAATGGGTTTTTAAATACTGAATGTCTGTACAGTAACGGTTATGGGATGTGGGTGTGTGTGGTGGGGGTTGCTGGGGGGAGGGGATTGGCGCTGGGATTCAAATTCCGTGTAGGTATCAGTGTATCGAAAAGTATGTGTGATCTGGGATTTACCTTATCATAATAAACACTAATTACGATGCTTAAGTATAAATAGACTAATACTGTTTATCACGCAAGGTTTATGACAACAGACAAGCTGGCTGGTTATGCTTCTTTTATGAAAGGGATAGTCATATCAAAGAAACAAGTTGTTTGTAGTTTTATAAACTGATAACAATTTTTTCTAGTCTATGCTCACTTTGCCGCCCCCTTGGCCCCCCCCCTAGCTATGCCACTGGGTCAGTGATTGTCTTCTCGGTTGACTGATGTACCAGATGTCGATGAAACCAGAATGAATAGATGCTTCATAGTATAGAAAATTTGTCTGTGAAGAATAGGATCTCACCCAGATTTTAAATCCTTGGTCTGCTTGTCCAGTAAAAACAACTTTTCAAAGCCCTCACTATCAAATTCTTTGTATACTGGAAAATTTGTGGCTAATTTTTCTGAGAATTAGAGCATGGGAATGTTTTTCAAATTAATTTGAGAATACTTAAATTCTCAGACAAACATTTTTATACCTCTCCAAGAAATATAACAGATACTTGACATTCAAAATAATTGATTTCCTATTTATTGACACTCTGCTATTCCAAAACAGCATCCTTTTCATGAGCAACCTGATATGGAGTCGCAGACATACCCTTATGGTGATAATCAAGTTTCTAATAATCATTCAATAATATTACATACTACTTACACAAAGAATGTTATTCAGCTGAAGCCTCATACTTTCTACAGTATTGATGCAAAATGTATTGAACCAAGTTGAGGTCAGCACCATTATACCACTGACAAGGGATGCAGTGATAGCCACTGGAACTCTTGCATTGTTACTGAGCTTTGTTACAAAGTAGCAACTGCTTACAACAACACCTGTGACTCCCAACTGTAGAAATCCAACCACCTAAAAATACAAGAAGTTATGGTATGGATTGACTCACATAGTGTTTTTTAAATATTAAAAAGTGTCGGTGAAATAGGGCACCCTTGTCTCACACCTTTATTTGTACTTCAGCAAAATATTCATGAGAATGCATTGATTTACAGAGATGACAAGGTAACGATACAGAAAACAGGAGATCAGTTACAGCAGGCGATATTTACGTTCAATAGCATCATACAAGACTTTGGGCTACAGATCTTTGCTAAAAAATCGAAAAAAATTGTATTTCAGGGAAAGTATCCTATAAGAACTAAGATAATTGTGAATAATCAGATTTTGGATCTGGTTAGTCATTTTAATTGCCTAGGTTGTAATATTTCATATGAACTGAATTGATTGGGATAGTAAGCTAACAAAATTTAGATGCATCTGTTGAACGATTCATAGGTACCTGAAAAATAAAACACGGAAGCATATCCGAATGGAATTTTAAAAAACATGGAAGGATACCCGAATAAAATTTTATAAAACTGTCCCCACATTTCTTTATGCTAGTGAGACATGGGCCCTTGGCAAAAGGGACGTGCAGAGGATTCAGGCAGCCAAAATGAAATTTCTAAGAAGGATGCAAGGTTGTTCTCTCTTGGGTCGGAGAAGGAACGAGGATATTAGATGCGATTTAAACATTGTATCATTGCACCAGAAGATGGAAGACCACAGAAAGAGATGGTGTGAGCACTTGAATTGCATACCTGATATCCATCTATCTGTGGCTGCATTGGGTTATCACCCTACTGGCAAGAGATATGTTGGTAGACTGAGGAGGAGATGGGTTCTGGAACAGGTCTAAGGCCTAACCCTTGGAGTGGTGATGACGATGATGAATGTTTTTTGATAGATAATAAAACTTTAAGCGGCTCAGTAGACCAGTGGGTATGGCACCTGGCTACTAATCTAGAGGTTCCGGATTCAATTCCTGGGCCCGCACCATATAATCAAGGTGCGTTTTTCAGCCCCCAGGTCGACTCAGCCTGTTGAAAATGAGTACCTGGGATAAGACCCTGGGGATAATAATGGGCGGCTGAAGCATAGTGCATAGTCGCAGGGGAATACAGATTACAACCACCCATGACCGAATGGTCTCCCCTTTAATGTAATAATGTAAACATCTTAAGGTTTTATTATATAATAATAATAATGGCTCCCATGTGTACCACCGAAGTAGCTTAGGAGTAGGCAGGGTAGGCTGCCTAATGTGAGCCGTACGGCATACAAGGAAGGCAGTGTGGCCAGCACTATGCTTCAGCCGCCCATTATTATCCTCAGGGTCTTATCCCAGGTACTCATTTTCGCGAGTGTTGGGATCTGTGTTCCAGCACCACTGAAGATGTCCATCATCAGTATGGATGAAACATCATCATCATCATCATCATCATCATAGTCGTCGTCGTCGTCAGCGCTGTTGCCGCAGCTGCCATCTTCTTCTTCTTCTTCTTCTTCTTCTTCTTCTTCTTCTTCTTCTTCTTCTTCTTCTTCTTCTTCTTCTTCTTCTTCTTCTTCTTCTTCTTCTTCTTAATGGTTTTAGACTTTAGAGGCCAGTTTCTATTCCACAGTCCATCTTTTCTTAGGTGTACGAACTTTTCTTCTGCCTCTAGGGCTGTAACCTTTCGCCATCTTCGGTATTCCACTTTCTTTTATTCTATTGATGTGTTGAATCCATTTTCTTCTGTATTCTTTAATGCTTTCATTAACTGCAAAAATATCTAAATCACTTCTTATCTCTTCATCTCTTATACGATCTCGTCTATTACACCTCTTAACTGATCTCAGACATTTCATTTGTGCTGTTTGTATCTTCTGTTCATCTTTTTTCTTTATGATCCAAGTTTCAGAACCATACAGTAGTGTGGCTATTGCCATTGTTTTATAAAATTTTATTTGGGTTTCTTTTCTACATTTATGGATGTCCAAAACGTCTGGTGAAAAACAAGAACAACTTAGACCATGGCCTAACAGCCTGGAAAATTGTAATAATATAAACGCTGGCCATGAAAGCTTACGTTCACTTAGGATGTTTGTTCAGTACAAGAGAGCATCCAGTTAGGGATTTTAGAGAGAGAAAAATCTGTGAGGGTAAGTACAAGTTATGAAAAAGTATTCTGTTAATGTATGATGCATGTAATAATAATACAAACCTTATCCATATTAAATATAGGAAGCAGAAAAGTTTTTCAAATTTCTTATAAAAATAAAAAAGATTTCAAAACCTTTTATATTCCATACTTCAATTCTATAGTCCGTTTACATAGTTTTTGTCGTTTACTTTTATTGAATCCATCTGGCTGCAATCTATTTGCTGTTTTTAACATTTTCTTTTTTCCAATGAATGGGGAGTTGTGTCATTGCATTAACCCCAACCTGGAGGAGCAGGCAATTTTTAATCCAAAGTTTACTTCCTTTAGGCTTTGATAAACCAATATTCAACTACAAGGAGCAGTTGCTAGTTTTGGGTATTTTATTTCCCCGGTACCCACCATATCTGGTGAATATTCCCCTATTCACCACCTGGGGAGGCGCCCGATGGGAGACTAGCAACTCCACACAGGAGTTTTTTTTTTGGTATGGACAAGGAGAGTTATGGAATGGACCCCCACCAGGTAGAAGGAAAAGAGGAAGACCACCTATCACACTATCACCTGGATAGAAGAAATTCAGACTATAATGAGGGAATGAGAAATTGAAGAAGATCTTTGGATGGACAAGCAGCAGTGGAAGATGAGAATTCAATAATTTCTGTATTCTTTGGTTCCAGAAAATCTGTGAACATTGTACAGCCAGAATAAAAAAAAAAGATTTTTGAATACTCTTGAAACATTCAAATGAAATCCCAAAGGAGAATAAATGAAGTTCCCTGCAAAATCTAAACACCAAGAGTTTACACAAACAAAAAATTTTAAAATGTTTTTTGACAGTGTTTTCAGATATTTTAAAAATAAAGCCAGGAAAGTAAAATATTTTTCTTTCCGTAAAGTTATGGAAAACCTTGGTGTTTAGATTTTGCAGAGGGGATTTCATTTATTCTCCTTCCTCATGAACCCTGCATCAGATTAACTTACACTGCACAAGTAGTGAGTAAACAGTTTGGCTAGAGTTACAACTGGACCACTTTTGACCTCTCCAGCTGATAAAACAATATCATTAGAGATAGGCTAACATGTGATAAAAGGTCTACCTTCAAACTGATTCAAACTCTGCTTTGGATATAAAAGTACTGATTTGTGTGCCAGCTGTCATCAATCATCAACCGTGGCTCTTCAACCATTGGTGGGTCTTGGCCTGCTTCAAGAGTCGATTCCATTCTTCCCTATTGCATGCCTTGGCTTTCCAGTTTCTTATGTTCAGCTTTCCGAGGTCCTCCTCTATCTGGTTTTTGAATCTACTTCAGGGTCTTCCCCTTTTTCTACTACCCATTGGTTTCTGGTGAAAATATGTTTTGTAAGCTGTCCTTCCTCCATTCTCTTTATGTGTACATCTCACCTTAGCCCAGTGGCGGCGATAAGGCCCCCGCAGATCCCGCGGTGTGGGGGGCCCCACCCCCCTGGCCCCTATAAAATAATGTGAAACGAGCTATAATAGGAAAAAAAGTTTAAATGGGATCTGGCTACCGGCAAATTTGCTACGAAATATACGTTTTATTTAAGTGTATAGACATGTAAAAAAACTATGTTTTCCGAAATGACATTACTGTTTGTAGTTTGTAAGCGAAGCTTATCTTATCTCTTGTGGTGCCCGTACGTCCGGTGCGATGAGTCACACGGCACTGAGGAGACGTAAACAAACACAACACAATGTAGTTCAGTACTCAGTAGTGCGTCGTATCTCCTGCGCGATAGTACTGTATTGCATTCATTTTGTAATTTAGTGCTGTTTAAGTTTAATGACTTAACATTTGATTTTAGTTTTTGTATTTTGTGTAGAGTTAGAGTGTTAGAGACAGAGTTTATAAAATGGAAAGTAAGCGTGAATATTTAAGTGGTGCTAAGAAAAGAAAACTGCAAAAACAACGAGAAGAATCTATAAGTAAACTTTCAAAACTCGACCAGTTTTTAAAAAAATCATCAAAATGTGAAGTTGAACAACCCAAACCCGGGCCAAGTGCAAGTAATGAAAAAGAAACAAAAATCGGACTTGAAGTTGATTGTGACAGTGACAATAAACCTGATTTAAACATTAGTCCATCGGATACAAGTGATACAACTACGGAAACAAATAAGCAACTGCAACATGAACAAGAAGAACAACTGCTAGGCATTGAACGTGTTCGCCAGTTCAAAGACATACCTGGACCAGAAAATCAGTTTGAACCAACTGAAGTTGTAAGTAATCACGCAAATAAAACTAGTTTAGCAGGCCCTTCCGATCCAAACTGCCAAAGTTTTGAGACAGATGTTGCATTCTATAAAAATCAAGCTACAATGACAGACGAGGTGAAAAAGTTAATAACGTTAAGTGAACCTTGTCAACCAAAGGGTCCTTTCCCGAAGGATTCTGTTTCTAAGCGGTCTTTCAGTACAGCATATTATTCTTTCAAAACTGCAGCAGGCCAAATTGTTCACAGGTTTTGGCTTTGTTACTCTCGTAATCTAGATGGAGTCTATTGTTTACCATGTTGGCTTTTCAGCCAAAGTGCTGATGCCCAAAGCTGGCGTGAAGGCGATATTAGAGATTGGAAAGGTCTCAGTAACAAAATTAAAGTTCATGAAAGTAGCAATGCTTATTTACAATCTTGTCTCACGTATGCCACTTGGAAAAAGAGTAAAACGGTAGCTGATCAAATTTCCGATGAGCGGAAAAATGGAAAGATATTTTCATACGGATTGTGGATGTCATTCGAACCATGGCACTGTGTTCATTGCCGTTTCGTGGCCATAGAGAATCAGTACATGAAATAAATCCTGAAAGTGGAAATTTTTTGAACATACTATCTTTAGTTTCTCACTACGATTCTCTCCTTAGTGCACACTTAGAAAATGAAAAAAAAACAGATCAAAATACCTCCACCATGACATTCAAAATGAAATCATTAACTTGCTAGGAAAATCAGTATTGACTGCCTTACTAAAACAGATTCACTCGTCTCCTTTTTTTTCTATAATTGTTGATAGCACACAAGACATTTCTAAGATTGACCAAATGAGTGTTGTAATAAGATACATTAACATAGTAGAAGAATCTCCTGGCAATTATAAAACTGTGATTAGTGAGTCCTTTTTGGGATTTCAAGAAATAAAGGATCCCAACAGTGAGGGGTTTCAAAGTAAGATTTTAGACTTTTTGAAAACAAATGAAATTGACATTAGTAAGTGTAGAGGTCAAGGTTATGATGGTGCAGCAAAAATGAGCGGGAAATACTCTGGGTTACAGAAAAGAATTATGGATATAGTCCCAAACGTGGATTACGTAACTGTGGTGCACATAACCTGAACTTGGTGATCAATGATTCAGTATCAAATATTTCTGAAATAAGACAATTTTATGACATAGTTCAGAAAACTTATGTGTTTTTCAGTGAAAGCTTACATAGATGGCAAGAACTTAACACTGCTGTTAAAGAAGACAGATCTGCCAAAAATCTAACTTTAAAAAAGCTATGTCCAACAAGGTGGTCTTCTAGACATGACTATCTGTTAGCTTTAAGAAATGATTTCAAAAATGTGATTAAGTGTTTGACAGAACTTTTTCTGTACAGCTCAAAAAAACCCGAGGCAGAAGAAGCATTAGCAATTAGAAACCACCTGGAAAACTTTGAATTTATTCTTGTGCTCTGCCTTGAAACTAAGATTTTAGAGAATGTAAATATAACTTCAAAAGCACTACAGAGGCCAACTGTTGACCTAGGCAGAGCGTGGCAGTTTATAAGCAGCACTTGTGATGAGTTAAAAGTTTTAAGAAAGGACTTTGCTGGCTTTCTTGCTGGTGCTAAACAGTTGGCCCAGTCATGGGACATAACTTGTAACATGAAAAATAAGCGTAAGCGAGTTGTAAAATGCTTCTTTGTTGAATTATCAGTTGACCATAGAATTGACGACCCAGTGAAATCATTTGAAGTAAAAGTTTTCAATGCAACACTAGATACTGTAATAGCTCAGCTACAAATGAGATTCGAAGGATTGCGTTGCATTGATGATAGGTTTTCATTCCTGACGCCTCAGAATTTAGTAAACTTCTCACAAGAGACAATAGTGGAGAAAAGTAAGGCTCTGGTAAATGTGTATCCTGGTGACCTTTCCACATCACTGCCTGACCAAGTAATATCCTTCAAAGCTCTGATGGCCAAAGAAATTGTACACAAGAAAAGCATTCGAGAAATGATGAATTTACTGGTTGAAGAAAACAGCTGCCTTATGAGTTGCCTCCCAGACTTAACTACAGCTTTGCAGCTTTATTTAACCATACCTGTCACAACAGCTACAGCGGAAAGAAGCTTTTCAAAATTTAAATTAATTAAGTCATACTTAAGAAGTACCATGGCCCAAACTCAGTTGAGTGACTTGGCACTGTTAAGCATTGAGCATGAAGAGACACAGAAAACTAATATCAACGAAGTGGTTGAAAAGTTCTTAGCTATTAAAAAAAGAAGACTAGGCTTAGGAAGACAGTGAACTTTGGTTGATCCTCATCTGTAAATATTGTACATTACTTGAGTTTGAGTGTTATTGAATTGGATTAGACTTAAGGAGAACTTGTATAGAGTATATTCAAGAATTTTACAAATTCAGTTACAAACTAATTTACATGTTTGAAAAAAGCTAGAATGTTACTTTGATATTCGTTTTTAAATAATAAATTTTTAACACTCTGTGCGGTACTGTTTCATAGTCTGAATTTAGATCTTTGACGTAAAAATAAATCATTCTTTTTATTTTGGTTTTTTTATAGTTTGTATAGAACTTTGTCTATTTAGCAACAATGAATTTTAAGAGTTTGTACACGTGTAAAATGTCCTTTGCAAATTGCAAACGCTTTGTGATAGACGAGAAAGTATTCACAAACCATTGTTGTGAAACACACGTAAATAGAAACTCATTTGAGTGTTTTCCCCTATTACGTATACAAAATTTAACCATTTTTATAGGGCTCCCTAATTAGTTTCACGGGGGGCCCCCGTTTCGTTATCACCGCCACTGCCTTAGCCTGTGTATTTTGATTAGCCTGACAATGTCCGGCTCTTTGTAAAGGTGGTGTAGTTCATAATTATAGCGCCTACGCCACATTCCATTTTCTCATACTCCTCTAAATATTGTTCTTAGAATCTGTCTTTCACAGCAACCTAGAAATCTCTCACTATTCTTTGTCACTGTCCAGGTTTCTGAAGCATATGTCAGCACTGGCCTGATAAGTGTTTTGTAGATTTTGCATTTCATGCTTCTTGAGATGAAGCTAGATGTCAGGTGCTTTTTTTAATCCGTAATATGTTTTATTTGTGAGATATATTCTTCTTCTTATTTCAGTGTTGATGTCATTAGTGCTGTTTATCTGGGAGACAAGATATATGAACTCTTTTACTGCCTCTATATTTTTTGTCCCTATTTCAAGATTTTGAAGGGTTGGGTTTAATGGTAGTTTATTGGCAGTATATATATATTTTGTTTTCTCCAAGTTTATCTGTGTCAGCTGTAACAAATAAAATAATATTGGTTATTAAAATTATATAATGTTGTGATGTTATTCAATTTCTTTCGTCTGCAAGTAGTAAAATTTCGTATTTTCTTTTAACACTTTTAACACTTTTAATATAAAAATTAACAATTAACAGAATTATTTTGATTGTTATTAATTTACTTGCAAACCTCTGATGATGCTGATATTTTTCAGTGAAACATGCGTCAGGCGTTAACAGAAAATACGAAATTTTACTACTTGCAGAAGAAACAAATTGAATAACATCATAACATTATATAATTGCTGGAAGAAACTTTGAGTTACGTATATATAGAAAATGATTAAAATTGGAAAACACTGGGCTGTTGGACTGTGGTTGATTGCTTACAATGTGATTTATATTGGAAAACACTGGGCTGTTGGGATGGGGTTGATTGCTTACAATGTGATTCATATTGGAAAACACTGGGCTGTTGGGATGTGGTTGATTGCTTACAATGTGATTCATATTGGAAAACACTGGGCTGTTGGGATGTGGTTGATTGCTTACAATGTGATTCATATTGGAAAACACTGGGCTGTTGGGATGTGGTTGATTGCTTACAATGTGATTCATATTGGAAAACACTGGGCTGTTGGGATGTGGTTGATTGCTTACAATGTGATTCATATTGGAAAACACTGGGCTGTTGGGATGTGGTTGATTGCTTACAATGTGATTCATATTTGTCTAAATGTTTTTGCCACCCACCAGAAGCCTTCTTCAATAGAGATCCATTCAACAAAGGATGGCAGGCTGAACTCACCTCCAGCAGGGGTACAAGCAAGCAGAGGTCATTACTTACATCTGCTTGAGGTGCGTTTGGTCTGCCATTCTTTTTTGAACATCTTTCTACTGAAGAAAGCCTCCAGTGGGTGGTCAAAATGTTTAAAAAAATATGAATCATATAAGCAACTGACCATGACACGACACCTAGTGTTTTCCAATTTTAATAATTTTCACCCCAGACGCGACTGCTTTTGCAACAGATCGAAAATCTATATTGAAATTGTGATATTGTGATTGATGTTTGGGATGGTTCTGAAAAAAATAAATTAGATCAGTTGTAGTATCAGGAAAACGAAGCTAGAATGCTCTGATGCTAGATTGTCTAACATGAAAAGGTCTTTGTAATTTTAAATGGTCAAGCAGTTTCTCTTTAAATCTAGGCAAGTTGCTTAACACTTTTGACTCTATGCCCATAAAATTTACAGGTGCATGATTTTACTCAAAAACCTGTCGCCCATAAACTTTATGTTTGTCACTTCACACGCATTTATGGCATTTGTACGAAACATTTATGGATGTCTGTTGTTTGTACTTGCAGACTGGACTTTGTAGTTGTTAACTGAATACACAGATAGCAGCACAATCAGTTTTCTTCTGTGATTTCTGACTACTGTGAAACTTTGCAATGTCGGTTTGTGTTACCCTGACTGTTTCTTTTTGTACCATACAAAGCTGATTATTGCAAATAGATCGCTTTTATTATATTCTATGCCTCAATATTGTAAGAAAAGTAATTTTGTACAGTAGTTACAAATTAAAAAAAAAATGTATTATGTGAAAATACATTGTAAAACTTTTTTTTATTTTTCAAAAACATGCTTCTGATTTAGATATTAAAAATCAATCACATCTTCAGAAAAAATAAATAGTGTACCATTTTATGAAAATAGAAGGTCCAATCTTTAATTTGACATATAATTTATGTTGTTTTTAACAAATCTTACTATTAAAAAAAATAGGGAAAAATGTGGAAAACAGCCAGAATGCTGGGACTTGCCTGTGCTGAAATGACCAGGGCTGAAAGTGTTAAATCTACACCAAATGTTAATAGCTGCGTGTTTAGGTTCAGTAACATAATTATCATAATTCAATACTCATATTATGAATAAAATTATAAAGCAAGGTACTCACTAACATTATGGAGTTACATGTAAATAAGAAGAAATCACTAGCTTCTACATTTGAAAAATTGTCTGCAGCGAAAGTCTGAACTCTGTTAAATGCAATTTTCACACTGTCGGGCAGTTTTATTGAAGGCACAGAGTATGCATCTTCAGATCGCTGAAACAGAGACTTATAGATGTTAACCGATAGTTCATTTGGCACATGGTGGAACATTATAAAATAATATGAAATTAAATAAGCACAATGTAGTTTAAGAACATTTCACTTAATTTTGTAAAACTGTCAGATATATTTTGTAGTTCTGTGTTATTTACAAATGTGTTGTAATACACTAAGTGTAAATTCAACAGAACTAATGGCCTAAGACTAGGGGTAGTTTAAAATATCGATTCGTTGAAATTTTTGAAAGTAAAATATTACGTTCTTGGATTTTGTTGTCCATGATGTGTCCATTGATTAACTAATTATAAGTATAATATTACTGACTCGGAATACAAAGTTTTTTATTGATAAAAATATAAAATTTTTAGCTCGTAGCCTGAACCAGTTTACGATTATTATAAGCTTCATCAGAGGCTGCCATTCACCAGGAACGCTGTCCGTCTTGTTCTTGGTGCCAGCGCTGTCGTTTGAAAGATCGATGTTATGTGTGTGCGGTGTGATATGTTCAAATAGTACGTGTGATTTGAATTGTGTCTGTTCATTTAGGCAGGCCCCGGGCTTTAAATGGGCTGACTGGGCAAATGCCCAGGGCGCCTGGTCCAAGGGGGCGCCAAGGAACGAAAAACAATACGCGTTTTAAGACTATAAGACAGTAGACAGTTGAGTGTTATTGTTAAAATTCTAGGAATGAAGGAAACTACGTTCGAATGCACGCCGGCACGCGCCAAGGAATATGTAATGAATAATATTATATTACTTGGTGTGATGGGGGGGTGGGGGAGAAAAATAAAAAAATGAAAGGGGGCGGCTATAAGAATGCTTTGCCCAGGGTGCAAGGTACCTGAAATCGGGGCCTGCATTTAGGATGTCATTTTTATGTGTTTTTGTGTGTTTGTATATTTATAGTTCAAGAGTGTCTAGTTTTCGGCCTTTTGTGTGTATGTGTAGAATATTCTTGTTGCTGTTTATTTTTGTGTATGTGTGGTTTGCTTCAATGTTTTATACTTATAATTAGTTAATCAACGGACACGTCATAGACAACAAAATCCAAGAACTGTCAGATATGTTTTGTAGTTCTGTATTATTTACAAAATGTGTTGCAAGTATACAAGTATACAATACACAAATGTGTAAATTCAACAGAACTAATGGCCTAAGACTATGGGTAGTCTAAAATATTGATTTGTTGAGATTTTTGAAAGTAAATTATTATAATAACAATGCAATACAATAAAATATAACATAAATAAGTGTGTGTGTATATTCAGGCAACAAATACAAGAATTGTATTAACATATTTTCTTTTGTAAGTTGAACAAAAACCATACAGTTAGCAATATAACTTGTTATTACACTGCAGTGTGTACAAGGTAGTTTGAATAGTAGGTTATATATTGAAAACAAATTTATATATTTTCTTTAGGTTTGCAGACATAACTAGACTAAAACTTCATCATCACCACCACCTACAAAACCACCACCACCACCAACACCACCACCACCATCATCATAATCATCATCACCACCACCACCACCACCACCACCACCACCACCACCACCACTCCAAGGACTAGGCCTTAGACCTGTTCTGGAACCCATCTCCTCCTCAGTCTACCGACATCTCTCTTCCCAATAGGGTGATAACCCAAGGCAGCCACAGGTAGAAGGATGTCAGGCATGTGATTCAAGTGTTCACACCATCTTCTTCTGTGGTCTTTAATCTTCTGGTGCAATGATACAATGGTTAAATCACATCTAATATTCTTGTTCCTTCTCCAATCCAAGAGAGAACAACCTTGCATCCCTCTTAGAAATGTCATTCAGCTCCCTGAATCGTCTGCACATCCCTTTTACCAAGAATCCATGTCTCACTAGCATGAGGGACTGCCACAGTTTTATAAAATTTCATTCGGATATCCTTCCGTGTTTTGTTTTTCATGTACCTATGAATCGTTCCACAGATGCGTCTAAATTTTGTTAGCTTACTATCCCAATCAATATCTTAAAATAAACCAAACAATAATATTCAGTGCATGTCACTTAAACGTTTTGTGCTAAATCTTCCACCTACAATTTGCTAATGACATAGTTCTGACTGCCAGAATCAAAGACAATCTTAGACTAGTGCTGTAGAATTAGGAGAGGAATAATAAAAATAGGGTGACAAGTAAACTTGGATTATTATAACAAACATAATGAGTCCACACCATACAAAAATAGTAACAATTGAGGAGCGAATACAAAATGTCTAAGAATACATATACCCAAGCAGGGGTGGATTAAAAGGACATGGTGCACTATGCTACCATCAGACTGGTGCCCCCCTGATTCAAAATTCAACCTTACATCCATTATTTTCACTGATAAATGGCATACACAATTTCAAAAGTTAAAATTATTTTATTAAACTCTCAAATTGCAACAAATATTTAGCTAAATCGTGATTACAATGAGCATAGTTGTACTTAAACTTAGAAAATGTTAATGATCTTTTTTTCTTGGATTTTGTCTTACCATAGTTTTGTGTAATTTCTTCTGAATCAAGCGATTCAAGTATCTCGCTTTCAATATTCAACATTGCTAATGAAGATAATCTCTCATCTCCCATAGTTGAATTCAACTTATCTTTAACGCGTTTTAATACATGTTAATACAACAAATGATCTTTCGGATTAGCAGTTAGCTATTGGGATCATGAAAAGCAGATGATAAGCAATGTATATATTCGGAAATACATAAATAATTTTAGAATCAATAATCCAGTTTAATACTTTGAACAGGATTGACAAACTGTAGTATAATGGAATCTATCATCTTCATTTAAACATAAAAACCATAACGGTGGACTCGTCAAAAAGTGTGCACACATCTTTTTATGATTTTGGATTGAGGACATTTGTTTTTTCCACATTTATTATCTTCAAAACGTTTTTGCGATTTAGGGCTGGATGGTGCCCCTTCTGACAGCTGAGGCCTTGGTGCCCGGTGCTGCAGCATACCCTAGGTTATGGATAATCCGCCACTGTACCCAAGGCAATGGTTAGTAATAGGAAACTGAAATAAGGACACGAAAATTGAAAGGAGGAGGCTGTAGAATGGCTGTGTTCAGTAAATGTGACACTGAAAAACAAAAAGCATCCCAAGTTGAAAATACTTGATTGGTACGTATGTGTTTTGTAATGTATAGGGTAGAAACGTGGACCCTCACAAAACAAACAAGACACAAAATAAAAACATTGCAGTGAGCGATACAAAGATTAATGTTAGGTTCACACGCACACACACGCGCGCGTGCACACGCAAGTACAAATGGTTTAAACTGATTTAATTTTTTTCTATCAGTAAGTTAACAAAATTTTATTTTTAAAAATAACTAATTATAATTGTAAATGCATTATAATTGAAAGTAGGCCTATTACAGTTAGTTAAATAATTACAATCATTTATAATTAAATAAATACAAACTTATTTAAACTACCGGTACATAAATTATAAATATAATGAATTATAAATAAATATAAATATAATCATAAATTATATAAACTTATTTATTTTTACAATAAGTTTTGTTGTTACTTTAAGAAGTACAGTATTTTGTGAGGCCTAAGAAAAGAAGACTTGAAATTCAATCAAGAACAATAAGAAATATCATAATTTTTCTCACAATTGAGTGATGTAGTTTTTAAAATTTATTTTTGATGATACAAATTCTGAATATCTTGACTTGTTTTTGACTTTCATCGTGCCCCCTCCCCCAACCATTCATATGAATTATGGTAGTTGTACAGTATACTCCAGGTATGGGTGCATATATATTATATGTCCAGTATTTGGAGAAGATATAAAAATCAAATCTATTGTACATAATAAACATTTATTATATCATTGAAGAAATTCATTTATTATGCGAATGCTACAAAATTCGTTGTGACTAAAACATGGATAGGTTATATGTCTTTTTAAGTTTATAATTTTGTCAAGAGAAATAATGTCAAAAATCACTGACCTTTCTTATGTCCTGAGAAAAAATTTCCTTAATTTCTTTGGCGTTGCTTTTTTCCGCATCGCCCGATGATTTATCCATCGCCATAAAACTGTTTATTTTTATTTAAAAATAGTTTTTTATGTTCAAAATGGTCTACCGTTACCAGTATTTAGAAACAATTTTCAAGCCAAAATGGTCTCACGATAATACGAAATACTGCACATCTAACTGTTCACTACAAAGTAATCTTGATGACCAATACGCAACATGCAACATGTATGTTTGGAGCTAAAAATATCTAAAAATTTAACACTAATAATAAAAAAATTATCTTCATTATAAATACTTTTCCACAGTTTCGATAATTTTTTTTTTACAGTAATCGCTGTTTTGCTTGTAGAAGGAATCAATCCTAACGAATGAAGTGACGATTTTAGTATAGTAATGTTCTGTTCAGAAATCATGTAGGTAATATGGGTAAACGTGGGCTTACGGAATTTATTACAAACAAACAGTTCAGAAAAATTATGTACTTGTCTGTTAATTAAAAACCACCACCTAAATTTCGAATTTTTCGGGGCTTGTCGGTTTTTTTGGAGGACTTCGAAAAATTACCTAGGTTTCACACAACAGTAATGCCAATACAACATACGAGTTTTGATCAAATAATTGTGGAATTATATTTTAAATTTCTTGCGCTTCGAATGTCCGCTTAAAAAACTGTGTATTGATGGTGCACCTTTTAATGACAACCGTCTAAATTTTAACACTATTGGATCCGTGTTTACAGTTATTCGAGTAGGCCTAAGTTGTGTTTCGGTTTATCAGGCGACTTTTTGACATTCGACAATGTAATATTGAAGAACACAGATTAAATTTTGTGTACTTTCGAGTAAAATCGTTGGTTTGTGAGTGGGTTAGAAGAAAACGAATTGCGTTAAAAATTGAGTTCTGTCATACCACGGGAGCCCAGTATAGTAACTCGCAAGGAGCATCCCTCCTTTTACTTTCATTTGTGAGTTTTTCGTGGTTTATAAATAAAAGTGATTATACATTATTTTTTAGTACGTTGTCTAATTTGTAGATAGAGAAAATAACCGTTAACAATTTTTACATTATATCATTTCATTATATTAAACGTAAAGCCTATTATCGGCTAACATTAAGGGTAAGATTTTAAAAATACAAACACTTATTCGCCGAACTCCTGTTGTGCCAAACGATAAATTGCAAAAGAGGCGATGAGTTCGGAGAAATACTTTAAGTCGTATATTTTGTTTAGTTAAATGTTCGTTTTTATTCTCATTTAATTGTTATACGAAATGTCTTTTGTAAAATTATAAATTATGTAGGCATTCTTGTCGTGTGAAATTGTCCGAAGTGTTTCGGAAATCTAGGTGATTTAATTAGGTAGGAGACCAAATTTTCATTTTTCAGCACTTATCACACCTTACGAATTCGTATGAAACGAACATTGTTTTGAAGTATGATTAGCTTAGGTGTGGTCAGAATAACTCAGTGGAAGAAAAAGGAAGGCCACGGGGGCGATTCACCTCGGCTTTTAACCCAAACAATGAAAAACTTGTAAGAAGGAAATGATTCAGAATCCGCCTCGTATTGTACTCGCGGAATCATCGGAACATTGCGTATGACAGTTTAATAGGTACTGTACAATCAAAATTCTTGATGGAAGCCCCTAATAATGATTTACAACTTGTAATAGGAAAGCTCAACCTTTCAAAGCATATTGTTGCTTTGATAAAGAACTAATGGAATAAGAAATAAAAATATGCCAACGACATATATACGCTACGAATGGGACTGCAGAATCAACGGTTACGTGGACAGCCAAGGGAGGTCTTCAGTTTACTGTCAAATGGGACCATTCCCAATCCGTGTCTCATCCTAGCCAACAATGAATGAGGAAAGACTGAAAAACGTGGCCATTTTTCAATAGAAATAAAAACGTAACTGTAGATGAATAAGGCTTTGATCTTTCATTTCATACGTTTTTTCTGCTTCCTTAAAAATCTACAAATAATAAATAAAGTCTTTATGTATGTATTACCAGAAACGTAAATCATTTACTTATATAAAATTAACTGAAATTTGGACATACACAAAACTTGGATACATACAGTAGAGATAAACATTATTGGGTAAGTTATAAGTTTCACAGATAATAATAATATTTTTTTTTAGAGGGGGAAAATGGTTTATGCACCGTCAGAGGAGGTCGTGCTTCCTCTGGTGTGTGGGACTCTCATCCACACTAAAAAAACCCACCTCTAATTCAGGCATTCATATCCATCCTGGAACCACTTAGCGTATTAGTAGCCCTACTTCAGGATGGAGCCTATTGCGCCCTTATTGGGCTCCTTCTAGGTGTTCCTCGTCTTCTACTGGCCGTTGGCTGCAAGTTGGGCCTGACTTACTTTTCTAGTAGGACCCACTGAATAAATTCATTGATGCAGTCCCATTCCGACTTACCACGAACCATAAGCGCAACTACGCTCTCGGGCGTGAACTATCCGAGCTCCATTTCCAGTACCATCCTCCGTTTTGCGAATCTGCAGTACTTGAAAAACGTGTGCGACGCGTCTTCATGGGGAGAGTCTCCGTATTGGCATGCTGGGCTTTGCACCTTTCCCATTCTGTGGAGGTGGGCATTAAAATTGATGTGGGCAACTGGTTGATGTCCTCACTGTGTTGGCGGTCGATTCATTCCTTCAAGTTTGGTATGAGCCTTGCGGTCCATCTTGCTCTATCCTCTTTATCCCAACGATCTTGCCAGTGCCGGAGAGTGAGTTCCCTGGCTTCATGAGTTGCGGTATCCCTTCCAATTTCGTTTCTTCTTTCAAATAAATGCTTCCGCTCTAGAGCAAACAGGAGATAATAATAATAATAATAATTTATATTTATGGTTACATTATCACTTTAATGTAAGTTTTCTAATAATAAGTGATTACCTGTATGCGGTCCGCCGTGTGACTTCTCAAACTTATTACGTTACGCGTTTCAAGGCGTATGCCTCATCATCAGACGTTTAAAACCAAAAAACACATATATCACACAAAACTGCGTTTGTCAAAGCGTAAGTTTTCTATTGGAAGAATATGGATATGAATAAATAAGAATGGCGAAATCTTCTAAAAAGACCAGGGCCCACAAAGGGCTGTCGAACAAATGATGATGACGATGAATATAAGTTTTCTATGGTAGCAATTCATTGGATGATAAGGTAAATCGTTGCTGAAATAACTGTAATCTTTATTCGTACTTTAAACAAAAGTTAAAACAAAAAATTGGTATGGAGAACCGTACATGACTTCCATGTTCTAATTAATTATAAAATTATTTTTCACTCAGAACGGAACTAAATGTATCAGCATTCTTTTGTTAAAAACGCTGAGGACGATAATCAAAATACGAATTGTAGCCTACATAATTGTTAATATTTTAAAAATAAAGAATTAATTTGATTAAATTATCTTTTATTTAAACAACGCGAAAGAAAGTAAATACCGCCCAGGGTTTGTGATCTGTGAATTTCTGAAAACGAACAATTATTTTGTTTACGTATCCGTGGTTACGATATTTTGTTTACATGGAACGATATCAATTGTTAATTCTTTATTGAAATTGTTGTAAGTTTTCGGTCGAATAAATTTATAACATCAATAAAATAATTACCCCCTGCCCCTTCAACTACCCTTTTCATTTACAGATATTTCATCTACCTTTCTACAGTGGATTATTATAACCTTCTTCTCAGGATATTTTATGTATCAAAATTAAGTACTTTACTCTTGTTAAAACGTAAAATGTTGCAGGTAAACTACCCCTTCCCGTTAACCGATCTTCACCAAAATCAACAGGCCTTGAGTCCTCTACAACTCGGGCACATATGCAAACACTTATTCGATTCTGTTATCGTTCGCCACAGAAAAAATCCTACACACAGATACTTTTCGGAAAATTGCTTTTCTTCATGTTTTGAGGATAGTACAATCAGAATCAGCCCTTACCTCGAACACGATTTTTTCGCGATCACCATTATTTCCTTACGGAACATGGAAGTAAAACATGTTAATCTTGACTGACAGTTTAGCATATAGTTGACATTACTGCCACTAGATGGCATAAATTGTTCAATTTTATGATTAATGCAATTGTGTAGTTTATATTGTTGCTACAAGATGCCGTAAGCTGTTCAATTGTCTTTTGTAATTTGTAATGAGTATCAGATTACAAGGGGTTACTATTATTACCATGATGCCAGTCATCACTATATCGTCACCTTCCTAAAGAATGAGAAAAATTATCCGATTTATTATTTACGTTAATTAATTTCGAAAGACTCAACAGCCGTTTCCTCTATTCTTGAGTAATTCGATATTCTGGTTTCATCTTCTTGGTGTGATTACACTTTCTTTCAGGGGCGAACCTAGGATTTCATTCCTTTTAACCACATATTGTTTTCTTAGGGTATTTTCTTTCTCATATTGTAATGAAAATCGTACAAATAAATTAAAACTAATGGGTAAATGATAGCTGTAATTCGCTATTTTCGTTAAAATTAATTAAGAACATACATCAGATAGGCTTACAGTTTGTCTTGGAAGCTTAATAATACCTTTACATGGAATATAAATACTTTAAAGATAACGTTAAAATTAAGAAAGTGAGGGTTAACAGCATGTATGTAAATGCTGTGGCTATAAATGTGTATAATAGGATTGTAGATATAAATTTTACAGCATGTAAAATAGTGTTAAATAATTGTGTTAAAAAATATAATGATTGTCAGTCTTCTTCAAAAGGAAAATAGAAAATAAAAGAAAGTTAAAAAACTAAGAAATAAATATTACTATAAATAAGTGTTTTATAGGCCTCGGTTGCGGCCGACTAGCGGGTAAAAACAAACAGTTCCTTCGTTGCGGAATTAAATAAAACAGCTGACACGGCTCAAGCAAAGTGTAAAACACATCGTGTCATGAATCATATGTTTCAAGTTGCTTATACCCAACGGAAAATCGTGTCCTCCTGTTCTCTTTCAACTCGATTTCTTTTCATTTTTAACCGTTTATTTTCATCTGTTATATTTATTATCGAAAATAAGGCCTATTATTATTGTAGATTATTTAAAGTTGTCATTGACCTAAACAGTAATTTTCTTTAAATTGACAAAACTTGTAAGACAATTAACTACATTTCAAAAAACACGGAACCAGTTAAAAGTTTTTGATCCATTTTTTTATTTTTTCGGATTTCGGGGGGGGATATCCCCCGCTAGGTTCGTCTCTGCTTTCTTTGCCAGTCCACTTACAAGTTACGAAAATTTTATTGTCACACAGGCGCATAACGTCTTTTAATTTAAAAGTTGTGTTAAGCGAAGCTATCCTGGGTGGAATAGGAAGAGGGTGATAATATATTCTGGGTGACATGGTGGAAGAGGGATAACGCTACATTCCTTTACAGCTAAAATTTCATCGGTCCAGTAGCGTGTCGTCCATGTAACCGCTGTTGCCGGAGGCAAGAGTCCTGAAAATGAAGGAAATTAATATTAATTATATCACAAATAAATAGTTTAGTTATTGAATAATTTAAAATCAGAACAATATTGTTACATGACATTTTGCCATGCCATTTTAACATAAATATGCTTTAATAATCTCACCCAAAAGTACCAAGAAACATAAGAGTTTCAAGAAATTAAGTGATTAAAGACTTAATTAAATATTGTTTATTTTATTGTTTAATTCATGATAACGAAGACTGTAATAATTATGTTTATCACAGTTAAAATAATGTCAATAATGATAATAAGGGGGACAATGTTAAGGAACTTACTTATGAAATTTTGTTTTATTTATAAAAACTGTAAATTTATAAATACAGTAAGTTAAGGGGAATTGTTATATATTACTAAGAGTTATTAGTAATTAGTTTGGGTCACATAAATTAATATTATATATGATAGTGTTAATAACACTAATGTTTATCTTAACAAGAAAGTACCAAAATAATAGTAATAGATTTTTGTAAAACTAGGCATATTGAGCTTAGACAGTTAAGGTATATGAATAAGAATTTCTATTAAAATGATAATGAAACAATGTCAGGTTATGTTATAGGATTACTAAATGTGTCAAATAAGTTTAATAAAGTGAAAAGTACAAGAAGAACTAATAATAAATAAGTTTGGAACAAATAAAATAAAAAGTGTAAATTGATAACTCAAGAAATATATAACAGAAGATAGTCAAAAGTGGTGTCAAAATAATTAATGTTTCATCAGAAGATCAAAGAAACCAATAAAGTGAAGATCAAAGCTCTTATAAAAAAGGTATATAAGTTTAAAGAAAACGAAAGATAAAATAGTAAGAGTTTGTTTATGTTAATGCTATGATATCACCAGGGTGACATAATATGTTACATTAGAAACCAATAAAAGAGCTGATATAGGCCTTAGCAACTAATATGTTATAACAAATGGAATAAGAATTGTATTATTGGATCTGAACGAGAAAGGTTAAATTAAACATCAGATAGTGACTAAATTAAATTATCATACATTTCATATCAGTGGACCTAAAATCAAAAGTTAAATAATCCTCCTCAACCAGACTAAATAGAAGAATTAAGTGCTACATTACTAGAAAGAAGTAAACCAATGAATCTCTGAAAAAATGCAATCAATTACACAGGAAGAGAAGTATATTTTGATATATAATTAAACTGAACTATTCCATTATAGGCCTAGACCATAGTTTCCAAAGACACTGATTACACTTTTAATAAGAACAATTTGGAACTTTTACTGAGAACAATATCAATGAATAATCTTACCATTAGTATGAAAAACTATTAGTGTAGAGTATTATTATAATATAAAGTGAACTAGATCTAAAAAAATATTTAACTAACATAACCTAAACACTGAACATTGTTAAACTATTCATATAATCCTGTTAAGGTACTTTGTAATTATTTATAATCCCATATATTTTGGTACTTTTCCTCTAATAACTGTTGTTTATATCGTAGTCAAAACGACCTAACGTAACACACTATATTTGTATTTTATTTAATAAATATAAGTATGGGCCTTGAGATGAAGAATTTCTTAATGCTACTGCTGCCATACTGAGCATATGTAAAGAACAGCCAGTTAGATTTTTGTTAATGATTATATATGTTATTTAAAAAAAAATTTAAAGAAAATAATAAAAGGATTTTGAATGTAATAAATATAGATAAAAGGTTTATTCCTTTCTTTATTTAATGAATACAAAATGGGTATGATATTCTAAACAATATATCTGAGAGTGTGAATCGGCTTCAGCAATTAGATTAAGTTGGCAACACTCCTCATTTGAAAGAAATGGCAGACTATTCAAATCTGCATTGATGAGCTTTAGTTATCACGTTCATCTCTTAAAGAAAAGATTAAAAGAGATTTAATTGTAGCTGATAAAGAAACCATATAATATAATTTTTTTAATAAAAATTAATAATTAATATTTTATAAATAAATTTTATTTGCAACCGGTGATTGCAAATTGGCGCTCAACAAATATTACCCTGACCAGATACTCATCCTATAAACTATTAACAAGTATACACATTAAATAACCAGAATATAATAAAGGTAAGAAGGAAATTATACGTTACAATATTAGGAGACTTGAAGAAACTAGAAGAACTTGAAGAAAAGCATAGCATTTCCGTTGTTGCCGGAGGCAAGATCCTGGAAATGAAGGAAAATAATATTAATTATATCACAAATAAATAGTTTAGTTATTGAATAATTTAAAATCAGAACAATATTAGTAGACTTGAAGAAACTAGAAGAACTTGAAGAAAAGCATAGCATTTCTTTCAAACTGCTGTGTGCTTCCACCGTCTTGTGTTGCCGGCTCAGTTATCGGCAGTGTTTTACTGCGTGTGGTGTGGTCATTGACCTCGTAGTAGTTGTCACTGTACAAACTGCGAAGTGGAGGATCCATTCATCCACCCAATGTGTTGCCGCTGTATAAACCGGCAAAACGCTCAGTTAGCAGCTATGTTCGTTTCGGAACCAACGTGTAGCAGTTACTAGGCGTACCTACCTATTTTTGTTTTGTTCGTTTAGTTATATGTTCCTCTGTTTGTCTTTTGTTATTATTAATTCGATTATTTGTGTCCTCATTTATTCTGTTTAAGTATAATGGAGTCAGATCCCGTTGAACCGGGGCCCTCTTCTTCTTCCATCGAAAGATAGGAAATACCCTAAAAAGATATTTTAGCTCTAAAAAGAACACTTGGTACTGGAAAAATTCGAATTAATTTTTAGGCTAGTTTAGGACTATCAAAACCGGAAACAGCTGTTGTGTACCCACGCCACGCCACTGCATCGGTCTCTAGATTTTATAGGGATACAATTTCATTCCTATTTATCCAGAAATCTTCTTGTCTTGACTCGTATGCGTTCATGTTCTAATTCAAGATTCTTCATGTCTTCGTTCACTATGGTCAATAGTTCCGCCCAGTTTGTATCGGTTGAAAACCAGCTGTTGGTTAACTTTCGCTTAGCGTTTTCTTATCATACAACACGAGATGTCTTGAATTTCTACTGTGAACATGGGCGGATATCTAAGTTGTCGTTCCTATGAACTTGACTTTGTATGTTGAATTCCGCAGAACTTTGTCGAGATTTTTGGCCATGGGGCCGCGGTCCATAAAGTTATTATTTTCAGACGTTTCGGCCTCGCCTCTGGAGGCCATCATCAGTGAACAAAACGATTCAACTGACACAATGTTCGTCAGTAACCACACAGTGCTGTGGCAAAGAACGAACAGTTGTTGACATTACTTTCCGCTGTGCTATTAGGGCGTGGTCTACTGCTAACATTATTCACAGGCGTTTCGGCCCCACCGTCGGGCGCCATCTTCAGTGTAAAACGATCGAGTAATTGGTAAGATGTTCGCCAGTGAAGATGGCTCCCGACTGTGTTGCCGAAACGTATGTGAATAATGTTAGCAGTAGACCACGCCCTAATGACCCAATAATGGTGACGCCGGCGTGAAAGCTTTAGGAATTCTTTCCGTATAACCAGGGTCGGATTAGAAGCGCGTGGTGCCCTATGCTGCCATCAGACTGGTGCCCCCCCCGATTCTAAATTCAACCTTTTATCCATCACTTATAGTGATAAATGGTACAATTTCGAAATATTCTTCTCGAATGGCATAATACACAATTTCGAAAGTTAAAAATTATTTGATTAAAGTCTTAAATTACAACAAATATTTAGCTAAACAGTGATTATAATGAGCATAGTAGTACTTAAGCTTAGAAAATCAATACTAACCGATCCATTTTTTTCTTGATTTTGCCTTAACGGAGTCTTGTATAATTTCATCTAAATCGAGAGATTCAAGTATCTCGCTTCCAATATTCAACCTTTTTAACGACGATGATCTCTCATCTCCCATACTTGAACTCAACATATCTTAAATAGTTTTAAAGTAGAAAATGATTTTTAGATTTCCTGTTATCTATTGGAATCGTGGAAAGCAGGCGATATGCAATGTACACATTCGGAAATACATCAATCATTTTACAATCAATAATCCAGTTTAATATTTTAAGCGGACAAACTGTAGTATCATGGAATCTATCATCTTCATTCGAACGATCTGAAAAAAAACTTCTTTCTCACAATTTCACTCGAGGCACAAAGTGCTCAGTTCTATTAGCAGATCGTCGAAAAGTGTGTATACTCCTTCTTATGATTTTGGATTGAGGAGATTTGTTTTTTATTTTTATTTTTTCACATTTATTATCTGCAAAATGTTTCTGCGATTTAGGGCTGGATGGTGCCCCTCTGACAGCTGAGGTCCTGGTGCCCTGTGCTACAGCATACCCTAGCATTATTGATAATCGGCCACTGCGTAGAACTCTGTCCATACATATCACAAAAGCGTCGCTGAAAGGCAGTAATCTTGGTGTAACCATTTGAAGTGACAAACGCTGCTGTAAGTTGGTGTTCATTTTAACTCTGTTGCAGTTGTTTTCTTGAAATAGGTTATGTGTCGCGTGAACTGATGTACCGTCAATCAGTACATTCTTTAGCAGAAACAATATTGTCCTTTAAACACTAAATTATGATTTACATTTGTAACACGGTTGGTGTCAATATTACCAAATCGATATAGCCTACATAAAATATAACTCAAAGTCTGAGGATTTGTTTCTTTATGTTGAATATAAATCCACAGCGTTACACCGATTGCCACCAAATTTTGTACAGATAAACTTTGACACAAGGCGAAAAACACGGTCTAACTTGAAATTTGATATTCTGCCACGATGTAGGCCCTTTTAAGTACTATGCCTTTTGTTGAGGCGTATAAAGATGTCAGCAACACCATGGAGACCAGAATTAATTACCATAGCAACAAGCATAGCAACAAGTAAATAAACAAATTCTATTTAACGGAATCGGAACTGCACCTTTATCTAATTCCTGCAGTAGATTTTCGGTGTTTTTAATATGCAATTTATCGATATATTACGATGTGGAAAAGAAGAAGTGTACTAGTAGTAAATTGTCCTATTTCTTAACGCAAAGCGAAAATACGCGTTATTTTCATTTGCGAGATTAGGTGACAACGGTTATTGGTTTTTAGTTTACTGCTGAAATAAATAAAAGCCGTTGTTGAGAAAACATAACGTTTAATGTGTATAACACAGTAACAGTTAAAATAAAGAACCTAACGTTTTTGAGTTAACAGGTTTTATAAACAGGGCTGTTAGGCAGTGGTCGGTTGCTATTTACTGGCAATATCTTCGGCAACGTTTCTAATCCCACCCTCGGGGATTTCTTCAGGCCACTAAAAGCGACAGTGTTAGAAAAACAAGTACGACCCGAACGAGACCCGACAACTTCATTAGGGCTGAACAAGTCCTAACGGGCTAAAAGCATACGCTAACGATTTAGTTAGAGACAGAATTGGACCGCTACAAAATAACGACGGCTCATGGAGAATACGAAGACATCATGAAATAAATAATCTTACATGAAACTGATATAGTAAGGTTTATAAAGAGTAGAAGGATAGCCTGGTTGGGACACACAATGATGATGGAACACCACAGAATTCCAAGAAAAATTCTAGAATGTTGACCAGGAAGTAGGAGATCGAAAGGAAGCCCAAGGAAGAGACGGATCGAGGATCTGAGGAATATGGGGATAAGAAGATGGAGAAGACTATGTAATGAGAGGCCAGAAGAAGAAGAAGAAGAAGAAGAAGAAGAAGAAGAAGAAGAAGAAGAAGGAGGAAGAAGACGTGACAGATTAAGCCTAAACGAAGCCCTAATGAAACCGGACCATTAACGATACTCGGTAACGAAAGTTTGGTCTTACTCGAAAAAGTTGTCGCGTATCTTTCGGCCAAGATATGCCGTAGTTGTTTTCCAACATTCTGTCACTTTTTTGCGGCCTGAAGAAAATCCCCCCGAGGATGGGATTCGAAACGTTGCCGACGATGTCGCTAGTAACTGACCATGGCCTAAAATGGCCTAACAGCCCGGTTTATAATCAATTTGGTAATTATGATTTAAATTTGGACGTAAAAATAAGATAAAAACAGCGGTGAATTAAACTGGTAAATAAAACTGGTGATTCGGTTAAACTTATGGGGAAAGTTGTATAAGCAGTGCCTCCATAACGCTAGGGTATGCTGCAGCACCGGACACCAGTGCCTCATCTGCCAGAGGGGGCACCATTCAGCTGAATTGACAAAGCGAAGCAAAACTTATGATCACATTACGCAATTGGTTTTCTTACACAGTTATTAATCATGGAGAGTGTCGAGTTGGAAAATCAAACGAAAGTTCTTATACAAGTTTACTCGAACGATTTGAATAACGATCTTCTAATAGAATTGAAGCACTTTGTGCCACGAGTAAAACTGCAAGAAAGAGGTTTTTTTTCAAATCGTTCAAATGAAGATGATAGATTCCATGATACTACGGTTTGTCCACTGAAAGTATTTAACTGGATTATTGATTGTAAAATGCTTGATATATTTCCGAATTTATACATTGCTTATTGTCTGCTTTTCACGATTCCAGTAGCTAACTGGGAATCTGAAAGAGCATTTTCTGTATTCAAACGCATTAAAGATATATTGAGTTCAACTACGCGAGATGAGAGACTATCTCCGTTAGCAAGGTTGAATATTGAAAGCGAGATACTTGAATCCCTTGGTTACGAAGAAATTATACAAGACTTCGTTAAGGCAAAATCAAGAAAAAAATGGATCGATTGGTATTTTCTAAGCGTAAGTACTACTGTGCTCATTGTAATCACTATTTAGCTAAGTATTTGTTGTAATTTGAGAGTTTAATAAAATAATAGTTAACTTTCAAAACTGTACGCCATTTAACAGTCTAAATAATGGATAAAAGGTTGGGGAATCCTGGGGGGGGGGGGCATCAGTATGATGGCAGCGTAGAGCACCACGCCTTCTAGTCTGCCCATGTGTATAAGGGTTAATTAGTAGAAGGGCTTCTCTGCTCGTGGCATTTCGGTGGATGAAATAACTACTTTCTCTTGTCGAAGCGATGAGATTATTTCTTTTTCGAAAGGTGAACAAATATTATTAGTTTTAATTACGCGGTTTTCGGTCGAGGAACAAACTGCTGCACGCACAACAAAGGTTACGCCCAATCCAAGTAGGTCTCCTGTTTCTGTTATTATCTGAGACACTGCCAACTACTGTTCTCTTCATTTTTCCTCGTTCTTCTCAATTCCTGTTATCTACTCGCTCGAATTTCATGCTTCCTCTTGTGGTTTTCCATTTCTTTTGTTTCTTAGGCTACTCACTATCCTGTTTCACTTTTCGGGCATATAAATGAAAGGTATATTCATTGCTTTCATCATCATCATCATCATCATCATCATCGTCTTCTTCATAACACAAGGTGCTGCCTGTTCCGCCTTGAAAGATTCTCCAGCCATCTCTTCCTGGTCTATCCACACACCTGTGCCGTACAGGATTGTGTTTCCAGACTTATTTGGCCAGTCTGGAATCTGACGTACTTTCTAAATGTCCTTTCCACCGTTGTTTGTAATCTTTTAATTTTTAATTCGAGTTAAAAACTTGTAACACTTCTGTTATGGGATAATCCTTTACACGGTCAAGTTTAGAACACTTTTCAGCTAATCGTAAGAACGCCATTCCCGAGGCCTGCACTTTACTGTCTCTTTTCTTGCTTGTTGTCAATAATTACCATCCATAGGACAGTACAGCGACTGCCATAACTTTTTGGAACTTTAATTTTGTATCCCGACGTACCTTGTTTCAAAAAATACGGTTCATTGTCCCGCAAATCGTCTGGAACTTGCCTAACTTAATATCAATATCATAATTTCTATAGCCAATATCATTTCCCAAATAATTAAAGTGGCTCACCTGTTCTAGAATTCGATCATTTTCTATTATTCTTGTTCTTATTGGCTCCGTGCCTCCAAGAGCCGTTACCTTGGTTTTTATTGTGGAGATTTTCATATTGTATTTCTTGCAAATCTGATGAAGCTTAAAAACAGATTTTTGCAAATCAGATTCTGTATTTTAGAAGTACAAGCGAGTCGTCAGCAAACAAAAGCACATTCAAATATCTGTCTCGTGATAACTTAATACCAGGGTTCACTAGATGTTTCCATTTCCTTACCAGATCGCCAGATGTTAAAAAGAGTAGGTGATATACACACCCTTGTCTAACACCTTGGTTGACAGATATTTGTTCAGAAATCCTACAATTATTTTGAACATCTATTCTTGTTCCATTAAATAAGTTCCATTTTTTGTATAGTTTTTATAAGCACTGCTTTCTATAACTTTATTATTTTTTATTAAGATTTCTCTTCTTATTTTATTTCGGGCTCTCTTGGCTTGTTACAACTGATTGTTGTCAGTAACATTCCTGAGAGAATGCTTCCCTTCGCATACTGGACCTCACGGCTAATAAGAGTGTGAGACATAGAACGGTACTGTCCCAATATCCGTACCCGCACACATTGATTGTCGTCAATAACATTCCTGAGAGAATGCTTCCCTTCGCATACTGGACCTCACGGCTAATAAGAGTGTGAGACATAGAACGGTACTGTCCCAATATCCGTACCCGCACTCATTGATTGTTGTCAGTAACATTCCTGAGAGAATGCTTCCCTTCGCATACTGGACCTCACGGCTAATAAGAGTGTGAGACATAGAAAGGTACTGTCCCAATATCCGTACCCGCACTCATTGATTGTTGTCAGTAATATTCCTGAGAGAATGCTTCCCTTCGCATACTGGACCTCACGGCTAATAAGAGTGTGAGACATAGAACGGTACTGTCCCAATATCCGTACCCGCACTCATTGATTGTCGTCAGTAACATTCCTGAGAGAATGCTTCCCTTCGCATACTGGACCTCACGGCTAATAAGAGTGTGAGACATAGAACGGTACTGTCCCAATATCCGTACCCGCACTCATTGATTGTCGTCAGTAACATTCCTGAGAGAATGCTTCCCTTCGCATACTGGACCTCACGGCTAATAAGAGTGTGAGACATAGAACGGTACTGTCCCAATATCCGTACCCGCACTCATTGATTGTTGTCAGTAACATTCCTGAGAGAATGCTTCCCTTCGCATACTGGACCTCACGGCTAATAAGAGTGTGAGACATAGAACGGTACTGTCCCAATATCCGTACCCGCACTCATTGATTGTTGTCAGTAACATTCCTGAGAGAATGCTTCCCTTCGCATACTGGACCTCACGGCTAATAAGAGTGTGAGACATAGAACGGTACTGTCCCAATATCCGTACCCGCACTCATTGATTGTCGTCAGTAACATTCCTGAGAGAATGCTTCCCTTCGCATACTGGACCTCACGGCTAATAAGAGTGATACATAGAAGGGTACTGTCCCAATATCCGTACCCGCACTCATTGATTGTCGTCAGTAACATTCCTGAGAGAATGCTTCCCTTCGCATACTGGACCTCACGGCTAATAAGAGTGTGAGACGTAGAACGCTACTGTCCCAATATCCGTACCCGCACTCATTGATTGTCGTCAGTAACATTCCTGAGAGAATGCTTCCCTTCGCATACTGGACCTCACGGCTAATAAGAGTGTGAGACATAGAAAGGTACTGTCCCAATATCCGTACCCGCACTCATTGATTGTTGTCAGTAACATTCCTGAGAGAATGCTTCCCTTCGCATACTGGACCTCACGGCTAATAAGAGTGTGAGACATAGAACGGTACTGTCCCAATATCCGTACCCGCACTCATTGATTGTCGTCAGTAACATTCCTGAGAGAATGCTTCCCTTCGCATACTGGACCTCACGGCTAATAAGAGTGTGAGACATAGAACGGTACTGTCCCAATATCCGTACCCGCACTCATTGATTGGCGTCAGTAACATTCCTGAGAGAATGCTTCCCTTCGCATACTGGACCTCACGGCTAATAAGAGTGTGAGACATAGAACGGTACTGTCCCAATATCCGTACCCGCATTCATTGATTGGCGTCAGTAACATTCCTGAGAGAATGCTTCCCTTCGCATACTGGACCTCACGGCTAATAAGAGTGTGAGACATAGAACGGTACTGTCCCAATATCCGTACCCGCACTCATTGATTGTCGTCAGTAACATTCCTGAGAGAATGCTTCCCTTCGCATACTGGACCCGCACTCATCGATTGTCGTCAATAACATTCCTGAGAGAATGCTTCCCTTCGCATACTGGACCTCACGGCTAATAAGAGTGTGAGACATAGAACGGTACTGTCCCAATATCCGTACCCGCACTCATTGATTGTTGTCAGTAACATTCCTGAGAGAATGCTTCCCTTCGCATACTGGACCTCACGGCTAATAAGAGTGTGAGACAGAACGGTACTGTCCCAATATCCGTACCCGCACTCATTGATTGTTGTCAGTAACATTCCTGAGAGAATGCTTCCCTTCGCATACTGGACCTCACGGCTAATAAGAGTGTGAGACATAGAACGGTACTGTCCCAATATCCGTACCCGCACTCATTGATTGTTGTCAGTAACATTCCTGAGAGAATGCTTCCCTTCGCATACTGGACCTCACGGCTAATAAGAGTGTGAGACATAGAACGGTACTGTCCCAATATCCGTACCCGCACTCATTGATTGTTGTCAGTAACATTCCTGAGAGAATGCTTCCCTTCGCATACTGGACCTCACGGCTAATAAGAGTGTGAGACATAGAAGGGTACTGTCCCAATATCCGTACCCGCACTCATTGATTGTTGTCAGTAACATTCCTGAGAGAATGCTTCCCTTCGCATACTGGACCTCACGGCTAATAAGAGTGTGAGACATAGAACGGTACTGTCCCAATATCCGTACCCGCACTCATTGATTGTTGTCAGTAACATTCCTGAGAGAATGCTTCCCTTCGCATACTGGACCTCACGGCTAATAAGAGTGTGAGACATAGAACGGTACTGTCCCAATATCCGTACCCGCACTCATTGAGTGTCGTCAGTAACATTCCTGAGAGAATGCTTCCCTTCGCATACTGGACCTCACGGCTAATAAGAGTGTGAGATATAGAAGGGTACTGTCCCAATATCCGTACACGCACTCATTGATTGTCGTCAGTAAAATTCCTGAGAGAATGCTTCCCTTCGCATACTGGACCTCACGGCTAATAAGAGTGTGATACATAGAAGGGTACTGTCCCAATATCCTTACCCGCACTCATTGATTGTCGTCAGTAACATTCCTGAGAGAATGCTTCCCTTCGCATACTGGACCTCACGGCTAATAAGAGTGTGAGACATAGAATGGTATTGTCCCAATATCCGTACCCGCACTCATTGATTGTCGTCAGTAACATTCCTGAGAGAATGCTTCCCTTCGCATACTGGACCTCACGGCTAATAAGAGTGTGATACATAGAAGGGTACTGTCCCAATATCCGTACCCGCACTCATTGATTGTCGTCAGTAACATTCCTGAGAGAATGCTTCCCTTCGCATACTGGACCTCACGGCTAATAAGAGTGTGAGACATAGAACGGTACTCTCCCAATATCCGTACCCGCACTCATTGATTGTCGTCAGTAACATTCCTGAGAGAATGCTTCCCTTCGCATACTGGACCTCACGGCTAATAAGAGTGTGAGACATAGAAGGGTACTGTCCCAATATCCGTACCCGCACTCATTGATTGTCGTCAGTAACATTCCTGAGAGAATGCTTCCCTTCGCATACTGGACCTCACGGCTAATAAGAGTGTGAGACATAGAAGGGTACTGTCCCAATATCCGTACCCGCACTCATTGATTGTCGTCAGTAACATTCCTGAGAGAATGCTTCCCTTCGCATACTGGACCTCACGGCTAATAAGAGTGTGATACATAGAAGGGTACTGTCCCAATATCCGTACCCGCACTCATTGATTGTCGTCAGTAACATTCCTGAGAGAATGCTTCCCTTCGCATACTGGACCTCACGGCTAATAAGAGTGTGAGACATAGAATGGTATTGTCCCAATATCCGTACCCGCACTCATTGATTGACGTCAGTAACATTCCTGAGAGAATGCTTCCCTTCGCATACTGGACCTCACGGCTAATAAGAGTGTGAGACATAGAACGGTACTGTCCCAATATCCGTTCCCGCACTCATTGATTGTTGTCAGTAACATTCCTGAGAGAATGCTTCCCTTCGCATACTGGACCTCACGGCTAATAAGAGTGTGAGACAGAACGGTACTGTCCCAATATCCGTACCCGCACTCATTGATTGTTGTCAGTAACATTCCTGAGAGAATGCTTCCCTTCGCATACTGGACCTCACGGCTAATAAGAGTGTGAGACATAGAACGGTACTGTCCCAATATCCGTACCCGCACTCATTGATTGTTGTCAGTAACATTCCTGAGAGAATGCTTCCCTTCGCATACTGGACCTCACGGCTAATAAGAGTGTGAGACATAGAACGGTACTGTCCCAATATCCGTACCCGCACTCATTGATTGGCGTCAGTAACATTCCAGAGAAATGCTTCTCTTCGCATACTGGACCCGCACTCATCGATTGTCGTCAATAACATTCCTGAGAGAATGCTTCCCTTCGCATACTGGACCTCACGGCTAATAAGAGTGTGAGACATAGAACGGTACTGTCCCAATATCCGTACCCGCACTCATTGATTGTTGTCAGTAACATTCCTGAGAGAATGCTTCCCTTCGCATACTGGACCTCACGGCTAATAAGAGTGTGAGACATAGAACGGTATTGTCCCAATATCCGTACCCGCACTCATTGATTGTTGTCAGTAACATTCCTGAGAGAATGCTTCCCTTCGCATACTGGACCTCACGGCTAATAAGAGTGTGAGACATAGAACGGTACTGTCCCAATATCCGTACCCGCACTCACTGATTGGCGTCAGTAACATTCCTGAGAGAATGCTTCCCTTCGCATACTGGACCTCACGGCTAATAAGAGTGTGAGACATAGAACGGTACTGTCCCAATATCCGTACCCGCACTCATTGATTGGCGTCAGTAACATTCCTGAGAGAATGCTTCTCTTCGCATACTGGACCCGCACTCATCGATTGTCGTCAATAACATTCCTGAGAGAATGCTTCCCTTCGCATACTGGACCTCACGGCTAATAAGAGTGTGAGACATAGAACGGTACTGTCCCAATATCCGTACCCGCACTCATTGATTGTTGTCAGTAACATTCCTGAGAGAATGCTTCCCTTCGCATACTGGACCTCACGGCTAATAAGAGTGTGAGACATAGAACGGTACTGTCCCAATATCCGTACCCGCACTCATTGATTGTTGTCAGTAACATTCCTGAGAGAATGCTTCCCTTCGCATACTGGACTTCACGGCTAATAAGAGTGTGAGACATAGAACGGTACTGTCCCAATATCCGTACCCGCACTCATTGATTGTTGTCAGTAACATTCCTGAGAGAATGCTTCCCTTCGCATACTGGACCTCACGGCTAATAAGAGTGTGAGACATAGAACGGTACTGTCCCAATATCCGTACCCGCACTCACTGATTGGTGTCAGTAACATTCCTGAGAGAATGCTTCCCTTCGCATACTGGACCCGCACTCATCGATTGTCGTCAGTAACATTCCTGAGAGAATGCTTCCCTTCGCATACTGGACCTCACGGCTAATAAGAGTGTGAGACATAGAACGGTACTGTCCCAATATCCGTACCCGCACTCATTGATTGTTGTCAGTAACATTCCTGAGAGAATGCTTCCCTTCGCATACTGGACCTCACGGCTAATAAGAGTGTGAGACATAGAACGGTACTGTCCCAATATCCGTACCCGCACTCATTGATTGTTGTCAGTAACATTCCTGAGAGAATGCTTGCCTTCGCATACTGGACCTCACGGATAATAAGAGTGTGAGACATAGAACGGTACTGTCCCAATATCCGTACCCGCACTCATTGATTGTTGTCAGTAACATTCCTGAGAGAATGCTTCCCTTCGCATACTGGACCTCACGGCTAATAAGAGTGTGAGACATAGAACGGTACTGTCCCAATATCCGTACCCGCACTCATTGATTGGCGTCAGTAACATTCCTGAGAGAATGCTTCCCTTCGCATACTGGACCCGCACTCATCGATTGTCGTCAATAACATTCCTGAGAGAATGCTTCCCTTCGCATACTGGACCTCACGGCTAATAAGAGTGTGAGACATAGAACGGTACTGTCCCAATATCCGTACCCGCACTCATTGATTGTCGTCAGTAACATTCCTGACAGAATGCTTCCCTTCGCATACTGGACCTCACGACTAATAAGAGTGTGAGACATAGAACGGTACTGTCCTAATATCCGTACCCGCACTCATTGATTGTCGTCAGTAACATTCCTGACAGAATGCTTCCCTTCGCATACTGGACCTCACGGCTAATAAGAGTGTGAGACATAGAACGGTACTGTCCCAATATCCGTACCCGCACTCATTGATTGTCGTCAGTAACATTCCTGACAGATTGCTTCCCTTCGCATACTGGACCTCACGGCTAATAAGAGTGTGATACATAGAAGGGTACTGTCCCAATATCCGTACCCGCACTCATTGATTGTTGTCAGTAACATTCCTGAGAGAATGCTTCCCTTCGCATACTGGACCTCACGGCTAATAAGAGTGTGAGACATAGAACGGTACTGTCCCAATATCCGTACCCGCACTCATTGATTGTTGTCAGTAACATTCCTGAGAGAATGCTTCCCTTCGCATACTGGACCTCACGGCTAATAAGAGTGTGAGACATAGAACGGTACTGTCCCAATATCCGTACCCGCACTCATTGATTGTTGTCAGTAACATTCCTGAGAGAATGCTTCCCTTCGCATACTGGACCTTACGGCTAATAAGAGTGTGAGACATAGAATGGTACTGTCCCAATATCCGTACCCGCACTCATTGATTGGCGTCAGTAACATTCCTGAGAGAATGCTTCCCTTCGCATACTGGACCCGCACTCATCGATTGTCGTCAATAACATTCCTGAGAGAATGCTTCCCTTCGCATACTGGACCTCACGGCTAATAAGAGTGTGAGACATAGAACGGTACTGTCCCAATATCCGTACCCGCACTCATTGATTGTTGTCAGTAACATTCCTGAGAGAATGATTCCCTTCGCATACTGGACCTCACGGCTAATAAGAGTGTGAGACATAGAACGGTACTGTCCCAATATCCGTACCCGCACTCATTGATTGTTGTCAGTAACATTCCTGAGAGAATGCTTCCCTTCGCATACTGGACCTCACGGCTAATAAGAGTGTGAGACATAGAACGGTACTGTCCCAATATCCGTACCCGCACTCATTGATTGGCGTCAGTAACATTCCTGAGAGAATGCTTCCCTTCGCATACTGGACCTCACGGCTAATAAGAGTGTGAGACATAGAACGGTACTGTCCCAATATCCGTACCCGCACTCATTGATTGGCGTCAGTAACATTCCTGAGAGAATGCTTCCCTTCGCATACTGGACCCGCACTCATCGATTGTCGTCAATAACATTCCTGAGAGAATGCTTCCCTTCGCATACTGGACCTCACGGCTAATAAGAGTGTGAGACATAGAACGGTACTGTCCCAATATCCGTACCCGCACTCATTGATTGTCGTCAGTAACATTCCTGACAGAATGCTTCCCTTCGCATACTGGACCTCACGGCTAATAAGAGTGTGAGACATAGAACGGTACTGTCCCAATATCCGTACCCGCACTCATTGATTGTCGTCAGTAACATTCCTGACAGAATGCTTCCCTTCGCATACTGGACCTCACGGCTAATAAGAGTGTGAGACATAGAACGGTACTGTCCCAATATCCGTACCCGCACTCATTGATTGTCGTCAGTAACATTCCTGACAGATTGCTTCCCTTCGCATACTGGACCTCACGGCTAATAAGAGTGTGATACATAGAAGGGTACTGTCCCAATATCCGTACCCGCACTCATTGATTGTTGTCAGTAACATTCCTGAGAGAATGCTTCCCTTCGCATACTGGACCTCACGGCTAATAAGAGTGTGAGACATAGAACGGTACTGTCCCAATATCCGTACCCGCACTCATTGATTGTTGTCAGTAACATTCCTGAGAGAATGCTTCCCTTCGCATACTGGACCTCACGGCTAATAAGAGTGTGAGACATAGAACGGTACTGTCCCAATATCCGTACCCGCACTCATTGATTGTTGTCAGTAACATTCCTGAGAGAATGCTTCCCTTCGCATACTGGACCTTACGGCTAATAAGAGTGTGAGACATAGAATGGTACTGTCCCAATATCCGTACCCGCACTCATTGATTGGCGTCAGTAACATTCCTGAGAGAATGCTTCCCTTCGCATACTGGACCCGCACTCATCGATTGTCGTCAATAACATTCCTGAGAGAATGCTTCCCTTCGCATACTGGACCTCACGGCTAATAAGAGTGTGAGACATAGAACGGTACTGTCCCAATATCCGTACCCGCACTCATTGATTGTTGTCAGTAACATTCCTGAGAGAATGATTCCCTTCGCATACTGGACCTCACGGCTAATAAGAGTGTGAGACATAGAACGGTACTGTCCCAATATCCGTACCCGCACTCATTGATTGTTGTCAGTAACATTCCTGAGAGAATGCTTCCCTTCGCATACTGGACCTCACGGCTAATAAGAGTGTGAGACATAGAACGGTACTGTCCCAATATCCGTACCCGCACTCATTGATTGGCGTCAGTAACATTCCTGAGAGAATGCTTCCCTTCGCATACTGGGCCCGCACTCATCGATTGTCGTCAATAACATTCCTGAGAGAATGCTTCCCTTCGCATACTGGACCTCACGGCTAATAAGAGTGTGAGACATAGAACGGTACTGTCCCAATATCCGTACCCGCACTCATTGATTGTTGTCAGTAACATTCCTGAGAGAATGCTTCCCTTCGCATACTGGACCTCACGGCTAATAAGAGTGTGATACATAGAACGGTACTGTCCCAATATCCGTACCCGCACTCATTGATTGTCGTCAGTAACATTCCTGAGAGAATGCTTCCCTTCGCATACTGGACCTCACGGTTAATAAGAGTGTGATACATAGAAGGGTACTGTCCCAATATCCGTACCCGCACCCATGATTGTTGTCAGTAACATTCCTGAGAGAATGCTTCCCTTCGCATACTGGACCTCACGGCTAATAAGAGTGTGAGACATAGAACGGTACTGTCCCAATATCCGTACCCGCACTCATTGATTGTTGTCAGTAACATTCCTGAGAGAATGCTTCCCTTCGCATACTGGACCTCACGGCTAATAAGAGTGTGAGACATAGAACGGTACTGTCCCAATATCCGTACCCGCACTCATTGATTGTTGTCAGTAACATTCCTGAGAGAATGCTTCCCTTCGCATACTGGACCTCACGGCTAATAAGAGTGTGAGACATAGAATGGTACTGTCCCAATATCCGTACCCGAACTCATTGATTGGCGTCAGTAACATTCCTGAGAGAATGCTTCCCTTCGCATACTGGACCCGCACTCATCGATTGTCGTCAATAACATTCCTGAGAGAATGCTTCCCTTCGCATACTGGACCTCACGGCTAATAAGAGTGTGAGACATAGAACGGTACTGTCCCAATATCCGTACCCGCACTCATTGATTGTTGTCAGTAACATTCCTGAGAGAATGATTCCCTTCGCATACTGGACCTCACGGCTAATAAGAGTGTGAGACATAGAACGGTACTGTCCCAATATCCGTACCCGCACTCATTGATTGTTGTCAGTAACATTCCTGAGAGAATGCTTCCCTTCGCATACTGGACCTCACGGCTAATAAGAGTGTGAGACATAGAACGGTACTGTCCCAATATCCGTACCCGCACTCATTGATTGGCGTCAGTAACATTCCTGAGAGAATGCTTCCCTTCGCATACTGCGCCCGCACTCATCGATTGTCGTCAATAACATTTCTGAGAGAATGCTTCCCTTCGCATACTGGACCTCACGGCTAATAAGAGTGTGAGACATAGAACGGTACTGTCCCAATATCCGTACCCGCACTCATTGATTGTTGTCAGTAACATTCCTGAGAGAATGCTTCCCTTCGCATACTGGACCTCACGGCTAATAAGAGTGTGATACATAGAACGGTACTGTCCCAATATCCGTACCCGCACTCATTGATTGTCGTCAGTAACATTCCTGAGAGAATGCTTCCCTTCGCATACTGGACCTCACGGTTAATAAGAGTGTGATACATAGAAGGGTACTGTCCCAATATCCGTACCCGCACTCATTGATTGTCGACAGTAACATTCCTGAGAGAATGCTTCCCTTCGCATACTGGACCTCACGGCTAATAAGAGTGTGATACATAGAAGGTTACTGTCCCAATATCCGTACCCGCACTGATTGATTGTCGTCAGTAACATTCCTGAGAGAATGCTTCCCTTCGCATACTGGACCTCACGGCTAATAAGAGTGTGAGACATAGAAGGGTACTGTCCCAATATCCGTACCCGCACTCATTGATTGTCGTCAGTAACATTCCTGAGAGAATTCTTCCCTTCGCATACTGGACCTCACGGCTAATAAGAGTGTGAGACATAGAACGGTACTGTCCCAATATCCGTACCCGCACTCATTGATTGTCGTCAGTAACATTCCTGAGAGAATGCTTCCCTCCGCATAGTGGACCTCACGGCTAATAAGAGTGTGAGACATAGAAGGGTACTGTCCCAATATCCGTACCCGCACTCATTGATTGTCGTCAGTAACATTCCTGAGAGAATGCTTCCCTTCGCATACTGGACCTCACGGCTAATAAGAGTGTGATACATAGAAGGGTCCCAATATCCGTACCCGCACTCATTGATTGTCGTCAGTAACATTCCTGAGAGAATCCTTCCCTTCGTATACTGGACCTCACGGCTAATAAGAGTGTGAGATATAGAAGGGTACTGTCCCAATATCCGTACCCGCACTTATTGATTGTCGTCAGTAACATTCCTGAGAGAATGCTTCCCTTCGCATACTGGACCTCACGGCTAATAAGAGTGTGAGACATTGTTTAAACTTTGTACTGTTTTGTCAGTTGTAAGCAGCCTACTAACATTGCACGGCACGCGCGGATGACGTCACGCTTTTATCAAACCTTTCAATCGGCCAGCCTAGCCGACTGCAAGCCAGTATTAGTTTAGTTTATAACACGACTCCGAGCGCAACTCTCGTTAAACACTTCTCTTACAGCCGCGGCTTTTGGCTATTATTCAGCATACATTTATAACATTCAACTTTAATCGTCTACCTGCGTCCATCTACCATGGACCACGATTTCATTCAAAGTTGATTTCGGGCATTATCGCCTCAAAATGCATCCGCACGTGCCGATCGTAACTAACAAACCAAATTATTCAATAAACGCATGTTCAATATCTCAAATACAGTCCACTTTTTTCTAACAAACAATCCAGCCTTCCTTATTAGCGTCTTTGGAATAACTCGCGATTCTTCAAGAGCTTCCAAACCGCAACATTTTTGGTCCCACCGGACCGGATTTCACATTTCAGGCCAAAAACGACATCATTTTTGGTCCAATCAGGCAGGATTTCACATTTTCAGGCCAAAACAAACTACATCATTTTTGGTCCCAACGGCACAGATTTCTCATACCTGAGTACACAGGCGACAACATTTATTTATATACATCATTTCTGGAAAAACCAATCTGAAGTTAATCACGACAGACGGGCATCATTTTCGTCCTGAGCGACACCATTATCGTGAAGCACGTCGCAGTCATCTCGACAAGATTCAGCCAAGCAGTAGACCAGAGACGACGGGACGAAACAGGACAACATTTTCGAGATTCCACAGCTTTAAATGATGGAGGGTACAACATGAGGCAACGGCTAACCGGCAGAGACAGGAGGTGTAGCAGCTCCAAACGGGATCGAAGCCAGCTTCATCACGAATGGATCGACGGCCACGTGACTATAAACTTTACCTATATTTGATTTATTTTTAATAATATTTCACCCAGTGTGTATTTTTTGACATATTTATATAAACAATTAACTTATTACACAATATAAATTAATAGATGGTTGGCAGCTCATTATCAGTCAGAACTTTAAAGATAAAGCTATACTTTGTAATCATTTAGATTTATAATTTCAATAATTTAACTGCCAACGAGTTTGATTAGTTAGAGAGAGTAAGTTTATGTGCAAACCAACGATCGCTAGCTACCAAACGTATTTAAACTCATTCAAAATTAAGTTTGTGGTTCACATGCTCGATGCTCAATTGTTTCTAAATATCTTTCCATTTTTTATCTCAAACTGTAATAATGGCCGATGTAAGGGCTCTGATAAAAAAACGAGGTACAATTAAGGCCTCAATATCCCGAATAAATACCTTCGCGGATAATTTTGATTTGTTAAACAGCGATCCTCATGCGCTCAAAATAAAACTGCGTCATTTGATGGAATTATCCACCAAATATGACGAGATACAGTCACAAATCGAGGCTGAGGAAGCAGACGTTGCGTCAACAAGTGATAGAGTGCAAACGGAGGACGATCTCTGTGCTATAGAATGCAAATTGCAACACTTGTTGGAGCAATCTGAGCACTTGAACCAAAAACCACTAATTAATACTGATGGTAAACAGCCTAAAACAACCCCCATTCAATTGGAACCAATAAAATTACCACGGTTCGAGGGTAGTATTGTGGAATGGCAACATTATTACCATATTTTTATGGAACTAATTCATGTCAGAACAGACCTGACAGATATACAGAAGCTTCATTATTTGCACTCGTCATTACATGGCGAGGCGCTTAACGTAATAAAATCATTACCCATAACACATGAAAATTACGCGGTGGCTATCGATCTGTTGAGGAATAGATATGATAGTAAGCTGATTGTCTCCGCTCACCACGTGTGGAATGTACTAGACGTACCATTAGTCCAGCAGGAATCCCAAGGTAGCATATCGCAATTTATTGATCAAATCTCTGCAAATATAAACGCTTTAAATAATCTCAAACTGCCAGTCAACACGTTTGAAATTATTGTCGTAAATTATCTAGCCAAAAAACTTGACAGTTATACTTTACGTTTGTGGAAAGAGAGTTTATCGGAGCATAAACTCCCTGATTTTAATAATTTTATAAATTTTTTAAATTCACGTAGGAAACTATTGCAAAATATCGATAACGCGACTAGCCCAACGAGCAGGTTGAACAAAAGCGATAAGTCTCCTTATCGCAAGGCAGTTAAACAGATAAGCAATCCAAAGGGCGCATTCCACTCACATATTAGAAATAATTTATGCAGGCTATGTAACGGTGAACATAGACTTAGCGATTGCCTACAATTTATATCGCTGTCTATCCCTGATAGAAAAAATGCGTTACTAAAAAACAAACTTTGCTTAAACTGTCTCCGTTCGGGACACGAGGGTTCAAAATGTCCCTCCAAATTTTCGTGTAAAAAATGTTCTAGGCGTCACCACACCACGATTCATGTCCCCAACAGGGACGTAACTTCTGTCAACAACCAGTGTTCACTGAAATCACAGACCAATAAATCGGTATTGTTATCTACCGCCGTCTGTATGACATACAATAAGGTCGGCAAAAAATTTCCCGTTAGGATATTACTGGATTCCGGTTCTCAAGCGAACTTTTGCACAATGGATTTCGCCCGCAGGTTGGGCCTCCAATTAGTTAAATCGCAATTGCCCATTACGGGTATAAACAACTCGCTTTCCCAGGCTGACTTCAGCACTAATGTAAGGCTACATTCACGCTATAAACCCTTCACGTTAAACGTACATTGTGCCGTATTACCCAGTATAACTAATAATTTACCGGCAGAGTCATTCAATCTTACCTCTTTAAATTTACCCAAGCGCATATTCCTGGCGGATCCTCACCTACATTGCTCATCGCAAGTCGATATATTAATCGGCGCTCAATATTTTCTACAATTAATTGAACCTGTGAAATATACGCGCGGACCACACTTTCCTATAATTCAGGAAACCAAGTTAGGATTTATTTTGGCCGGTGACTTACCATTCAACGTCGACATGACTAGAACGGTTTCTTCATTTGTGGTCTGTAAGGATGATAATCAGGTTTCCTCGCAACTAAAGGAATTTTGGAAGTTGGAGGAGATCTCTAGTCGCGAAACCCGATCTGAGGACTCACCGTGTGAAAGGCATTTCGTGAAAAACACTAGCCGCAATCGCGACGGGAGATTCGTGGTAGCCCTGCCCCGCAGATCTGATAAATCTTATTTGGGAGATTCTCTCCGCGGAGCAATACGCAGATTCCAATCGTTAGAATTCAAATTCAAGCAGAACCCTACCCTTTACAAGGATTATAGTGAGTTCATGAGTGACTACTTAAGACTTGGCCACATGTCGCCGCTTAATGAATACGATCTGTCGCTTGACAGGTCAGAGATCTTTTATCTGCCCCATCACGCAGTCTTCAAAGACTCTAGCTTAACCACTAAATTGCGCGTGGTATTTGACGCATCCGCTAAAACCACCAATAATTTGTCCCTTAACGACACTTTAATGGTCGGTCCTACGATCCAGCAGGATCTGTTTTCGATAATGGTTCGGTTCCGCACCCACCGATACGTACTTATTGCGGACATTGAAAAGATGTATCGCCAGATCATTGTTAATCCTAAGGATTCAAACTTGCAACGCATTGTTTGGCGTGATGCACCGCATAAGGAATTGCGACATTACGCGTTAAGGACGGTTACATATGGCACTGCTAGTGCCTCCTTCCTTGCTACGCGTTGTCTGGCTCAAATAGCATATGAAAATAAAGCCGACTACCCTACCGCTGCTAAGGCCATAGCAAATGACTTTTACGTAGACGATCTCATAACGGGTTCGGATGATCCGAACAGCTTAGCTGAAATGAAAGGCGAGATCGAGAAGTTGTTGAGGAGGTATGGTTTTTCGTTACACAAATGGTTCTCTAACCACCATAAGATTATGACTCTTCGCGCCCAAGTAACCCGTGACTTCAGCAAGGGTCAAAACGTGCGTACCTTGGGCATACAGTGGAATGTTGAGGGGGATAACTTTTTGTACACCGTTAGGGGTGATGACAATCTAACCGTTCTCAACAAGAGAAGCGTGTTGTCAATCATTGCCGGGATATATGATCCACTAGGTCTAATTGCTCCCATCACATTTTGCTGCAAGCATTTCGTGCAGCAGTTGTGGTTGGCGGGCACTGATTGGGACGAACCCTTGTCCGGGTCACTAGCCAATCAATGGTCGGAATTATACGCCCAATTAGTCTCCGACACTCATTTTGAGATTACGAGGTCGGTTAAGAGTTCGAACAGTTGCCCAGTTAGTTCATTGCAGCTGCACGGATTCGCCGACGCTTCGGTTAAAGGTTACGCGTGTTGCATTTATGTGCGGGCGGTCTATTCGAACGGCGCCATATCATCAAACTTGTTGTGTGCTAAATCTAGGGTCGCTCCGCTGAAACAGATAACGCTTCCTAGACTTGAACTTTGTGCTTGTTTATTGTTGGCTCAATTAACGTCCAAGGTTTTAAATGCCGTCGATTACAATTTTGACGGATTATATCTTTATTCGGATTCGATGATAGCGTTGTACTGGATACATCAGCAATCTTCCCGCTGGAAGGTATTTGTGGCTAACCGTGTCGCAGAAATACAGCGTCTTGTTAGCAGCAGGGGAACTTGGCGTCATGTAGTATCGAATGACAACCCTGCCGACGTTTTATCGCGCGGTTGCCTCCCTCGTGGTCTGCACTGTCATGCTCAATGGTGGCATGGTCCCTCCTGGTTGGCTCGTGATGCGGCCTCATGGCCGGTCAGCGCGTTCGACATTAATGCTCCCTGTACCTTTCCCGACATTGAAGAGGAACGTCGCAAGCAGGCTCAAACCTCACTAATTGTCGCGTCCTCAACACATAGTTACATTGAAAACTATTCATCTCTTACGAGGCTTATTCGCGTCTTCGCATACTGCCGTCGATTTCTTCGCAATTCTAGGCTCGCGGTGGTTGAAAGAGACACGTCCTTTTTGTCGGCTCAAGAATTGTCTGACACGCTCTTGGTTTTTGTCCGGCAATCTCAGAAGTTGCATTTCGACGTAGAGGTTAGGGAACTTGAGGCACACCGGTGCCTTCCACGCAGTAGTAAAATTCTTGCTCTCAACCCATTCCTGGATAAATCAGGCATTTTAAGAGTGGGTGGACGCTTGCAATTCTCCCCACTTAGCTACGAGACTAAACACCAAATAATTTTACACCCGCACTCTCATCTCACGAGATTAATAATTGAATACGAACACATCCGTTTGTTGCACGCTGGAGTGCAATCAACTCAAGCTTCGCTTAGGCTTAAGTATTGGATCATACACGATAAGTCCTATATCCGCTCAGTGATACATAAGTGTGTCACTTGTTTTCGTTTCCGGGCTAAAGGCGCGAATCAATTACTCGGTCAATTACCCTCTTCTAGGGTCACGCCGTCAAGGCCATTCTCACAGTCGGCCGTGGATTACGCAGGTCCGGTGTTTTTGCGCCATGGCGGGCAGCGCTCTAAGTCCACGACCAAGGCATATATCGCTCTATTCACATGTGTGTGTGTATGTGTGTGTGTGTGTGTGTGTGGGTGTGTGTCCATGTGTGTGTGTGTGTGTGTGTGTCTAGGGATTATCTGCACCAGCTGCAGCAGCGCAACAAATGGCGCACCCCATTTAAAAATTTGAAGGTCGGACAACTTGTCCTCATTTTGGATGACAATTCCCCCCCTTTAGAATGGAAGCGTGGGGTAATTACCAATGTTTTTTCGGGTCAAGATTCCTTAGTACGCGTCGCAGAAGTACGCACTGCGCTAGGTATCTTACGCCGACCCATCCACAAATTATGCCCCTTCCGGTGGCAACAAGCTAATCGTATGCGTGCCATACGAGACACACGAGGTGTGTGTGTGTGTGTGTGTGTGTGTGTGAGTGTGCGCGTGTCACATTACATGGAACACGCCCGGGACATTCCCCGGGGCGAGCATACAAGTCAATTGTATCATAAGCATTGTAACATTGTTAAGTGTCGCTAGCTATTACAGAAATAGTGATTGTGTCTCATATGTACTATCAATTATTATGAATGTTGTGTATCGTTAATATGTTTGTGTGATTCAAATTCTGAGAACCACAAGTGTCAATTATTCTATATGTGTATTGTATTTTTCAATGTCATGTACCATTGAACTTTGATAGGATAATGATAACATTATGTTTCTATTATTTCTATTACTATATATGAAGCAGTGATCAAGATGGTTTCTCTTATATAATTTAAGATTATTATTTACGTTTGTCAAGGTTTAAATATATGTATTTTTTATCCATATGTTATGCTTCAAGAGAGATCATGTTCAGTTATGTCAAGGTTCATTTTTATCACGATTTTTTATTTGTTGTACCTTTTCTAGCACAGAAATTGTTTTGTTTTGACTTAAGCTTTGTGCTAGATTAATGAATTTTGTTTTCTACAAATTTTATGTATAAGTCTTTAAGTATATTATGTTTATTATGTCTATGCTCTCTGGCCAGTGCGCCAATTATTGTATCGCTTACGACATGTAAGTCTAAGTATTATATTGTTCAATTTAACCGTTAATGTACAAAATCGTCCCGATTTTGGCGGGCAGTATGTTTAAACTTTGTACTGTTTTGTCAGTTGTAAGCAGCCTACTAACATTGCACGGCACGCGCGGATGACGTCACGCTTTTATCAAACCTTGCAATCGGCCAGCCTAGCCGACTGCAAGCCAGTATTAGTTTAGTTTATAACACGACTCCGAGCGCAACTCTCGTTAAACACTTCTCTTACAGCCGCGGCTTTTGGCTATTATTCAGCATACATTTATAACATTCAACTTTAATCGTCTACCTGCGTCCATCTACCATGGACCACGATTTCATTCAAAGTTGATTTCGGGCATTATCGCCTCAAAATGCATCCGCACGTGCCGATCGTAACTAACAAACCAAATTATTCAATAAACGCATGTTCAATATCTCAAATACAGTCCACTTTTTTCTAACAAACAATCCAGCCTTCCTTATTAGCGTCTTTGGAATAACTCGCGATTCTTCAAGAGCTTCCAAACCGCAACAGACATAGAAGGGTACTGTCCCAATATCCGTACCCGCACTCATTGATTGTCGTCAGTAACATTCCTGAGAGAATGCTTCCCTTCGCATACTGGACCTCACGGCTAATAAGAGTGTGAGACATAGAAGTGTACTGTCCCAATATCCGTACCCGCACTCATTGATTGTCGTCAGTAACATTCCTGAGAGAATGCTTCCCTTCGCATACTGGACCTCACGGCTAATAAGAGTGTGATACATAGAAGGGTACTGTCCCAATATCCGTACCCGCACTCATTGATTGTCGTCAGTAACATTCCTGAGAGAATGCTTCCCTTCGCATACTGGACCTCACGGCTAATAAGAGTGTGAGACATAGAATGGTATTGTCCCAATATCCGTACCCGCACTCATTGATTGTCGTCAGTAACATTCCTGAGAGAATGCTTCCCTTCGCATACTGGACCTCACGGCTAATAAGAGTGTGATACATAGAAGGGTACTGTCCCAATATCCGTACCCGCACTCATTGATTGTCGTCAGTAACATTCCTGAGAGAATGCTTCCCTTCGCATACTGGACCTCACGGCTAATAAGAGTGTGAGACATAGAACGGTACTGTCCCAATATCCGTACCCGCACTCATTGATTGTCGTCAGTAACATTCCTGAGAGAATGCTTCCCTTCGCATACTGGACCTCACGGCTAATAAGAGTGTGAGACATAGAACGGTACTGTCCCAATATCCGTACCCGCACTCATTGATTGTCGTCAGTAACATTCCTGAGAGAATGCTTCCCTTCGCATACTGGACCTCACGGCTAATAAGAGTGTGAGACATAGAAGGGTACTGTCCCAATATCCGTACCCGCACTCATTGATTGTTGTCAGTAACATTCCTGAGAGAATGCTTCCCTTCACATACTGGACCTCACGGCTAATAAGAGTGTGAGACATAGAAGGGTACTGTCCCAATATCCGTACCCGCACTCATTGATTGTCGTCAGTAACATTCCTGAGAGAATGCTTCCCTTCGCATACTGGACCTCACGGCTAATAAGAGTGTGAGACATAGAAGGGTACTGTCCCAATATCCGTACCCGCACTCATTGATTGTCGTCAGTAACATTCCTGAGAGAATGCTTCCCTTCGCATACTGGACCTCACGGCTAATAAGAGTGTGATACATAGAAGGGTACTGTCCCAATATCCGTACCCGCACTCATTGATTGTCGTCAGTAACATTCCTGAGAGAATGCTTCCCTTCGCATACTGGACCTCACGGCTAATAAGAGTGTGAGACATAGAAGGGTACTGTCCCAATATCCGTACCCGCACTCATTGATTGTCGTCAGTAACATTCCTGAGAGAATGCTTCCCTTCGCATACTGGACCTCACGGCTAATAAGAGTGTGAGACAGAACGGTACTGTCCCAATATCCGTACCCGCACTCATTGATTGTCGTCAGTAACATTCCTGAGAGAATGCTTCCCTTCGCATACTGGACCTCACGGCTAATAAGAGTGTGATACATAGAAGGGTACTGTCCCAATATCCGTACCCGCACTCATTGATTGTCGTCAGTAACATTCCTGAGAGAATGCTTCCCTTCGCATACTGGACCTCACGGCTAATAAGAGTGTGAGACATAGAACGGTACTGTCCCAATATCCGTACCCGCACTCATTGATTGTCGTCAGTAACATTCCTGAGAGAATGCTTCCCTTCGCATACTGGACCTCACGGCTAATAAGAGTGTGAGACAGAACGGTACTGTCCCAATATCCGTACCCGCACTCATTGATTGTCGTCAGTAACATTCCTGAGAGAATGCTTCCCTTCGCATACTGGACCTCACGGCTAATAAGAGTGTGAGACATAGAACGGTACTGTCCCAATATCCGTACCCGCACTCATTGATTGTCGTCAGTAACATTCCTGAGAGAATGCTTCCCTTCGCATACTGGACCTCACGGCTAATAAGAGTGTGAGACAGAACGGTACTGTCCCAATATCCGTACCCGCACTCATTGATTGTCGTCAGTAACATTCCTGAGAGAATGCTTCCCTTCGCATACTGGACCTCACGGCTAATAAGAGTGTGAGACATAGAACGGTACTGTCCCAATATCCGTACCCGCACTCATTTCCGATTATGTGATTATTGCCATCGATATGTAGTCAATATCGCATATAATTTTAGTTAGATAATAGATATCGTGAAAATTTATTTGTGTATGTTGTAGAATAGTTTGTTCAATATTGCAGTCGTGTTTCATTGTCATATATTTTTTTTACGAAAAAATGTTTCTAGCAATAACTGCGACGTGAGCCTGTGACGCCAAAAGTTGGCGTTGTTAGTTTAATATGCAAACTAAAATTAGACACGGAAAGCAATATGCCGTTAAAATAGAACTCGCTTTTTGTGAAATCCACGTAAAAAAAACAACTGGAAGTAACCCATTGCCTATTACTATGTATGTTATTTTTTGTGTTTCGCACAAAATTTGCTTCCACTGAAGTTTTCGAGATTTTACTGAATAACATAAAGGAATATCGACCACCTAACGAATAACAACAAATCTTGTTTTCGTTTGTTAATACGGTGTTTTTTACTTCCATGTTCCTTAAGGAAATGGAAGTATGGTGATGACAAAAAAAATCGTGTTCGGGATTATTGCAGAAGCGTCTGTCTGTGTGTCTATCTGTCTGTAGATTTTTTTTCTATGGCAAACGATAACAGCCGCAAATTCAAACAGAATCAAATAATTTTTTGCATACAGCCCTGATTTGCAGAGTGCTCAATACTATTGTTTTTGGTGAAGATCGGTTAAGGGAATGGGGTAGTTTACCTGCAACGGTTTTTGTTAATCAACGGTAATTGTTTTCTATGGCAAACGATAACAGCCGCAAATGCAAACAGAATCAAATAATGTTTTGCATACTGTCCTGAATTGTAGGGTTCTCAAGACCTATTGTTTTTGGTGAAGATCGGTTAAGGGAAGGGGGTAGTTTACCAGCAACGTTTTATGTTTTAAAAGGGTATTTTCTATGGCAAACGATAAGAGCTGCAAATTCAAATAGAATAAAATAATCTTTTGTATACAACTCTGAATTGTAGAGTACTCAAGACTTATTGTTTTTGGTGAAGATCGGTTAAGGGAAAGGGGTAGTTTACCTGTAACGTTTTATGTTTTAAAAGGATATTTTCTATGGGAAACGATAAAAGCCGCAAATTCGAACAGAATCAAATAATGTTTTGCATAAAGCACTGATTTGTAGAGTCCTCAAGACCTTTTGTTTTTGGTGAAGATTGGTTTAGGGAAAGGGGTAGTTTACCTGCAACGTTTTATGTTTTAAAAGGGTGTTTTCTATGGCAAACGATAAGAGCCGCAAATTCAAACAGAATAAAATAATTTTTTGCATACAACTCTTAATTGTATAGTACTCAAGTCCTATTGTTTTTGGTGAAGATCGGTTAAGGGAAAGGGGTAATTTACCTGCAACGTTTTATGTTTTAAAAAGGTATTTTCTATGGCAAACGATAAGAGTCGCAAATTCAAACAAAATCAAATAATGTTTTGCATAGAGCCCTGATTTGTAGAGTCCTCAAGACCTTTAGTTTTGGTGAAGATCGGTTAACGGGAAGGGGTAGTTTACCTGTAACATTTTTCTTATCAAGGGTAATTTTTCTATGGCAAACGATAACAGCCGCAAATTCAAACAGAATCAAACAATTTTTTGCATACTGCCCTGAATTATAGAGTAATCAAGACCTATTGTTTTTGGTGAAGATCGGTTAAGGGAAAGGGGTAGTTTACCGGCAACTTTTTTTTATCAAGGGTGATTTTTTTCTATCGTAAATGATAACAGACGCAAATTCAAACTGAATCAAATAATGTTTTGGATACGGCCCTGAATTGTAGAGTTCTCAAGATCTGTTGGTTTTGGTGAACCTCGGTTAAGGGAAAGGGGTAGTTTACCTGCAACATTTATGTTTTAACAAGGGTCATTTTTTTATGACGAACGATAACTGCCGTAAATTCAAACAAAATCAACTACTTTTAGGGGAAGGGGTAGTTTACCAGCAACATTTTATGTTTTACAAGGGTAATTTTTTATATGACGAACGATAACTGCCGTAAATTCAAAGATAATGAAATAGTTTTTTGCATACAGTCCTGAATTGTAAAGAAGTGAAGGTCTGTTAATTTTGGTGAAGATCGGTTAAGGGAAAGGGGTAGTTTACCTGCCACTTTTCATGTTTTAACAAGAGTAATTGTTTCTATGACGAACGATAACTGCCGTATATTCAAACAGAATCAAATAATGTTTTGCATGCGTGCCTCAATTGTAGAGAACTCAAGGACTGTTGATTTTGGTGAAGACCGGTTAATGGAAAGGGGTAGTTTACCGGCAACATTTTATGTTGTAACAAGAGAAATGTATTCATGACGAACGATAACTGCCGCACATTCAAACAGAATCAAATATTTTTTTGCATGCGTCCCTGAATTGTAGAGGACTGAAAGCCTATTGGTTTTGGTGAAGATCGGTTAAGAGATAGGGGTAGTTTACCTGCAACGTTTTATGTTTTAACAACAGTGAAGTACTTAATTTTGATAAATAAAGTGTCCTGATAAGAAGCTCATAATAATCCAGTGTAGAAACGTAGATGAAATATCTTTAAATGAAGAGGTTAGGTGAACGGGGTGGTGGTAATTTCGACTACGACAGCACAGAATAATCTACGCGTTTATCGAATGTGCCAGAAAGATCTCGATGTAAGCGTGTGGTGTACGTGCTACTAGACGCATTTTGCGAGAATCTTCTCGACTGTGCCGGGCTTCGCTCGGCGCTCGGACTGTGTCAAGGCCGTAGTAATTACGTAGTTCACGAGAGATAAGACGCAGTTTGGAAGCTTCTGGTGTGTGAGCGTGACTATAAATACATCGGGTAGCGGCCTTAGTTTTCAGTTCCATGCGAGATTTTGGATAGTGCGGTTCGAGAGTATTAGTGCGATATATTTACAGAGCGGTTCGGGTTATTACTGTGTACGTTCAAGTAGTTAGTAGCGAAGTGTTGCGTTTTATATTCGGACGGTATAATTGTAATACAGTTGAGTTTTAATATTAGTGGACATTTTATTGCGTGTGAACAATTTTCATTTGATTTGCTGTAGAGACTGTGTTGTTAATTACGAACTGTTTTACTGTAACAATTAAAGGTGTGATTAGTGACTTAATTGGTGTCTTGTACTTACTTTGTTTCCACTGTACCTACGACGATCGAGTAGACCGTCGTAACAATATAATAACAGGTATTTGTACGTGTTATTTTTTAAGTGAAACTTCTTTTGGCACGGTAGGAAAAATTTTCGTTACGCGTTACGCGTTATGCGTTATATGCATGAAACTTCTTTGGGCACGGTAGGAACAATGTTCGTTACGCGTTACGCGTTATGCGTTATATGGATGCATGTGTGTGTGTATATGTGTTTAGTAGTATACCAAAATGAGGAAATGTACAGTTATATATAATTATTGTTACGAATATTTTAAGTTAACGATATGTAAAAAATAATCTACCTAGTCCTACATAATTTAATGACATATATGTTAAAAATTGTTTATGAATACGATCGACGTCATTCTCATTCATTATTATACGTTGCTTTATCACGTGTGACGAGTATTGAAGGATTACATATTACGACACAGAACAACGAGAAGATATTCTACCATGGCCGAAAACGATCATCATTAACAATTGATTTGCAAGAGGAATTTAAACGACTTTCACTAAACAAACTAGAAACTATAAATGAAAATTTAGTTAATTTCATCAATAACAGAAAAGGTTTATCAATATTCACTTTTAATTGCCAAAGTCTTACAGCTCATGCTGTTGATCTAAAAGATATAGTTGTGAAAAATTCAAATGTCATAGTTTTATCAGAAACTTGGCTAGCCAATGAAGATGGCGTATCTGTTCTTAATTTCAAGTGCATTGTGAAATATAAACAACCAAATATTAGAGCGGGAGGTGTCGGGATATTTCAAAATTCTGACGATATTATTAACATTATAACTCCATCCATGGAGTTATAATCTGATGTCTGATGTCACTCAATCTGATGTCTATGGTTCAGTGGCATCTACAGTTGGCGATTTGTGTATGGCTGAATGTAAAATGGAAAATGGGCAAAAAGTTGTGATTGTAGCAGTGTATATTTCTTCTACTAAAACATTAGATGATATTATTGATTTTCTCCATCGTTCATTATTATCGTATACATCACAAGGTGCCGCCATACTTCGTAAAGATTATCATAAAATACCTATGATTTTAAGTGAGGAGATTTCAATGTCAATTTTGCATTAGACAAATCTATAAAACTGGTTGAATTTTTAAAAGATAATTTAAACCTGTCTATACAAAATGATAAAAAAATATCTACGACAAAATCGAATACGACAATTAATGCAGTATTCACAAGGTTTCTGGATAATATTGAATGTAAAACATGCATTTCTTATTTTAGTTACCATAAGCCTTTGGTTACAAAAGTGTATGATGAAATATCACTAAATATTAACGAAATAGATTAATAATAATAATAATAATAATAATTTCTGTAAATGTATATAATAAAATATTTTTAATTTACTAAAAATGAAAATTTTTCTTATACTGATACCTCTCCCATCCTATTAAATTTTAAGTATACAGTTAAAAATAATAATAATAATAATGGATAAACAAAAAATAATGGATATAACCCAAAGAAGTTTCACTTCTTCCGCGTGTACACACTTAGGCCTACTGATAGATGCACCCAAACTTTTTTTGGAACGCTTTCGTTCGTACCTGTTATTTTTAAATACTAGTTTAGCACGCCTCTAGTTCGGATAAGGATATTGGGACAATTCCCATAGAACTGTTGGACTTTATTTTTCACAGCTAGTTCAAACAATACAGCAGTAACGAAACGCTACCACAACTGTACGGGAGCGCAACTAGCAGCGGATCTGGCTCAGCTCCAACAGAATGTTTCTGTATTAACGATTAATGTGCTTTCAAAGTTTCAGTTTATTTCAGTAAGAAGAACCGGAACGACTTTTTCGGTGAAACCGTAATGAGTTTATCGTTTTTGGCCCGGTGAAACATGTGTCTCACTGAAGCAATTCTGGTAGAGGTCGCGGCACTGAGACTGCATACTCGTATTAAAGCGACTTCACGACAGCTTGACAGAAACGTGTTAACGAAGAATGACCTGTCGCAGATGTGAGACCTGTTACAGTAGTGATGTTCGTCGTTCGGGAACTAAGACGAAAGATGAGCCTACATTTTTTTTTTTAAATAAGCTACAGTTGAATGTGAAGGTCGTGTTTCTGTATCTCCTCCTCCAACTTCCTTCTTGCTTTATGAGCCTGTTTAATTGCTTTTTTCAAGAGTCAAGAGTTCATCCAGTTATAAGATGAGGAGGAGGAGGAGGAAGGGAATGGTAAAGAGGATGACTAGATGTTAAGGGGGGAACGACAAATTGCCATTTTTTAAGTATTTATTCAGGAACCCTGGTAAGTTATAAAACAATAGGACATTCCTTTTCTATTATGACAGGTTTTTAGTCTGTCACTTTTTTGCTAAGAAAATTCGAGAACACTCGATGAAACTGCTCTCCAGCGGACATCTACTGTTAATCCCGTTGCATTTATTTACTGGTTTCTCACACTAAAATATCTTCGCCCTTTTCGCCCTGTTTACTGTTATGTAGTAAATAAAACGTTTTAAATGCTACGTGCGTATAAAATAATAAAACAGATTCCGTCAGCTTCCTTTCTAACGTGTCAGATAATTGTGTATTGTTCGTCCAACAGTTTTACGAGTATTAAATTATCGCTGTGTAGACATGGCCGCCATGAAAGCGTAAACTATGTTGTAAACAACCGGAACTACAGTTAGTACGTCTGTCTGTCGTATGTGCATTAGCCAGTCTCCACTTAAGTCTCTCATTTTTTATCTACTTGTCTTATTTTTATCACTTAGATTTCATTCCTTGCCGTTCACTCTCTTGGCGTGAGTGAAGTTCGTCTTTCATATAGACAGTTCTTCTTCTACTTTTTCTTCTATGGCGTCACAGTTCGGAGTCGAACCTTAGCCTCCATAATCATCCGCCTCCATTTTTCCCTGTCCTTGGCGATCGGTGTCCATCGTTTTATTTAGTATCAGCATCCCCGCCACTGATTCAATCCAGCGATGCTTGGGTCTTCCGACAGGCCTTCTACCCTCGGTTTGACTAAACAGTACCTTCCTGCGTATTCGGTTGCCTCCCATCCTAGTGATGTGTCCTGCCCATTGCAATCTACGGTGTTACGTAATGCGGAGAAAGTGTTACACCATTAGGCTACAGAAGATTCTACGTGTTTCTCGGCAGCAATGTGTGTGCGCGTACGTATGGTGACACTTGTCACGCGTCCGCAACGAGACTTTCCAGACCATACCGGTCCGCGCGCGCTGTGTTCAAGGCAGCACTCAATTACGTTCTAGTGTTTTCTAGTAGACACGTATTATGGAATATGCTGGAATCTCAGCGGGGTATAAATACAGGACTTCAGCGGCGCTCATTTCAGTTATTGTCGGGCGGTTTACACAGTGCGGTTCGAAGTATTTTGGCGAAGTGTTAGGCCTATGTGTTTTATAATTGTGTGAGACAATTGTAATACAATTGTGTTTTATATTAGTTGACATTTTTATTGCGTGTGAACAATTTTTTATTTGATTTGTTGTTAAGAGACTATCTTGTTGATTGCAAACTGTTTAATTGTGATAATTAAAGCTGGTGATTAGTGACTTAATTGGTGTCTTGTATTATGTTTTCCACTGAACCATAGTAGCTCTTCCTTGCGATCTTGCCATAATATTATTATCATCTGCATATCCTACCATCTGTTAATATAGACAGTTAGGTCTTCTTCTTCTTCTTCTTCTTCTTCTTCTTCTTCTTCTTCTTCTTCTTCTTCTTCTTCTTCTTCTTCTTCTTCTTCTTCTTCTTCTTCTTCTTCTTCTGTTCAAGTATTAGGTTATATAAACCTGTTCCGGCACCCATCTCATCCACGGACGACTCACGTTTCCTATTGCCACAGTTTCCAGTCCTTACACAAAGGCTGCTTTGGATGCAACAAGTATTTTAAAGTTTTACATGAACAGGTTACTGGCGTGTTCTACAACCCCCTACCAGGAGGACCAGAGACTCTTATGTCCGAGTTACCATATCTTAACCGAAAGGCCCCTGTTTTGGGGCGCAGGACATTCGCCCTCACCCTTCTCTTTCTGAGATAGGATTTGGTGGCTTTGTATCAGTTGTTCTGATACTGAACGTTTCTTAGTATTTTCAGTGCTCGCTTATCGTCATCAGGGAACACTCTAATATCCTTAGCAACCAAAAATTAAGAAATTAGAATTGAAAAGGGAAGACACCCTAGCCCTTGATTATTCTAATAGCATCGGGGTCAGAAAAGAACAAGAGGCAGTCAAGAGAGACTAGACAGGAAAGACTAAAGGAAGGGATCTCACCCAAGACAAGTTGAAGCAAAGTGACAATCCAGCTAGGGCACAACGGGATTGCCAACCCGTACCCACAAGATGTGGATCCCTGAAAACAGACAGTTGGGTTCATTATATAAATATGGAGAGTGGAGCACAGTGAAGCAGGTTAGGGACCTATAGCACCTTACCCGGTGTCTCCCTCCGATCGCCGTCCCTCATCGCGGCGGCGCGGGAATGAAACTGGCCCTTCGGCTGAAATGGCGCAGATGTAAAAGGCATGCCAAACGCGTGTGCATCTGTACTACTGCCGTCCCTCGGCCAGTAGCTCCACGACGTGCACTGAATCCGAAATAGCGTCGCGTGTTTTGGAACCAGGGTTCTTTTTCCTGGCGAGTAGTTTCAAGGTGTCCGTTATTTCAGCCCATTAGATAAAAATTAAAAAAGATAAAAATTACATTAAATAAAAAAGATACAAATACAAATAGAAGTAATGATGAAATATATCAAAGTATAGAAAATGTAACAGAAACAATGAGAAAAAGAAGACTATTATTTTTTGGACATTTATATAGAATGGACGGCAATAGGTTGACAAAGCAAATCTTCAAATATCTGTGGGGGAAGAAGTCAACATCAAGTTGGATTAAAGAAGTCCAAAAGGATTTAGGAAAAAATAATATACACGCAGAAGAAGCAATTGAAAGAGAGGTTTTTTGAGCAAAAGTGTTAAAAATGGAAGGAGTCCAGGGTAGGAGAGAGAAAAACGCAGATTCAAAGTGGACTGAAGACAGGAAGAAGAGACACAGCGAAAAGATGAAAGAATATGAAGAAAGAAAAAGAAAAGAACAAAGAATAAAGAATTGAAATTGGCATGTGGTCCTTAGATGGCCGATACACAAAAAAAAGATACGCAATTAAATTAAAAATTGTAGATAAAACACAATATATACAGACATAATAAAATTAGTAAGTATATGGTCTGTTGGTAATACTATTCGCAACCAGTTACTTACGAAGAATAGGCAGGCATTACTAGGTACAACTATATATTGTCTACTTGCCGTCAGGTTACAGTATATGGTTTGTTGGTAATACTGTTCGCAACCAGTTACTTACGAAGAATAGGCAGGCATTACTAGGTACAACTATATATTGTCTACTTGCCGTCAGGTTACAGTATATGGTCTGTTGGTAATACTGTTCGCAACCAGTTACTTACGAAGAATAGGCAGGCATTACTAGGTACAACTATATATTGTCTACTTGCCGTCAGGTTACAGTATATGGTCTGTTGGTAATACTGTTCGCAACCAGTTACTTGTTACTTACGAAGAATAGGCAGGCATTACTAGGTACAACTATATATTGTCTACTTGCCGTCAGGTTACAGTATATGGTCTGTTGGTAATACTGTTCGCAACCAGTTACTTGTTACTTACGAAGAATAGGCAGGCATTACTAGGTACAACTGTATATTGTCTACTTGCCGTCAGGTTACAGTATATGGTCTGTTGGTAATACTGTTCGCAACCAGTTACTTACGAAGAATAGGCAGGCATTACTAGGTACAACTGTATATTGTCTACTTGCCGTCAGGTTACAGTATATGGTCTGTTGGTAATACTGTTCGCAACCAGTTGCTTACGAAGAATAGGCAGGCATTACTAGGTACAACTGTATATTGTCTACTTGCCGTCAGGTTACAGTATATGGTCTGTTGGTAATACTGTTCGCAACTAGTTACTTGTTACTTACGAAGAATAGGCAGGCATTACTAGGTACAACTGTATATTGTCTACTTGCCGTCAGGTTACAGTATATGGTCTGTTGGTAATACTGTTCGCAACCAGTTGCTTACGAAGAATAGGCAGGCATTACTAGGTACAACTATATATTGTCTACTTGCCGTCAGGTTACAGTATATGGTCTGTTGGTAATACTGTTCGCAACCAGTTGCTTACGAAGAATAGGCAGGCATTACTAGGTACAACTATATATTGTCTACTTGCCGTCAAGTTACATGAATCATAACAGTGTGTAAAAATTGTAGGCTTACTGAAAGTGAAGTTTCATATCACAACAAAATATCGGTATGGAGAACCATACAAGACTTCCATATTATAAGATTTATATTTAAAATAATGTTCGAAAAGAAATATTTCCATAGAAACTACTTCTTTCTTCGCACTTAACCACAGTACTGTGGTCACAAACATAGGCCTATACCACCTCACGTTAGCGCACTCGACTTTCACTGATGATGGCAGTCGATGGCACTGGCGAAACGTCTGGTTTTGCAAAAAACATAGGACCACGGTCAAACAGCCCGGGGGTGAATTTTAACAACAAACTATATCTTTGTTGCCGATAACTTAGTACACATATAAAAAATTATCCCCTCTCCCTTCAGCTAACAGTTTAATTTATAGAAAATTACCCCTCCCCCTTCAACTATCCTTTTTATTTATAGATATTTCATCTACCTTTCTACAGTGGATTATTATTATGACCTTCTTTCCAGGATACTTTATTTATCAAAATTAAGTACTTTACTCTTGTTAAAATATAAAACGTTGCAGGGGTAAACTACCCCTTCCCCTTAACCGATCTTCACCAAAATCAATAGGCCTTGAGTCCTCTACAACTCGGGAACATATGCAAAAATGTGTTGAATTTCCGGCAGTTATCGTTCGCCATAGAAAAAATTCTACACATAGACAGACAGACACATAGACACTTTTCGGAAAATAACTTTTCTTCATGTTTTGATGGTAGTACAAACAGAATCGGTCCTTATTTCGAACACGATTTTCTTCGTCATCACCATACTTCCATTTTCTTATGGAACATGGAAATAATAAAAGCAGTATTTACTTGTGAATAACTGAAAAGAGGTAATTTACACATTTAACATCGCTTACTACACATCTTCAACGGTACAATCTTTATTATGCCAGTAAAGTAATAAAGATAAAAAAAATATAACCACTGGTGTTACTCTACAGGAGGCTGGTAGCGTGTTTATTTCGAGGGCATTTATTCTACTCGAAAGTCACAAAGGAACAAAGAGAGATGGATTCCTCATCTGAATAGGATACCAGATGGCAGATTGCCTACGGACGTTTGGCAACACAAGCCTGTTGGACAGCGAAGTATAGGAAGACCTAGGAAGCGTTCGTGAAGTGTATATATTCCTTTAGGACCGGAACAGGTGAGTCGCCTAGTCCCTGATAGAAGAAGAAGATTTTGATAATTGGCTTGAGTCTTCTGAGTAGTAAGTTATCATAGACTGACAGCAATAAAACTGGGAACAGAGATAACTACAGAAATTAACGAAAGACCGTTTAGAAGACGAAAATATCATAGTGGCACTAAAAAAGAAATTGCAGTCGTTATGTTAACGGGGTAGAATAAATATGAGGAAAAAAATAAAATATCCGTATGGAGAACCATACATGACTTCCATGTTCTAAGATTTATATTTAAAATCATTTTCGAAATGAAATATTTCCACAGAAACTACTTCTTTCTTCAGCCTTAACCACAGTACTGTAGTCACTAACGTATACTACCTCACGTTAGCGCACCGATTTTCACTGACGATGGAAGTCGATAGCACTGCCGAAACGTCTGGTTTTCTAAAAAACATTGGACCACGGCCAAACAGCCCGGGATGGAATTTTAACAACAAACTACTTCTTTGTTGCCGATAACGTAGTACACATATAAAAATTTATCCCCTCCCCCTTCAACTATCCTTGTCATTTATAGATATTTCATCTATCTTTCTACAGTTGATTATTATGAGCTTCTTTTCAGGATACTTTATTTATCAAAATTAAGTACTTTACTCTTGCTAAAAAGTAAAACATTGTAGGTAAACTACTCCTTTCCCTTAACTGATCTTGACCAAAATCAATAGGGCTTAAGTACTCAACAATTCAGGAATGTATGCAAAAAATTATTTGATTCTGTTTGAGTTTGCGGCAGTTGTCGTTCGCTATAGGAAAAATTCTACATAGACAGACGCACACACAAACACTTTTCAAAAAATGACTTTTTTTCTTGTTTTGAGGGTAGTACAATGAGAATCAGCCCTTATCTCGAACACGTTTTTTTCGCCATCACCATACTTCCATTCCTTGTGGAATATGGAAGTAAAATGTGTTTTCCGAAAGTGGTAGAGAAACATAGTGCTGATACTATAAATTCGACAATTTCTGAAAATTCTTTTATGACTCATGTAAGGACAGAAATTGCAGGAACAGAAATGATAAGAACAACGTGCTTATCGTAATTTTAAAGTCAACCACAGTCATAATTTATATATCCAAACAATGGAGACGTGAAGCGAAAACTACTGAGGGTCAAGGAACATCAATAAAACATTCGGGGGTATTGAAAGCGTGGAATGAAAGTACCAGCTTAAACATAGAATATAAGGTAAGCTTAGAAAAAAATGTTGACTTCTTTTCATCGATAGTGCATTAAGAGATTGGATTTCACTCTACAAAGCAGCGCTGAAAGTGTTTAATAAGTATTTTCAAATATTTTTACCCAATAAATTATTATAACTAGCATTTCCTTAATACGTAACGTTTCCGTATTGAAGATTAATTGTGTGAAAATACAATTCGTGCGGACGGAGTGCACCGAAACGCTACAAGTATGTCGTATGGTGAAAACCGGTCCACCTGCCGCTGCAGATTGAAACAAAGAAAGTGCTCTTAAGGAAAGTGAGATTTTGTCAAATGTTTTACGTTGTTTTTTTTTATTTAACATTTTTTACAGACACGACTTTTGCAGGCGGCGAAACGATTCTGTAAGTTTTCTAAACTCAAGCTTGAATAATCATTCCTATATTAAGTACACATTCTTGTAGAATTGTTCCGCGATACCAAGTCGTTTTCTCCTTTTATTCACAGTTGTGGTTAGCAACTTTTGATCCGTCTCCGGCTAGTCCTTATTTGAGGCAATTTAGTAGTGAATATGTTCCCTGGATGTGTTACTAGCGTACGGTGGGGCTGCCACCTTCAGGGTTAACGTCCAGCCCGATTTTCTGTCTGGGTGTTCTCCCACAAACTGGCTGTCTTACCAGACTAAAGAGACCAGTTTTCCTTTTTGAGATATCCATAAGGATCTTTAATACGGTGGGTTCTCCTTGCCTACCACATCCTACGTCGTTGACCAATGGAAGGTCATCCGTCTTTAGAGGTGATTTCTCACACCTCAAGAGGGTGTCCTAACGTCTACTTGGCAATGACGTTCGAGTGTGGAGTAGGTGTGAGACGTCCGAGGAAGCGCTGATGTGACCAGCTCTAATCTTTGCCTGTTTGAGACCGGAACAAACCATCCTTGGTTTAATCCTTGAAGATGATGACGATTTTTTTGTATCGGCCATTTAAGGACCATGCCAATTTCAATTCTTTATTCTTTGTTCTTTTCTTTTTCTCCAATATTCTTTCATCTTTTCACTGTGTCTCTTCTTATCTTCAGTCCACTTTGAACCTGCGTTTTTCTCTCTCTCCTACCCTGGACTCCTTCCATTTTTAACACTTTTGCCCGAAAAACTTCTCTTTTCATTGCTTCTTCTGCCTGTATATTACTTATTCCTAAACCCTTTTAAACTTCTTTAATCCAGCTTGATGTTGACTTCTTCCTTCACAGATATTTGAAGATCTGCTTTGTTAACCTATTGTCGTCTATTCTATATAAATGTCCAAAAAATAGTAGTCGTCTTTTTCTCATTTTTCTGTTATATTTTCTATACTTTCATATATTTCATCATTACTTCTTAATTTCCAACCTTCTGAAGTTTTTCGTAGGCCTTATATTTTCCTAATAATTCGTCTTTCCAGTATTTCTAGTTCGTCTAAATTATAATTCAATGCTAGACATTCATTTGCACATAAGCATTCTGGCTTCACTACTGTACTGTAATGCCTTGTTTTCGCATTTTTAGATATGCACTTTTTATTGTAAATATCTTTTAGTTATACCATATGCCCTTTCCATCTTATGAATCCTTTCTTCTATAGCAGATTTTTTAAACCATCGTCTATAATATAATCTTGAATTCCCCTAGATATTTAAATTTTCGAACCCTCTCTATTCGACCGATATCTGTTATCAGGAATTTTGGCGCATTTTTAATGTTCGTGAGAAATTTGTTTTTTTTTCTGCATAAATTCTTAATTTAGTAGTGATGATGATGTTTATTCTTTAGAATTTGTTATTGTTATTCACAGTAAATTGGACTGAGTGTGTGTGAGTGTGGATTAGGCGTGTTTTATGCAGTCACCTGTTTGCATAATAGGGACGTTAGAATACGGGCGTATCTCTGAACGAACTAACGAGATTTGATTGCTTTTCGTTGGTGGTTGCACACGTCTGAGGGGACGGCTCCGTGGTTTCATACCAAAAAAGAAGCGTTAGCTGTAGGCTACCTGGTGTCAATGCCTCACCACGCAGTCGGTGGTGATAGAACGCCAAACAACACGGACGGCAACTGCAGCGGTAGTGACTCAAGAAGGCCGTGCCTCGCTATGAAAATGTAAACGGCGCAGTGAAATACCTGGCGACAACATGTAGGCCTACATTAAACGAGATTACTCCAGTGACCAGTGAACAATATTTAACATTTCAGTACACCAATAATTTATTTAAAATCTCTCACCAGAATTTTTACGGAACAGCGGATAATTAGGAGTGTGCAAATCAGGTTAGTTACTCGAACGAACGAATTTCCAAAAAGTGCATTACATACTGTGTGAGTGAACAAAACCGTGAGTGTCATCGAAGACGACTGTATAGATAAGTAACAGTGTGTGTGTGTGTGTGTGTGTGTGTGTGTGTGTGTGTGTGTGTGTGTGTGTGTGTGTGTGTGTGAGTGAGTGAGTGAGTGAGCGTGTGTATGTGAATAAAACTGCAATAGAAATGTGGCTTGCAGCGTCTGTGGGGGAAATGATATAACAGTAAGTTTTTTCTATGTATTACTTAAAGATAAATTTGATTATAAACACCCGTCTTATGGGAGGGGGCCTAAGAAAGAAATCCGCCACGAGCCTCCAATGACATAGGTACGCAATTCCAAGCGTGGATAACAGTACAGCCGAGGAGGGCTGTTAAACATTTCCCTCTCTGGAGCAAAGCATCAGATATCGTATGTCAATAATCTGCATCAGGTGAGGGGACAGTCTGGTGGACAACGCAATGGCGTATATAGAATTTGCCTTTGGGGGGGGTCCAGGGTCAGGTCGAGTCATACAGAAGAAATATCGGTATGGAGAACCATACATGACTTCGATGATCTAAGATTTACATTTAAAATCATTTACTTGAATTCGGTTTGATAATTTCTAACAAGTTAGGTGTGTTCCTTGTAAATCGAGTTTATGTTTGACAAATTGAAATGAAATATTTCCATAAAAACTACTTCTTTGTTGCCGATAACGTAGTACACATATAAAAAATTATCCCCTCCTCCTTCAACTATCATTTTCATTTATAGAAAATTACCCCCTCCCCCTTCAACTATCCTTTTCATTTATAGATATTTCATCTATCTATCAACAGTGGATTATAATAACCTTCTTTTCACGATACTTTATTTATCAAAATTAAGTACTTTACTCTTGTTAAATCGTAAAACGTTGCGGGTAAACTACCCCTTCCCCTTAACCGATCTTCACCAAAATCAATAGGCCTTGAGTCCTCTACAACTCGGGTACATATGCAAAAAATTATTTGATTCTGTTTGAATTTGCGGCAGATGTCGTTCGCCATACAAAACATTCTACATACAGACACTTTTCGAAAATGACTTTTCTTCATGTTTTGAGGGTAGTACAATCAGAATCAGCTCTTATATCGAACACGATTTTTTTCGCCATCAGCATACTACTATTTCCTTACGGAACAAGGAAGTAAAAAACAACTTAAGACTAATCATTAATATCTTTAAAGTGGCTGAAAAACACGTGATAACATCCTGAAATCAATCCCATCAAAGTGTAATAACAAAATAAAAATACGCATTATTGACACATTGTTAAAACATGCTTATTGACTGAAATTATTTTCCTATAATTTACATTTCAAACGCGTACCCTAATGCTGTGTAATACACCTGTTTGTATACTTATTTAAAAAAAACATCATCATCATCATCATCATCATCATCACCACTCCAAGGACTAGGCCTTAGACCTGTTCCGGAACTCATCTCCTCCTCTGTCTACCGACATCTCTCTTCCCAGTACGGTGATAACCCAAGGCAGCTACAGATAGATGGATATCAGGCATGCTATACAAGTGTTCACACCATCTTCGTCTGTGGTCTTCAATCTTTTGGTGCAATGATACAATGTTTAAATCACGTCTAATATCCTCATTCCTTCTCCGATCCAAGAGAGAACAACGTTGCGTCCCTCTTAGAAATTTAATTTCGGCTGCCTGAATCCTCTGCACGTCGCTTTTACCAAGAGTTTAAAAAAAACTTACTACTATATTAGCGTAAACAACTAAAAAAAAAAACAGCCTAAAAATTAAGGGGTTAACAAAATTCGTCAACTTTTTTGACCGTCTGGGTAGGGTCCGGTTCCCCCTCCCCCGGGGCAAATATGGCCCTGAAGTAACAGAGCAAGTGACAAAATGGTCAGTCATACTGCGATGAAAACAAATGGAAGTTTAAGCAACGGAAACGAGATTTCAACGAGCTTTTTTATTTGACCAGTAAAAGGAAAGGCTATTTGGAACTCAGGACCAGGTGAAGAGCCCCAGGGTCCAGACGCCCCCCCCACTTCCTGTAAAACTGAAAAAGGCCGCAAGCTATTATAATACCTAAGGTTAAACGGTAGTTGACAGAAATGTGTTATTCAGCATAATCACACTTACCTTGTGTATATTTTTTGACGTTATTTCACGAAACCCCTAGGGGGCCCATTTAGAAATGTTTTTTCAAGAAGTACAATTTAGAAACATAAGATCGTTTTAACTTTTTCCATTTTTAAACGCTACAAAATAATGATTTAACATCGAGACATGCTTTATCAGACTTTTGTAGTAGGAACTGCGTTGTAGATTGTAGGCTACGGACCGAGTAAGTTAGATTCAGATTTCAATGTTCACATTTGTGTAGCAAAATCTGATTTAAAAAGTTAGAAAATTATTATAAACGTGCGTTTTATTCTATTTTTCTGTTTCTTTAATTCCACGGTTCCGCAGTGTCCTAAAACACGACTTTAGGGTCCTCGTATCTATTTAGCTCCGGGGGGAAAATGTGAACTCCCCAACCTTTATGGAACGAAATACCACGAAATAAATATTGTTACGACGGTCTCACTGATCGTCGTACGGTACAGTGGAAAACGAAATACAAGACACCAGCGAAGTCACTAAAAACCAGCTTTAATTATCACAATTAACAGTTTGTAATCAACAAGTTATTCAACACGATTATACTCGTACAATAATTCAAGTTACTCTGTCCACACAAATAATAATGTCAACTATAAAGAATTCCGCACTATAATCACTTTTCACTAATACACCACTTGAGACGCACTGTGTAAATCTAAAAACTAAGAGGCGGGTTGGGGTATTTATAGTCTGCAGGGCTCCATAATATGTGTCCTTAACAAACACTTGAATATTCTAGAGGATACTTCAGCGCGGCCCTGGCAGAAACACGCACCGTTGGGCTAGTTGAGAAACTTGTTTAAGAACACTATCGAATGTACGAGATTGTTCCGTATTATGCAACACGGTCTCGTGTCGCATGTTAAGTGTCACGGACGCACACAAACATTGTAGCTGGACTCTGCTGAGATAGCTGAGAAAAAACTTTTCGATTCCATTCCTCCAACCCCCCCCCCCCCAAACAAGCATGTCTGAAATATCTCAAATTTTAAATAAAAACACCTGATTATAGATGTCAGTGGTACCAACACTTGGCCTGGATGGATGGCAACAGAAGTCTCAACAAGACCTTTGTATTCATAATGCCTTGTTGAAATAAGGCAAAAGGAGTAACGGACGACCTCGGTGTGGTGGTCGATCAGTTTTTATGAGTCGGGACGAGGCCTTTGGATTAATCCTTAAAGCTGCTGCTGCTGCTGATGATGATGATATTATAATGAAGAATTGTTAGCTTATAATAATGTTACCCCATTACAGAGTTTCTCGGCTACACCAGGAGAGTCCAGCTGTAATGTGTGTGTGTGTGCGTAAGTGACAATTAACATGTGAGACCGTGTTACGTAATACGGAACGTTCTCGTACATTCGATAGTGTTGTCCGACAAGCTTCTCAACTAGCCCAACGGTGCGTGTTTCTGCCAGGGCCGCGCTGAAGTATCCTCTAGAATTTTCAAGTGTTTGTTAAGGATGCCTATTATGGAGCCCTGCAGACTATAAATACTCCAATCCGCCGCTTAGTTTTCAGTCTATGTCGAGCGATTTACACAGTGCGTCTCAAGTGGTGTATTAGTGAAAAGTGATTATAGTGCGGAATTCTTTATAGTTGACATTATTATTTGTGTGGACAGGTTAACTTGAATTGTTGTACGAGAATAATTTTTTTGACTAACTTGTTGATTACAAACTGTTATTTGTGATAATTAAAGCTGGTTTTTAGTGACTTCATTGGTGTCTTGGATTTTGTTTTCCACTGTACCATACGACGATCAATGAGATTGTCGTAACAATATTATTATAATGAAGAACTGTTAGCTTATAATACGATTATTAGGTCTACTGCCTACCTGAATAATCGTGCTAGAATTTCAGACAGTATTCAATGTCTGTGCCCTTTTCTGTTATTCTGGCTTTTAGTCTGTTTTCTTTTTTCTTTTTTTAGCCAAGAAAGTTCGAGAATTGGTTGCCACTCTCCAGCGGGCGTCTACTAGTAATCCCCGTACATTTGTTTCCTGCTTTCTCACGCTACATCTTTTCTTGTTCGGCCTGTTTACTTTCATGCACTAAATAAAACATTTTATACGCTACTCGATTATAAAATAATAAAACAGATTTCGCCAGCTTCCTTTCTAACGTGTCAGATAATTGTGTATTGTTCGTTGAACAGTTTTATGAGTATTAAATTGTTGCCGTGTAGACATCGCCGCCACAATAGCTGTAAACTGTACTACACTTGTCAACAGGGTTTTGCTATAACGTTTACCTACACTTGGGGTCGCCTATCGTAAGCGTGTTCACAGTTTTTCACTAAAAGTATCTCACCTTTTATCTAATTGTCTCATTAACTATCAGCACTCCATTCTTTGTCGTCCACTTTCTTCGCGTGAGTCGAGTTAGGCCTTTATTACACTACGCAACTGATTTGATGCAACTGATTGCAAAAGAAGTTGTAGGGCATTGGTTAAAATGTAGTGTACACTAAGCAACCAATTGCATGCAATTCGCCTGCGCGCGCATTCTGTAGACAACGAAGAAATTTCATGACATGGGACCAACACAACATATACAAGTTTTTACTAACAGCCAATATCTCAAAAACGAAAAGAGAGGATTTTACTGAAACAAAAACTAAAATAAAATTTGTAATTTTTTCTATATAGCTATCACTTTTAGAACGAAAGTTTATCGCATGCCAAAAATTTTGCTACATCCAAATTCACAAAATTTTTATGACATGGGACCGTTTTAAATATCTGTTCTCGAAAATTATTAAATGTTTCGGTGAAGGGTTTGTGAGGATCGATCAAAAATATAACACTAATCTTAACTTATTTGTGTTGACGTTTCGACAATATTTATTGTCATCATCTGTACCTGTGTATGAATACAAAAGAAATGTCAAACACAACAGAACAATTATTTGAGTGAACGTGTTTGTGTATGTGAGTGTGTGTGCGCACACGCGTATGCGTACGTTACGTATGTATCATTGTATATGTGAAGGAGTTGAGATAGTTTGTTATACATAACTTATACAAAGAAACATACATACTCACATACACAAACACGTTCATTCAAATAATTGTTCTGTTGTGTTTGATATTTCTTTTGTTTTCATACACAGGTCCTGATGATGACAATAAACATTGTCGAAACACAAATAAGGTAAAATTTGTGTTATATTTTTGACCGATTCTCACAAACCCTCCACCGAAAAATTCATTGATTGACGGTCACTACGAATTTCAGGAAAATTATTAAAGTTATTGGTTCAAATTTATGTTTAAAACCATCCTCAAACTTCAAGGAACGCGGTGGTGAAAGAAATTTTTTATCGGATCAGTAGTTTCTGAGGTTAGCCCAGACAACGATACAAACAAATTTTACCTCTTTATAATAGTAGTATAGACGACATGTTTACTCTGCAACTGATTGCAGAGCAGTTGCAGACTTTTTACTTCCATGTTCCATATGGTCAAGGCGAAAAAAAATCGTGTTCGAGATAACGGCTGATTCTGATTGTACTACCCTCAAAACATGAAGAAAAGTATTTTTTCGAAAAGTGTCTCTGTGTGTCTGTCTATCTGTCTGTGTGTAGAATTTTTTCTATGGTAAACGATAACAGCCGCAAATTCAAACAGAATTTTTTGCATACATCCCTGAATTGTAGACGACTCATGACCTATTGATTTTGGTGAAGATCGGTTAAGAGAAAGGGGTAGTTTACATTCAACGTTTTATGTTTTAACAAGAGTAATTTTTTATGACGAACGATAACTGCCGTAAATTCAAGCAGAATCGAATAATGTTTTACATATGTGCCTGAGGTATAGAGGACTCAAGGCCTATTGATTTTGGTGAAGATCTGTTAAGGGGTAGGCGTAGTTTACCTGCAACATTTTATGTTTTAACAAGAGTAAAGTACTTAATTTTGATAAATAAAGTATCCTGATAAGAAGATCATAATAATTCACTGTAGAAACGTAGATGAAATATCTATAAATGGAAAGGCTAATTAAACGAGGTGGGGGTAATTTTCTATAAATGAAAATTATAGTTGAAGGGGGAGGGGATAATTTTTTATATGTGTACTACGTTATCGGCAACAAAGAAGTATATTGTTGTTAAAATTCCTTCCCGGGCTGTTTGGCTGTAGTCCAATGTTTTCTGGAAAAGAAAACCAGACGTTTCGGCAGTGCCATCGAGTGCCATCATCAGTGAAAATCGAGTGCGAAACGTGAGGTGGTATACGTTAGTGACCACAGTACTGTGGTTAAGGTTGAAGCAATAAGTAAAAAGAAGTAGTTTCTATGGAAATATTTCAATTCGAACATGATTTTAAATATAAATTTTAGAACGTGGAAGTCATGTATGGTTCTCCATACCGATATTTTTACTACCGTGCAACTAGTTTCATGTAGGCTTGAAATCAGTTGTGTAGTGTAGTAGAGGCCTTAGTCTTTTATGTTAGAACAAAAAAATGATGTTATAGAAAAAAAGGCAAAGTCTTTATTATTTGGATAAGAATGAGAAGCAGAAGACGGCGACGAAGAAAAAGAATATGTCAGAAATAAAATAAAACAAGAAGAAGAAGAAGAAGAAGAAGAAGAAGAAGAAGGAGGAGGAGAAGCAATCGAGCGCAAGTCTTTCTACGTTTCACTGTAACGTGTAGCGGTTTAATAATTCAATTTGTATCGAGTTTGAAACTAGTCAAAAGTGAGAGTTTGGTTAGGTAACAGCTGACTTCTGACCGCCGTGAAACTGTTCGCGATACGTTCAGTTTATATTAACGGTCGCTTAGATTTACATTTCCAAAGGTTTAAATTTTATTTAATGGAAGAAAAACGACCGAAACTTTCTCTCTTCAGAAGATGGATAGACAGACAGACAGATAGACAGACAGACGGCGCTCACAGTCTAGCTCGAGAGCTGATGTTAGCTGAGAAATTGATGACCTGGGCTCGTCAGCTGCCAAGGTCATAACCAGTTTGACGTTTTTACATTATACTGTAGCGTAAAAAGCAGTAAAATATCCCATCGACGCTAAAGAAATGTACGTCATTACGTTAAGAAGTGCATATGAAAGTTTTAATTCTGAGGAAAGTTGAAAGATTCACCTTTTTTGAGAAACACACCGATGACTTAATTGAGTCGGGCTTCAGACACGTGTGACATTGACCTTGCTTACCATATCATTAGTCCGCTGCGCTGGTCGTTTTGACCTTGAAGATAGAAAAATTGTACTGTGTCTTGAACGTCGGTGTAATCATTAACTCAACCAATTCAACAGATTTCGTTGCAATAGAATCTTTCATATTGTCGTCGTCGTCGTCGTCGTCGTCGTTCTTCTTCTTCTTCTTCTTCTTCTTCTTCTTCTTCTTCTTCTTCTTCTTCTTCTTCTTCTCCTCCTCAGCCCAGAGTAGGTGGGCTTGTAATTTCTTCCTTTCCGTAGACAGCCTCTTGATTGTATCCTTCCTCCTTGTTTTACCCCATCCATGTACTCCTGCCTGGGCCTTCCCCTCCCACTACGATCCTCGATCATTCTTTCGATCAGGGGCGGTGAACAAGTTTGTATGGCGCCCAACCATGTTACTTCTCCTGTCCACAATCAACGTCCCTTTTCACCCACTCTCCTCAAAACCTCCTCTTCCCGTCCGCGGTATCTTTAAGCCCTTCCTCGAGCACACATCTCAACAGCTTCAAGGCAACTTCTCTCCACTTTCCTCAAAGTCCAGGTTTTCGCACCATATGCGCACATGGTCCGAATTAAACTGTTTATAAATTTTTCCCTGGTTTTCGGAGACAAGTTTCTGGACGTCAGAAAAGATATTTTCTTGAAAAAAACGCACCTCCCGTCCGATGTAAATACATCTCCTTGGAAAACGTTTAAGGGAATCAACTTGCATTGGCTTCCTACCGTCCAGAAATATCTCAGCCTTCCGTTCTAAAATACTGGCGCATTTCGTGTCTTCAAGAGAATTTAAATGGACTCTAAAGTCTGCTAAATGTTAGGGAGAATTAAGATACGTGTACTTTACTTAAACGTTTATTTTACACAAATAAAATAAATTTTATTATTATTATTATTGTATATATTTTATAATGACTTTACCTCAAGATGTTTTCTCCCTATTTGGAACATGTTTCGGGAAGCCTTGTGTTCCCATCTTCAGCCTTCCGAATTTTGAGCCTTGTGAGGTATTTATGTGTTGGCTGGTTGTTGTTTTGGTTTCCTGTTGGTCTCTGGTGCTTTAAATTGGTATTATTGTGTTTATTATTATTATTATTATTATTATTATTATTGTTCCGGTTGTACAATGTTTACACGTTTTCCGGAACCAAAGATTACAGAAGTGATTGAATTCTCACCTTCCACTACTGTTTGTCCATCCAAAGATCTTCTCCAATTTCCCGTTTCCTCAATATAGTCTGAATTTCTCCTATCCAGGTGATCGGTGGTTTTCCTCTTTTTCTTCTTCCTGGTTAGGTCCATTCCATAACTCTCCTTGGCAATCTTTCCTGTGCCATTCTTTTCGTGTGTGCATACCATTGTAATTTTTTATTATTTGGATAAAATCAACAATTGAATATTAACATGATAATGTTTTTAGGCTGGGGGTCATTCCACAAAATGCGTGATGCAAAATGTGTAACGTCATCGAAAAATGTAACGCTCCAGGTGATGTTAACAATATATTTTTTCCACACTTTCGATTCCCCACAGTCTAGAAATCTTCGGTCTCTGTCGTTTTTAACATGATAATGTTTGTTATATAGTAAATATAAAACATTATCATGCTTCGATGTTTCGGTTTCGTCGAAATTCTTCTTTCTTTTTCACATTCATTCTGTCCTTAATGACTTCATTTCTAATTTTCTCACGGCTGGATACTCTTGCCGAACGTCTCCAAAAGTCCATCTCTGCTGTCATTAATTTTGTTCTTGTGTTTTTTATAAAATAAATTTTAATACCTTAAGTAGTTCTTTTTACAATTTTTTAAATATTTATATTTGTAATATTCAGCTATGGATGTGATCGTTAAGAAAAATCAGTTAACGAAGGACCAGATGAAGAAAATAGAAAGAGCAGAATTTGTAGACAAATTAAGCGTAAACGTTTCTAATAGGAACATCAATTTTGAGGTGGTGCGAAAGAAGACTCAGCTGTAAATTCGTGAAAATGGAAACAGGTTAGTAGTTCCATAGTAGTCTCCATGAGCTCAGTGGTGGATTAACCATAACGATAGGGTATGCTGCAGCACCGGACACCAGGGACTAAGCTGTCAGAGGGGACACCATTCAGCTGAATTGACTAAACGAAGCAAAGCTTGTGATCACATTACTCAATTGTTTGGTTTGTTTTTACGCAGTTATTAACCATGGAGAGCGTCGAGTTGGAAAATCAAGCGGAAGCTTTTATAGAAGTTTACTCGAACGATTGAAATTACGATCTTCTAATAGAATTGAAGTACTTTGTGCCACGAGTAAAATCTAAGTGAGGTTTTGTTTTCAAATCATTCGAATGAAGACTGTAGATTCCATGATAGTACAGTCTGTCCGCTCACAGTATTAAACTGGATTATTGATTGTAGAATGCTTGATGTATTTCCGAATATATACATTGCTTATCGTCTGCTTTTGACGATTCCAATAGCTAACTGCGAATCTGAAAGATTATTTTCTGTATTAAAACGCATTAAAGATATGTTGAGCTCAACTATGAGAGATGAGACATTATCTTCGTTAGCAAGATTGAATATTGAAAGCGAGTTACTTGAATCACTTGATTTAAAAGAAAGTATACAAGACCTCGTTAAGGCAAAAAAAAAAAAAAAATGGATCGATATTTTCTTAATTTTAAGTACTACTGTGCTCATTGTAATCACTATTTAGCTAACTATTTGTTGCAATTTGAGAGTTTAATAAAATAATTCTTAACTTTCGAAATTGTGTATGCCATTTATCAGTGTAAATAATGAAAAAAAATTTTATTTTGAAGTGGGAGAGGGCACCACTGTGATAGCAGCATATGGCACCACACGCTTCTAATCCGTCCCTGCATGAGCCTGAGAATTTAACAAAATCTCAGGCCAGACGAAATCAAGCGACCGAAATGAAATTTCTCCGGGACGTGACTGGATATGTTATGCTCTTCAAGTTCGCAAAAGAAATGTTGATGTACGGCAGGAAGTAAATATTATGAGCAAACTCGATAGGATTGTCCAGGTTGGGTGTGACTGCCGCATCCCCAAACAACTATTGAACTGTAAGGCGAAAGGACGAAGTGGTGCGGGATGTCCGAAGATGCGTTGAAGAGACCAGTTCTATAAGCCTATCTGCTTGGGACCGGAACAAACCATTTTTGGTTTAATCCTTGCTGATATTGATTATGACGATGACAAGTAGGAAACCACGCATGTAATTTTGAAGTCAAAATTTACGGTTCCTCCATTAGTCCTTCTTTATTCGAGTTACTGAAAAGACAATTTGTGAAAGGAATTTGGTTATTTAAGAAGATAGTCGGAAATATTGGATCACTGAAGGCCCAAGGTACGGTTACACGAGCCTTTTTTCCCGGCCGTTTGCCTGCGATTGGGAAACGCGTTGAATTTAACACACAAGCGGCAATGAAATTGGTCACACGCACGTGGAAAAGACGCACGGATCGTCAACACTGCTCCGTTTTCAAGGTCTCCCGCATCGAAACGCAACCTGCTGCGTTTTAGTTCGGGTTTTAACACGCACGAGGCTTGTCGTCACACGGACGTTTCTGTCCAGTTGCGTTTTACCTTTCAGCGCCATGGAAAATGTGTAGCCTATATAAACAGTGAGTTACTGATCACTGAAGTTGAAAAAAGACCTTGTCTCTATGAGATTAGCAGTGGGGAATACCATTACAGAAATTTAAAGCAGACAGCAAGGGATGAAGTTGTAGTGTTGTTGTTCCAGGGTGGATTAGTAGAGGGTGGATCCAGAACCACTTAACCCTCTTACACCTTCGACGTCTAACCAGAAACACGGGTAAGCAAACTTTAACAACAATATCCATGACCTACTACGCGTCACACATCGACTGTGAATAAACAACAACGCTGCCGTCCGATTATAAACCGCCTGTGTGCTACACTCCGTCCGTGCACGTACGAGAAAAAACGCACGTGAACCGTACACTAACACAGTCACGTCGACAGCTGTTTGTACGTTGAAGGGATCATCTGACTAAAACTGTACCAAGTATTATGGTGAAATAAACTGAGCAACAGTGCTCAGAAGAGGAACCATTGGAAAATAACTAAGGAGTGTTTCGCTCAGTGGTGGACATCAGACGATAATGATGATGATGATGATGATGTTCATGATGTAGTGTAGTAATGTGTTTTGTCGGTTACCGTAAACGTAAGGTTCAAAATAGAAATAAAACGAAATTCTCCAGTTTAGAAATAACGTCTACATAATTATGTAATACAACCTTAAACACCAACTTCAGTCGTCTTTTATAGACACTCCAAAGAAGCTGAATCTGATGAAAGTTTGGAGACTGTTCTCGAGATTGTTCTGCTCGGGACAGTTGCGTAACGTTCTGGTTTTCTCGTTTGTTCTAGAAGAAAAAGAAGAAGAAGAAGAAGAAGAAGAAGAAGGAGGAGAAGGAGGAGGAGGAGGAGGAGGAGGAGGAGGAGGAGGAGGAGGAGGAGGAGGAGGAGGAGGAGGAGGAGGAGGAGGAGGAGGAGGAGGAGGAGGAGAAGAAGAAGAAGAAGAAGAAGAAGAAGAAGAAGAAGAAGAAGAAGAAGAAGAAGAATAAGAAGAACTTACACTACTACTTTGTACAATAATTGAATGAGAATAACAACGCGATTATTAAGAACGAACAAACGGGCATTTTGCCTAAACATTCGGTTGCAGAAACAAAACTGAAGTAAAAAACACATTGAAGACGCAGCGAACACTGATGTTACTACGATATGAAAGTGGGTTTAAATGAAGACGGGAAGATCTCTTTCTTCTACAGTGTAAGTAGATACAAGAATTGCACTACACCTAAAACAATAACGATAACACACACGCACACACACACACACACACAAACAAAATATTAAACTCTATACCCGTTAACAGATTATACGTTAGAAAGCGATGTCGTGAACTTGTTTTTCTTTTTAAATTCACAAACCTTTCTTACCGAGAAATGCCATATAAGTTTTACGTATATAACCGTTATGGAACTTTCACTCTAGTGACAGTGAGGTCCCACCCTTTATATGGCGTTGAGTGAATTATTTTAATTACCAATTATGTATGAAAGGTTTCTACGGTCATTTCGGCCGTTTGAACAGCGAGGAAGTCGATTACTCGGTGCGTCGTAAATCGATAAAAGCTCTCCGTGTTCTGCTCGCCCCCTATGTAATTACAGTCTCGGGACCGTTCCCTAGTCACGTTAGTCGTGTTTACTCTGCGTTCTGATGTCACCGCTGTGGATTACAGTGACAAGGTCTGCTCGAGACCGCAGGAAAGCCAGCCGAGCTTATATTGTTTTCCAGTCAAAGACAGCGGAAGACGGAATACAGAAGAAAATGTTTACCAAAATATAAATTCAGTTTTTTAAAAATCGATCATCCATCCGCTCTAGGTGACCCAGCCATTGTATTCGTTGAACCTTTACGAATCTTACAATGTCCTCATGCTTCAATAGCTCATCTACCTTCTGGTTATTTCTTATTCTCCATTCATTATCTTCCTTAACCGGGCGGTAAACACGTCGCCGGGCTAAGGCTCACGTCTGACGTCCGTAAGTAACAACCGGACTGATAAGTGCCTTATATATTTTTATTTTTGTGTTACGGTTAATAAATTTGGTTCTCAATAGGCTATTATTAGTACCATCATCGGCCTTGGCTCTACAACCCTTGGTGTGTCTTGGCCTGCTCCAAGAGTCGATTCCATTCTTCCCTATTGCGTGCCCTGACTTTCCAGTTTCTTATGTTCAGCTTTCCGAGGTCCTCCTCTATCTGGTCTTTGAATCTACATCGGGGTCTTCCCCTTTTTCTACTACCCATTGGTTTCTGGTAGAAAATATGTTTCGTAGGCTGTCCTTCCTCCACTCTCTCTACGTGTCCAACCCACCTTAGCCTGTATATTTTCATTACCCTGACAATGTCTGGTTCTTTGTAAAGATGGTATACTTCATAATTATAGCGCCTACGCCACATTCAGTTTTCTTGTAGTCCTCTAAATATTGTTCTTAGGATCCGTCTTTCACAGCAACCTAGAAGTCTCTCGCTATATTTGTCATTGTCCAGGTTTCTGAAGCATATGCCAGCACTGGCCATCTACCGTTAGTATAGTATGCCCTATTTCCTATTTGTATTCTCTCATGAAAAGTTTAAACATTAGCATATACAAAATAATAGATAAGCTTACTATATTTTTAGTGTATTAATAGATATTAGTATAATTGTTTGTAAATTGTAGTGCAAAAGTATTTCTTAAAATATGCCCGTTGCGGAATTAGCAGACGTTTACCAGGAAATTAATGACTTCTAAAAGATTAGATACAGAAGGATAAAACGTAGTACAAGTCAACGTAATTCGACATAGAACGCAGAACAGAATGAAAGTAAAGGAATAAGCGAGGATATTAATGTCGTATTTATTTAATTTTTATCTGAAACAGTAAGAAAATTGTTACTCTTTAAAGTTAGGTATCTCCTTTGTCAGTAAATATATTTGAATACATCCTCATAAATAAATAGATAATAAATATATTCTCACGTAGGATTCCGCGGTCGGTGCATTCTGATTTTAAGGTCTTCTTCCGGTACGGCCTTCGTCAAAAATGTCTTGTACGACAACGTGTCTTGTATGGAAAATTGTCGTGCAAGTCATTTTTGACGCGGTCCATACCGGGAGAAGACTTCAAAATCAAATAATAAATCATCATTAGGGCTCTACAACCCTTGGTGGGTCTTGGCCTGCTCGAAGAGTCGACTCTATTCTTCCCTATTGCGTGCTCTGATTTTCCAGTTTCTTATGTTCAGCTTTCCGAGGTCCTCTTCTATCTGGTCTTTGAATCCACTTCGGGGTCTTCCCCTTTTTCTACTACCCATTGGTTTCTGTTGGAAAATATATTTCGTAGGCTGTCCTTCCTCTCTATGTGTCCAACCCACCTTAGCCTGACAATGTCCGGGTCTTTGTAAAGATGGTATATTTCATAATTATAGCGCCTGCGCCACATTCAATTTTCTTCTACTCCTCTAAATATCATTCTTAGAATCCGTCTTTCACAGCAACCTAGAAGTCTGTCGCTATTTTTTGTCATTGTCCAAGTTTCTGAAGCATGTGTCAGTTAAATAATAAATATGCCTATAAATTACACACTATGCCTATATTATACAACGTATGTGCGAGCGCGTTTGTGCTGTAGCACTACCCTCATATACCTGTATAGAATTTACGGAAAAATCAAAAACAAAAGTGTAATATCTGACGGCGTATTCAGATACATATAAGCAAAAACTAGCAGCAAAAACGGCAGCCTTCTTTAAAGCAACAAAACAACGCACCAGGGTCACTGGAGACCGCATTTCACTATATTAAGTGACTGTAAAACGATCATGTAGACTGGATTAACATAATAATCTATTTCTGAGCCCTACTTGACAACACAAACGTTACTGTGACAACACATTAGGCTCTGTGTGGGAAAAATGGGCGTTTCCCGTGAAAGTGCTCCCGATACGATGCGATGCACGGAGAAAGGCGTGAACAACGAAATTACACGTTCGGCGGGGTGATGCAATACGCTTTGGAATTAGCTTAAATGTCATCTGACTGTGAAGGTGCATGGAAATTACCGATTACAATAATAATTATTATAACTATTGAAGGTAGGAAGTTAGCGCTCATAATTGGTACTGTCTCCGCTCTGTTCTGCACGTAATGCCCTTCTTCCTTGATAGTTGTAGTTTTATATCGTTGTCATTAAGAGCATTATTATTCGAATATATATAGTTTGATAATATAGGAAGGACAGTTGACGTGCTACTGTTCTTAATCTTCTTCTATAGCGTCACAGTTCGGAGTCGAAGTGGATGTATTGCTTTGGGACCAGAACAGGTGATTCGCCTAGTGTCTGTTAGAAGAAGAAGGAGACAATAAGAATGATTTGTAATCATAAGATGTTACATAAAGAGGTTAACCTTAGCCTCTATAATCATCCGCCTCCATTTTACCCCTGTCCTTGGCGATTGATGTCCATCGTTTTAAGTAAAGTGTCAGCATCCTTCCTAGGTATTCGGTTGCCTTTCATCCTAACGATGTGTCCTGCCCATTGCAATCTATGCAGTCGGATGGTAGTGGCCAGATCATTGTCTGTATATAGCTTGTTCCTCATTCTGGCGCATTCTCCATATCCCACTGACTTGGATTGGTCCATATATTCTCCTTTCAAACGTTTTGCGGCTTGTTTGTTCAGAGTCCAAGTCTCGCTGCCATATGTTATCACCGGTCTAATCATAACTTTATATAATGTGATGGACTGACGGTGGATGTTCCTAGTCGTGAATATAATTGTCAACGAAGCATATGCTCTATTTTCGGCCTGTATCCTTTTCCTTATTTCATTTATTCCTTCAATTATTTTTTAATATTGTCGGCTTATTACGATTGTTCTTTCTATACTAATGCCACATACTTCACAGGTTTCACAAACAAAACCACTTTTTACACTCTTCTTGTTCTTGTTGTTCTTCTTCTATCAGAGAGTGAAGCGAAGACGTTCACAAACGCAACATGTTTACTATACCGAGAACCGGCTCTTGTTCACAACAGGGTGGAGTCAGCAACCCTTGTCATAGGTACTCCTAGCATTATATCCTGCCTCCTACGTATAACACCTTATGATTACAAATCATTCTTATTGTCTCATTCTTCTTCTTCTCCTATCATTCAGAATTCTCCTTTCAAATGTGTTGACTATGTTAACGTTTGTTATCTCCTGCCTCCTGTGTGTAACACCTTATGATTACGAATCATTCTTAGTGTCTTCTTCTTCTATCAGACACTAGGCGAATCACCTGCTCCGATCCCAAAGGAATACATTCACTTCACCAACGCTTCCTAGGTATTCCTATACTTCGTTGTCCAACAGGCTTATATTGCCAAACTTCCTTAGACAACCTGCCGTCCGCCATCTTCTATGCGGATGAGCAGTCCGTCTCTCTTTGTTCTCTGCAGTACAATCTTGGATATTAAAAAAATGTTCAACTCTTTACGAATGTCTTCGTTGTAGAGTCTATACTTTCGTGTGCAGCCTTTAACAAGTAGCGAGAACCTCATCTCCGACGGCTGTATTCTACTCATTTGTTTTTCGCTGAAACACAAGTTTCAGAATCATAGAGTAACCCTGGCACAACTATTACCTTATAAAATTTTAGTTAATTCTCTTTCCTTGTTTTTCTTGACGGCTCACGACGAATTGTAACACATACTGACTGAAACTTCTGGAGGAGATCGAAACTCACCAACGAGTTGTAGCGCCAGGGATGATGATAGCATACACGTAAAGTTAGAACATCGCGAAAACAACCTGTAACTTGCTTAGTTTACCATTAAGACCCTTACTGTTGGTAAAAATATTACGCAAAAAAGTGAAACATATTTTAATATGAAAAGAAATTGGTGACATAATTACATCAGTGCATAAATACCGCAGTGAGAAAATAATTTTAGAATCTTTATTTAGAATGACACGTGTTTTTTCAGTTTCTCCTAGTACATCTTCATGCTATTGGAGCACTGCATGAAAAATACAAGGTGGCATTTCAAACTCTAGACTTGTTTTAAAACTTGCACTATTTTTAATATTCGAACGTTATACTGCTGTGTGTTTTTTTACGATCGTAGGCGCGTGTCCCAACGATAACTTATATTTGTACTACCCGAAACAACATGCAATTTTTTGGTCGAATAATAATGATGCGTTTCACAGTCGACGACTGAGATAATAATTTTACTTTCCTTCGTAATAGCGGTGAAAAAAAAAGGAGAACAAGAAGGCTGGCAGCGGAATCGATTACTTCGTCCAGTTGAGTTGTGTGTCGTCGGTGCACAAATTTCGATCCTGATACGCATTTACATGATAAACAATAATTTTAACATGATTTCACTTAGAAACGCATTAAACAGGGAATTTAAAACCTTTCACAAAAAAACACACACACTCGCATTAAATCTGTATCGCGGTGACGTGTGTTATTAAGAGAGAGAGAGAGAGAGAGAGAGAGAGAGAGAGAGAGAGAGAGAGAGAGAGAGAGAGAGAGAGAGAGAGAGAGAGAGAGAGAAATTTCTCTTTACGTTTGGTTTTTCCTTCTCTTAATTTACTGACGAATATAAATTTGGTAAAAACCAGCCTGCTTGCTGGAAACACATCAATAACGTATACTTTTGGACGTAATTAACAAAATATGACCAAATGAAAGTAAAGTCAGTTTTTTTTATAGTTTAATTTTTTAAATTACAGCTACGTGCATTTCCCTTGTTTAGGTTAACGTGTGTAATTATTTTTAAATTTCTGAAACAATCACAGAGGCACAAATGTTTTTTTACATTTATTTATGTAATCTGTTAATACATAACAATAAGCATAATTGTTCACAGAATACATGGCATGAAGAGAACTAGTCAATAAAAGTAACATATTATGTATATGTTTGTAGTGTTAGAGTGTAGGTAAGTCCAGAGGAAATGTTAACTTTAAACGTCTTGTCTGTAGGCTGTTGTCTACTAGATTTATGGCTAAAGGATTCGTGTGCTCTTCAAGCCGTTTCACATATCTATCGCTGAACATCGCAATGGTTTCACTGAGTAAGGGCAGGTCCAGGTCTCTATAGATGTCTTTGTTGCTGATGAACCACGGTGCGTTGGTTATGGCACGCCACACCTTGGTCTGAACCTTTCCATTATAGCGATATTGGATTTAGATGGAGTTCCCCAAAGCTGTAAGCCGTATGTCCACACAGGCTTGAAGACAGTGTTGTACACCAACAGCTTGTTTCGCATTGACAGTAATGATTTTCTGCCCAGGAGCCAATAATGTTTTGCGAAACTTGATGTCCAGTTGTTTATCTTCATCCAGATGTGGTTGCCCGAAGTCAGCTTTTGTCTAGGTGGATGCCCAAGGAATGGGAATATCGGCAACACTGTTGTACGCTTAGCCTATCTTCCACATTCACACATGTTCAAATACGGCTGCAGTAGCATTAATATGCTGCTCATTTTAGCAGTAGTTTACTGCCCGAATTTCTACTGCAGGAACGTGGCTCCACTTGCAGTAATTTACTACTGGTCTCTGCTACGGGCCGATCAGTTTACTGCAGGTAGGTGGCTCCTGGCTCCTCCTGACAATTAGTTTTATTTGTAAATTAATAAAATAAAGTTAAAGTTTTCTTAGTAAATGACGTACATGTTTACAGCCTTACATACATGATATACAATGTGTTTATAAAATTATATATAGAACCTATTTTTCCTGAGGAATTTTTTTCGTGTTTTTCGAGACTTGTCAATTAGACAAGTCTCCGGCTGTTTTGGGGCAAGCCCACTTCAGCCAGTTTGGATACGGGGTCGTGGGAGTAGTAGGGCATTGCAGACCAGAGCGGAGAATGGTGGAGACATCTGGTCTAAAGAGAATGATGGTTAGTCTTGTTGTGTGTAATGCTTCGTGCCAGGACAGTCGTAGTGGGAAGGTGTTGGTACAAGGGGTAGTGCCAAACGAAAGAGTGCAATAGAGCAGACACATGGCGCTGGTTGTCAGAGCAGGAGGGACACTGCAAAACGTTTCCTGAGGAAAATAGAGAGTCCAACATTTGAGCTGGTATTATCCCCCCCCCGCCAGGAGCATCCCACAGTAAGCGACAGATCAGCAAAGGAGAAATTTGTACTCGTACGAAACAATAGACTAAAAGACATCCAGACATGGGTTATAAAATATTCCAGGACTCAACTGGCACAGGAAGATGTTAAACATATCGGAGTACATCTGGACAGAAGTCTTACATGTTGAAAACACATAGGAACAAAAAAATAAACAGCCTCGGGATATCTTTAGACAAATAAATGTACTGGTTGCTGAGAAGGAGGTCACAGATATGCCTAGAGAATAGGCTATTCCTCCTTAAGACAATTGTGAAAACACTCTGGACCTACGGCCTTCAGGTATGGAGAGGGGCAGTAGAACGTCCAAGCGTCGAAGAAGACACGAACCTATAGTGGGAGATCCTACAAGGAGGAACCGAGTGCGACGCCCACCAAAGTCGTGAGTTCTCAGGACGCACACCCGAACCCCCAGAAAGATTAGTGTTAGGGAAAGTCTGCTCTATGCTCTAGCTGGGACAACAACTACCACAAAACCTTGCCTCAACTCGTGAACACCGGGAGGGGGGGGCTGGTTCACGATCCCGTGGTACCATTTTTGTGTTCTTCGTGTGATCCGCACGACGACCCCCGGTGCCGTGAATGGTCGCGGGTCGCGGATCTACCGGATCGCTCTCCGAGGTCAACTTTTGTTTGCGGCTGGAGAACACTACCCCGCCAGGCCAGTCGTTGCCGTAACCTCCTCCTCTCGTTCGGTTCCTAATTTACCTGTCAGGACTCCACCGACTCAATGGGTTCAACTGTATACGTCTGTCGGACCCACAGACTGGCGTGAGAGATTCGACACATCTGCCAGGAAGTTCTGAAAGGGTAATAAAACTAAAACTACAGATTTTAAATTAAAGTGATTCTTGATGACACGAGGTTTATTACCTTTAATTAGATTAACAATTGATGGAGAAAGAATGTTTTGAAACCGGCGGTTATTCATATTTTTTTCAACCCTTATAGTTTACGATAATTTGCTCAAAATTCTTTGATACGAATTTGATAAGAATTTAGAAAATTACATGAAAAGAATCCTAAATTTCTCGTTTCTCCTGAGAAAAATAGGGCCCTAACCTGCAAACTAGTCTCAACCCCCCTCTAAGGTCCTAATTACGCCACTAATGGCAACTTACACGGCCGGAGTCAATGTTATTAAAATTACTTCCCGGTCTAATTGGCCGTTGTCCATAGTCTTTTTACAAAAACAAACGCTTCGACAGTGCAGTGTAAACTCGACAACGAACCAATGGCGTCAAGAACGAAAGAATATAACATTTATATGCCCGCGTGTAAACAATGTTGTAGAGTTGCATGCCATACAAAGGGCTATTGCTGATGTTTCCATCCCTTAAATTTTTACTTACATGTTCCGTAAGGAAATGGAAATATGGTGATCGCAAAAAAGTCGTGTTGGAGATAAGGGCTGATTCTGATTGTACTACCCTCAAAACATGAAGAAAACTCATTTCACGAAAAGTGTCTGTGTGTAGAATGTTTTCTATGGCGAACGATAACTGCTGCAAAATCAAACCAAATCAAATAATTTTTTTGCATATTTGCTCGAGTTGTAGAGGACTCAAGACCTGTTGATTTTGGTGAAGCTCGGTTAAGGGAAAAAGGTAGCTTACCTGCAACGTTTTCGTTTTAACCAGAGTAAAGTACTTAATTTTCATAAATAAAGTATCCTGAAAAAAAGGTCATAATAATCCACTATTATGAAATATCTATAAATGAAAAGGGTAGTTGAAGGGGGAGGGGTCATTTTTTTGTATTGATGTTATAAATTTATTCAACCGAAAAAATAAAACAAATTCAATAAAATATTAACAATTATATTAACAGTTCACAATGCAGTGTAAACTTGATTTAGACTGAACATGGCAGTCGATGGCACTGGCGAAACGTCTGTTTTTGTAAAAAACAATGGACCGCGGCCATACAGCCCGGGAAATAATTTTAACAACATTTTTACTTTTGCCCACCGAGAATAGGTTATACAAAATTCAGTGTCCTCTGTAATATATGTAGAACTATATGGTATTCAAAATACATACACTGTATAAAAAACTACTTTCAACATAGTATAAACTTATTCTTAAATAATGTTTATTTACGTTTAAATAAAAAATTGTTTCTCAACTCCGGATAAGTCTGTAAATTAATATGATGTTCTGCATAAAAATATAACAATATTAAAAAAAACTGTATGGAGAACCATACATGACTTCCATGTTCTACTTATTTATAAAATTATTTTTAATATGTACAGTCAGAACGAAACTTAATATATCAGCATGATTTGGGTAAAAAGTTGAGAAAGATAATCAAAATACGAATTGTACATAGTTATTAATATTTTAAAAATAAAGAATTAATATTAGATTAAATTATCTTTTATTTAAACAACGCGAAAGAAAGCGAATACCGCCCAGCGTTTGTAATCTGTGAGTTCTGAAAACGAAAAATTATTTTGTTTACGTATCCGTGGTTACTATATTTCGTTTACATGAAACGATATCAATTGTTAATATTATATTACAATTTTTTTAAGTTTTCGGTCGAATAAACTTATAACATCAATACAAAAACTTACCCCTTCCCCTTCAACTACCCTTTTCATTTATAGATATTTCATTTACCTTTCTACAGTGGATTATTGTGACCTCTTTTCAGTATACTTTATTGTCAAAATTAAGTACTTTACTCTTGTTAAAACGTAAAACGTTGCTGGTAAACTACCCCTTCCTTTTAACCGATCTTCACCAAAATCAACAGGTTTTGAGTCCTCCAGAACTCGGGCACATATGCAAAAATTATTTGATTCTGTTTGATTTTGCGGCAGTTATCGTTCGCCATAGAAAAAAACGAGCGCGCGCGCACACACACACACACACACATTTCGGAAAATTGACTTTTCTTCATGTTTTGAGGGTAGTACAATCAGAATCTGCCCTTATCTCGAACACGTTTTTTTCGCGTTCACCATTTCCTTACGGAACATGGAAGTAAAAAATGTAAGGGATAGAAACATAGCAATAGCCTTTTCTACGCCATGCAACTCTATAACGTCGTTTAGACGCGGACATATAAAAGTTATATGTTCTTTTGTCTTTGACGTCATTGGTTCAGTTAATTAATATTAAAAACTATTTCTATGTTGACTAAAGTTAATTGTACTCGACTTTAGAAATAAACATTTTTTTTTTAACACTCGATCACGGATATTTGGTTACTCAGGAAAATTTCATAAATATTTTTGTTATTAAACGTCTCGACATTCGGGTAACTCTATTGACATCTGCAGTCATCGACGTCATCCACTGCCTTCTGCAGCGATCAAGACGAGGGCGATGTCCATGGGAACAACCCTGGTCTCGTCCTCAGTTCCGCGTTCGTCGCTGCACAGTTCGGTGGTCGCTACAGACAACGGTAAGGTCGTCATTAAATTTCAGGTATTTCTTTAAAAAAAAATTATTGAATCTGCTTCTAACTCTATTCCAATTTTAAAAGTGACAATGAAATAAATCAGAAACGTTTCATTTTCAAATACTAATGGTATAAAAAATATTTTTTGCAAAGAAAAATTTTCAATTAAATTTGAAAACTAAGGAAAGCTTAAAAGTTCTATAAAATATAATTTAATACAAAAAATTATAATTTAAGCAACTGTTCTTCTATTTGGACAGCTTTATTTGAGAACGTAGTTCATCGGAATGTAAATTATTTGAGAAATTCTTTACTAATGGTTTTTACAATATCATATAATAAAATTAGTATTAAGCATTAAATTTCGAAACAGGTCCATTGTCGTAAGCCGAAATATGTCAAGACGACAACAATTAAGATTAAACATTATATTGTTATTATATTATACATTTTATTACAACATAAGAACAAAAGAAAACGTTAAAGTACCTTAACTTTTTGACTTTTTTTAACTCTTATTACAAAATAATTAATGTTTTGTTCTTTTTGACTTTTTTTAACTCTTATTACAAAATAATTAATGTTTTGTTCTTAACTTTATTAATCTTTATTAAATCTAGAAATTTCTGTGTACGCAATGTTAGCCAATATTAGGCCTAACAGTTATTCAAGTCCCATAATTAATTAGGTACAAAAATTGTTTTAAAGAAATATAACTTTCTAACTTGAAAAAAGAAAGCCAAAATTTAAAGTAATTTTAGGTTACTCTTCTGAAAATAGACTTGGGGCCCCTCGCCAAAAGGATTAACCCGTAAACTGTGATTATAATAGTTAATACTTGATTAATTAGTGTGTTTGAAAGAGTTCGCAACAAAGAGAACAAAAACTGAAAGTCGAATCTTCTGTTTGCCAAATGTGAAGGTTCTAGAAAACGTAAGTTTTCAAGAAACTAAATTGCGTTTTCACTGCAAAATATTTCTAAATAAGAATAAATATAATCCAAGAACGGTTTGAATTCTATAAAATAGGCCTAAGTATTCAATGCTTTGAAAAATTTTCTTGTATTACATTAACTCAAACAAAAGAACTGGATTTCGTAGTAATAGGCCTACGGCGCATGCCTAGTGTTGTGTGTACTTTGTACAACGAAGGGAAGGCCAATTTTCTCAGAATTTTAGGGCATCGAATCTGCTGCACTACGCAACACAACAGTCTACGCATTAAAGTTTCTTACGTAGTAGTAATCGTATTCGTGTATTAAAGAGGTACAGAATGTTTTGACTGAACCCGAAAGAAATCTTAATTTTGTTTTTACATTTTGCATTAGTGTCGACGCCGGATGTAATCAACAGAAAGAAATATAATTAAAAACATAAAATTTTGTCAACAATTCATTGACTTTATACGTATAAAAAAATACCTATTCAAATCAGCTGACAGTACGTAATTTCAAGTAAATTAAAGCATATCTTCATAAAATATTTTTCTATTCAACGTTTTTGTAATAAAATAACTTTCTGTATTATTTAATTAAATATGGACCCCTTAGACGGAATTTTTGAGACAAATATAATCAATCATATGAAAGTCACTGAAATTATTCTTAGTTAATGATAGAACAAATTTACATTATTAATTTAACTTCAGTAACAGTGTACATCTGGGTCTCATTAAGCATAAAATAGTAGTCTAGTGTATCTAAAAAAATAATTTTCCATACAAAAGGAAAAAGAATTCTTATTTATTGAAGTCATCCTTTGTTCTAAGTATTCTGAAACCAAAGGAAATGCGTTTTTAACTTTAGTTATGTTTTTAGATGTTGAAGAAAGCAAATTGAAATTGAAAATGTTTAAACTAATTTAAATTGAATAATTGAACTGATTTCTGTCACAACTATAACTAGCATTTAAAATTTCTTTGTGATTAATGGAAGTTCAAATTATTTTTAAAGAAGATTTTGTGCTAAAAATGTGTCGGAACAGGAAAGAAATGTCCTGTCATTTTAAAATTTACGCTTAACAGACTTGCTGAATGAATCAAGGAGTGCATGTGTTAATGAGCAATTTTGTTATGGTTTAATAATTATATTTGTTATGCACGCGCGCGCGCACACACATACATATAAGCGTGAACATACATAATTAACTTTAATATGGTTGTTTAACATTATACATTTAACTTTGATTACGAGAAATGTCCGTTCTACACATTATTAAGTCTAGGAATTTCTATGTCTACAATGTTAGCTAATTTTGACAATTATCCATATTTTGTTAATTACTTGAGTCCAAAAATTGAATGAAGAAATATAATTCATAGACACTTACTGAACTTAAAATAGATCTTAGAATTTAAATTAATCTTAGATTTTGTTGTCATCAAAACGTATTAGGACTTTAATGCAAGTTACATTGTAGCTTACAGGCCTATGTTAGGCCTACATACATATATAATGCATAGAATATTACATTTTTTTGACGAAATTAATTAATTTGTAGCTCATATTTGTTTAGAAAACACGGTCGAGAAATAGTATTCAACGTGTAAATATTTCATTAAATTAAAACAGACAGAATTTATGGAAAAGATAAAATTTTAATGATAAGATAGTACAAAGTTAGTAAATGATGAAGCGCAAAAATGTGTTGTAAAACTTTTAAGTTTTCTAATTTTGATGAAGATCGTTTTAAACTATACTAAACGAACAACATTAGTTTAATGTTGATTGATTTATAAAATATTCAAACAAGTATAACAATTATATTTACCATTAATTTTAAAGTAAATTAACTAAACTTTCTTCAGATTACTATTTGATTTTTGTCTACATACAATTGTAAGAACATAAAATATTTGCAAATAATGTGCATATCATTTCAAAAAATATGAAACATATCTGCATTAATTTAATTAAAATTACATCATGCCTGCTAATTGTGTAGAGCCTGTCTTTACCGGAATAAGACTATACGCTTTATCTAGATGTATAGAGAGAGAGAGAGACATTTTTTTTTGTAATATGAGGGATTATTGGTAATATTGCTGCTCTCATGTTCTGTGTCTGGATGCAGTGTTAGAGTTTGTTTATTCCGATTGCTTTACAAAGGCCTTTTTATAAATCGACTAACGTAATTTTAAATTAATTGTATTTAAAATTTATGTACTCATCAAAATTTATAAGACAGCGTAAATATTCTTAAAATAGTGATGGTTCTTCATCTGTACGTGTGTGTGTGTGTGTGTGTGTGTGTGCGTGCGCGCGCGCGCGTGTGTGAGCTCGCTTGCTTTGTTGCTTGTTTGTATTTGCACGCGATGTGTATGGAATATCTTGTTTTTAGGCCCACAATAATGAACAGTAAAATCAACCTGTCTAAAAATATACAATAAAATAAAATTGTAGCTAATATTTATGTAACAAATATTTCATTAAATATTACTAATACAACAGTTTTTAGCAAACGTAAAGTTTTAATTGATCAAATACTACAAAGTTGATAAATAAATAAGTTCCAAAAGTTTGTTATTAATTTTGTAATGTACCGAATGATAACTGAAGAAAAAACCCATTAATTCTGTTAGTTAATCTCACACTGAAATGTATTTAAAATATTGTAATTAAGTAATTAATGTTAAAAATCTTAAATCTTATTGAAAAAAGTAAACAATTTTATTTTATGTCGTTAAAGCGGTAACTTTGTGGATGTGTGTTGGTTAGTCGAAAAGATAAAGGGTATTGAGTACTTGCAAAAATAAATATCGGAGGTTTCGCAAAAGGTGTCGCAGATTGATTCCATGGCAGCAGCGTAATTCAAATTTCATTGAAAATATACAAGTCCAATCACTAAAACATCACAAACATTGAGCACTGTACATTCACTGTCATTATATTACGACAAGTTTGTTTTATTTAATTCGAGATTGTTAGTAAAGTTTGAAATATCTCATCAGGTTCGTAAACGTTAGATTACGGTAAATTCAGCTTGTAGCTAAAACAATTATTTAACACATATGGCACTACTTAAAAATTGTGTGTGTTTATGAAGCAAAGCATTTGTCTTGATTTAACCTTTACATCGGGACTACATCTATCATATACCCGCTACAAACAATAATGTGTTGCATCAAGAATTTAGTCAGCTGTCGACACAGATAATTTGTCATCACTGCCATCCCGATCTCTTGTTGTCAACGATGTACCTTCTAACACAGAGCTAATCAACATTGTTATTGTTGTAGGGCATACTGTTTCTTTAAGAATTGTTAAATTTTCTAACGATTCTATATTAGCGCAAGGAAAGAAGGAATTACTGGAAATGTCAATACTTTAAGGAGTTATTTGTTAACAATTATATTTACAATTAATTTTAAAGTAAATTAACTGAAATTTCTTCAGTCAACTACTTGATTTTTGTCTACATACAATTGTAAGTATAGGCCTATAAAATATTTTCAAATAATGTGTATATCATTTCAAAAATATGAAACTTACTTTTTTGTAAGAAAATTCCAAGTCTGAGCAAAAAAAAAAAAAAAATGCGTACGTTCACTGAAATTTAAAAAAGTCAATATACACGCGTACCAAGCAACTCGCATTTAAATCAGCTGATCTTAAACACTAAGTAATCTGAAGCCGTCGCGTTTGTTTAGTAACGCCATTTTTTTCGAAAACAAAAGCGTCGGTTTTGTGGTTGTTTTTTTACTAATTGTAGAAAACATTTATTGTTGCTACAAGTTTTATACAAGTATGTAGCAGAAAAATTGTTTTATTATAATTCTGTAAATTGGATATGTATTATTATTATTATATTTGCATTACTAAGTACTAAATTAAATTGTGATTTAAGTCTTAGGCTTAGTTTAATGTATATTAATATTTTATTTCATTATATTTGTATGGTATGCAATACCAAAATTTTCAGAATGATAGTATCATTAGTTAACCATTAATTATTATAATTATATGTATATAAAATTATATAATTTATTATATTCAAATAAATACAGTGCAAGTACGAGTATTTTCACCTGACGCACGTTTCACAGAAATAATTCTGTATCTTCAGAGGTTTGTTTGAATTGTAATTGAATGTTTCGCTAACAATATAGTTAACGAATTTAACATTCAATTACATTTCAAACAAGCCTCTGAAGATACAGAATAATTTCTGTGAAACGTGCGTCAGGTGAATATAAACCTACTTGCACTGTATTTATTTGAAGATAATATTACATGGGAGACCTGCAGGAAACTCTACGAGTTACTTACAAAGGAATAATAGACGAAAACACCAAATTATATAATTAGTATAATTTAATATAGATATACTGATTCCAAGATAAAGGTTTTACGTCGATTAAATAACTTGGCAGGATTCAATACTATTCTTTGATATTAACACTTTTAGTTAAGAACGATATGTTAAGAATTTATTACAAAGATGAGAGACGCTTAAACTAATTATGCATATAGGCATATATTATTAACATTTTCCCGGTCTATCACAATTTACGAAACAATAAATTGTTTCCAAAGGTTGTTTGTTTTGTTGAAAAATATTGACCCCGGACGAATCCGTCTCATCTATTTATTTTTAAAAAATTAATTAAGTTATTGTCGATCGTGTCATGTAAAAATTAATTTCTAATATCTTTGTACTCTGTTACAGGTGACAAGACGTTATCGGGACATTCGTCTACGCGCCGAAGAGTTTACCAAAGTTATCAACTCTGTTGTCCATAAGTGGTTGTAAGTTACTATCTTCATTGTTTTTATTTTTAAATCCAATCCAAACAACAATACTAAATTCTATTCCACTCTAAAACATACAGACTTCAGAGTTGTTAAAAAAAATCAAATTATAAAAATTTCTACTTTTTTAAATACAAATTTTAACCAAAGTTTTGTTTGAAAATAATGTTTTATGTAAAATTTTAAATCATGATGAGCTTATCTGTAATTTGTTAATACATTTAATCTGTAACATGGCGTAACATCGCATGGCAGTAGAAAACTGGAAAGTGTGTTACTACTGAGTGGTGCTATCCAGCTGAGCTGATAAGGCCAATATAATAATCATAATGTTATTATAGTTATTTCATCATCATCATCGTCATCATCATCTTCAAGGATTAAACCAAGGGTGGTTTGTTTCGGTCTCAAATAGGCAAAGCGCTGGTCACTCCAGCGCTTCCTCGGACTTCCCACACATCTCCGTCCCCTTGGCTTATAATCATAGTTATTAAAATGTAAAAATAACTGAAAATACTAATTTCTTTTTTGATTTGGAATCTGTGTAGTAACGTTTTCGAATCATTCATCAGTAGTTCTGTAATTGTGATCAGCTCAAACAGATTTAAAGACCATAGTCGGTTCTAGGTCGTCTTTTATTTTTTGTAAGTGAAATTCTACTTACTTTAGACTGCTTTGCAGTATTGCGATTAGAGGATTAAAGAGGTAAGAGTCAGGGGGTGTATGTAGTCAGGGGAGACCAGTTCTAGTGGATGAAGGGGGAGCCTGAAAAAAGTAAACGGAAGCGGGGATGTTGGATGATGTTTTTGGACAACACTGTGGTCGCTGCCTGCGTACTCGACAGATGTCAGTCATCTAGAAGATGGCTCACATTTTGTTGTTCATCAATAAACCAAACGCCTTTAATTGTCTTCTTCTTCTTCTTCTTTTTATTTTTCATCATCAAGGATTAGGCTTGCAGTCTGTCCCATTTTCACAGCCACCGTTTTCTTGGTCTGCCTCTATCTCGTTCTCCAAGAGGCTTTACTGGATTATCTTTTTTGGTATTCTCTAGTCACCCATTCTATGTTGTATCCAGTTTTTTCTTAATTTTGTTTAATTTTATCGCTTATCGAGTATATTTTTATTCAGCTCTTGCCTTACGTCTGCATTTCTTCTCATTTTTCTTATAAAAATCGAATTTGCAAAAAAATATGTGTTTCAGTAAAATTATTTTCTGGGCTGTTGTTGGGCCACAGTCATATTCAGCAGGTGTTCCGTACTGCTCCTCCGGCGACTGACTCTGCGACCGCTGTTGGTCAGAGCGGAAGACCCACCACTGAAGATGACTGCCGCAGCTGCAGTCGAAACGCGTGGATTTATAACAATAGGACCACACACAGCCCAACAGACAGGACAGTAATTTTACTGAAGTGACTCCGGCCGTGAAAACTTTAATGTTAAAACTTGTGTTTTGTTGACGTCGTGTTCCTGATAATCAACTTTGTTCTCGCAACAATATCGCGCCAAAAACTGATATCATTAAAGCTCCCGACAGAGCCATCGTGTGGTCATCCAACCAGCATTTTTTAGTTCGCATGCGACGCTTAACTTTACAAACAAAGCTATGATTCTTTAACCACGCGATTTAAAACTAGACTCTGAACTCATTAAGACATAATTTCAGTATCTTTCTATGTTCTTATTGTATCGTCACTTCTGTTGATAAGCAAATTTTCTACTTTTTTTTTCAGGTGTTACAAAAAATAACCTACTTCTACAAAAAACTAAACTGCGTAAGTTCTTCGCGAAACAGTAAAACGAAAAATCAAACTTAAAAAAACCTAGAATTACTTTGCCCGATTTGCAATCTAAATTTAGGTTTTAGATCGTATAAATATAACACTTATCAAAACAACCTTTTCAATAACGAGAAGTGTTTCTAGTTTGAAATTATTTTCAAATGACTATGAAAACAACCAATTCATGAAAACTTTGGAAGTGATTTGAAAAATCGTTTCAAAACCGGAACGTATCATCAGAATTAAATACATCAAGTGGAGGCCCAATTTAAACTTTTCATAATCGTTAAAAGCAATTTCCTAACATTTAAATACCAGTGCATAAAATAAGTATTAATTATATAGTTAATAGAACTATTCCTTTGTAAGTAGGCTAACTCGTTGAGTTTCCTGCAGGTCTCCCATGTAATATCTTCAAATGAATACACTGCAAGTACGTTTATTTTCACCTGACGCACGTTTCACAGAAATTATTCTGTATCTTCAGAGGTTTGTTTGAATTGTAATTGAATGTTTCGCTTACGATTATTGTAATTACAATTACAATTCAAACAAACCTCTGAAGATACAGAATAACTTCTGTGAAACGTGCGTCAGGTGAAAATAAACCTACTTGCAGTGTACTTATTTAAAGATATTACAATTAATAGAATGTGTAAATATTTTTCTTTTCGGTAATGATTTTAAGTTGTTTTAATTGTGAGAACAGTTGATTTAGAAATACTGACTAAAGTATATTATAAATTGTACACAAGATAAGTATACACCATGAACCAAAACAGTTATGTATACATACTGGCCATTTGTATACGTAATTATGTTAACAGCTTGGTTTGTCATATGGAAATAATGTTTGTGTTCTGTGTAGGCCTACACAAAGTGAGAATGGGAATCGTTTCTGCGGTCGTAGTTTATGTATTGTGTCGTATGGTTTGGGTGGTGTTGGTCTTGACTTTTCTTCTTTTTCTTGTATCTTTAATTGAGTTGAATGCTATTTGCATGTGAATGACTGAAGTAATGATAAACCAAGTTTTACAAAACTTAAAAATATATGAACTTTTGCAGGCACTGTTTTCACAAATAAAAATATATAAATATTTAAAAAACGTATTCCACAACTGCCTGTTCGATTAGTTCGAATCAGATTTAAAGTTACATCTGAAAACGACGTTAGTTATCCTAAATAAGAAAATTGATTACAGCGCTATTGTGACAAAATTTTTTTTACAAAAACAGAATTGTTAATATTATGGTTCAATCTTTTTGGTACGTTTCGGTTGTTAAAGCGTTTTCAAATCGCTCAGCATTTTCAGAGAAGACGGTTTAGTCTATAACAACAAAAACACTTTTTAACTCGAGTTGTAAAGAACTTTTAAAAACAAATATCAGTTCGTTAAATGCACGAATATTCTGTACAAGAATATTTTGCATTTTTCAGTTGTCAGTTGTAATTTATTCGCTTCTGCCTGTTTCCGATTTTGATATGTTCAATATAAAAGTTACTTTTGATTAAAATTAACTCCCGGGCTGTTTGGCCGTGTTTCAAAGTTTCTGACAAAACTAGACGTTTCGGCAGTACCACTGACTGCCATCTTCAGTGAAAACGAGTAATCGCTAACGTGGGATGTTGTACGACTGTGGTCCTAACGTACAACATCCCACGTTAGCGTTGACTCGTTTTCACTGAAGATGGCAGTCAGTGGTACTGCCGAAACGTCTGGTTTTGTCAGAAACTTTGGATCACGGCCAAACAGTCCGGGAGTTAATTTTTAATCAAAATGACACCGACCGTGTAAGCCTTCGTACAACATAGAAGTTACTATTTTTATGAAATTTGAGAAACACTTCAATACGGTTAAACTTTCAATATAACATTTCAATATAGTCTAAAAAAAAGCGCGTGGCGCCCCTACCTAGTAACATCTCTCTGTTTAGGCAGTTAGCCGTACAAGTAATGGAACTAAATATCATTTCATGTAATAAAGAAAATTCTAACTTTGTCGTGTTTACTTGCTAAACTGCTACTTGTTCGAATCAGATTTTAGGACTTGAAAATGGTGGAAACACTGAAAGGCCTTGTCCGGAACATGAGAAGTAGGAGTTTAGCAAGTAAACACGACAAAGTTGGAATTTCAGAGACTGCTAGCTAATTCAAATAACAAGATATTCAAAAGAAAACGTCTATATCCACTACGTCAAATGGCTGTCGTTAAGCGCTTTCGAATGTTAGTCCTCCGATTCAGTTGTCAACCTAAATAGACTGAAAATTTTCTTTCTTCTATAAAACTCTTATATTTCCACTAATACAGATTTTTTACTCTCGAAAAAAATTTCATTTTGTAGTGTGCTCCATTGCTTCATTTGTATAATTTCAACAGTGTAAGATTTCTTGTACCTCCTATAACCAAATAGTTGTCAGATTTTACACCCATCCTCCTCCTTCAGAGACTGGTCTGTTGAGTACACTGCTGACGGTAGCCATGGGGTTCTTGATCTAAATCCGACTGGTACTGCTTCCTAACACTGGATTCGGGTATCCTACTGTAATCTGCTCAATCTGGTCTTCCTTCAGACGTACTGTTGTCTTATCATTTCGTTTTCTGTTAAAGTCTGTCATCATCATGGTAATCATCAAAGGTTATCAACACTATCAGTGATGCTAATAGTCTCTGACATCCTCTGACACTTTGACTGTTCAATATTACATCTTTTATTCTTACAAGAAGATGGATAAACAATTTCTTGCGTCGTCATCTTGATTGCTTATTTCTTTAACTTATTGTAGTTAGTTCCAATGCCTCATGTTTTCTTCTAATGGTTATGATGGTCTTAGGAAGTCGGTAGGAAATAATCTAGTACTGAGGCGAATTTTTTATTTTGTTTCAAAAACTTACATCACGCAACACCGAGTATGCGAGCTTTCCTATTGTCTTATTACTCTTATCTTCTTCTGCCCAAATAACACGAGAGAAAAAAGTACTCTGTGACTTTATTAGGACCATACTAGTACAAATAGTGTTCATTAACTTCATATACATAGCAGTAAGAACCTATTCTTGGAGTTTATGACAAGTCATTAGTCTCACCTTATGCTGATTATAGTCATCCACTTAATCCATATAACACGTTTTCCAGTTTTACTGTATATCTGTGATACAGCCAATTTTTTTTTTACAATATGAAGACAACAGAGCTGAAAGGTGACTTTGGTAAATGCATACCGTAGACAGTGTACAGTGCGGTTCAGTGTCGAGTGTACATTTTGGTGAAGTGTTGTGCAGTGCTACGGAAGGAAGAAGACAACCGGTGGGCGAGCTGCAGCCAATCTACACGCTGTGGACGGCATAAGGATTTGTAAGTCAAGGTAAGCCTTAATAAGTCAATTTAACAACTTCATACTATCTGTATTTTTGTTTCTCTAATTTTGCTGTCTACTGCAGTCGTTGAAGTTTAAAGACGGTTCTTTTGAATGAATGGGGCAGGGGGATTTTTCGAAGCCTCAGCTATGGTTATTTTTATATACGTGAATATTTTATAGTTTATTAGTACAATAAGCAACTAAATATTGTACTAATTATTTATAGTAATATCTGCTGCTCTAGTATATCTGATTTATAGACTTTAACGAAACAGGGAAAAGAATATGTACGAGGCGTGATAAAAAAGTATCAGGATTGATTTTATTTACATAAATATACAAGAGTTACAAATTTGTAAACTTGTCTCCTTCAAAATAACCCCCTTCCGCAGCCACACACTTCTTCCAACGCTTTCCCAACTGTTCGAAGCATGTCTGAAAGTCATCTTCAGTAAGAGCCTTAAGTTCTCTTCTGTGTCTTGAATTTATCTCGCTTTCAATTGCTTTTTATCTTCGAAAAGAGAAAAAAGTCACAGGGAGCCATATTTGGTGAATATGGAGGATGCTGAAGCTGAGGAATATTGTGTTAGGAAGAAAATGGTCAACAGCATGTGACGTGTGGGCGGGTACGTTGTCGTGTTGAAGCCACCATTCACCATTCTGATGCAACTGTTATCTTTTTCGTCGAATTGCATCCCACAATCACCTCAATACAGAAAAGTAGTATTACTGGTTTACTGTTTGGCCTGGTGGAGTAAATTCATGATGAACAATCCCCTTGTGATTAAAGAAAACCATGAGCATGGTCTTGACTTTGCTTCGGTTCTGTTTTGCCCTTTTTGGTCTTGGAGAATTTGGCGTCTTCCACACTGAAGACTGGGCCTTAGTTTCTGGATCGTATCAATAAATCCATGAGTCATCACCCGTTACGATCGATTTAATGACGCTCTCATCGTTTGTAGCACATTCAAGCAGGTCTTGAGCGACTGACACCCGGGCAGCTTTTTGGTCAGCTGTGAAAACTTTTGGTACAAACTTTGCAGAAACACTTCTCAATCCCAACTCATCGCTAAGAATGGACTGAACTGATCCGAAACTTATATTCAAATCATTTGCTAGCTCACGAACGGTGATTCGGCGGTTTTCTCCCACAGCTCAACGTTGTGGTCAGTCTTGCTGGTTAAAGGCCTTCCTGAACGCTCGTCACTCTCAGCACTTTCACGCCTATCTTTAAAACGCTTGAACCACTCATAAGTACGACTTATTCAATCTTCCCCATAAACTTTTTGTAACTTTTCAAATGTATCTTTACATGTTTCACCAACTTTTTGACAAAATCTGTTACAATTTCTCTGATCAATTTTCTGTGACATGGTAAATGCGCCAAATGAGATTAACACACAACAGAACAGTGAGCGTTTGTAAACAAACCAGCTCAGCTGTTATTATAAAACTTATACCGAGTAATCGGTATACTGTAAAGTAAAGGCATGTGTCGCTTTTTTGGAGCCAAGTTAGCTGACTTGGCATTGCTAGTATCAATCATGATACTTTTTGATCACACCTAGTATAACACGAAAAATCAGAGTCACCATAAACACAGTTGAACGTCTCTGCCGATACTGAATTATTACCAGAGGCTTCCATAAAGAATTTTAGTGTTAATATGCCATCAAATCAAGAATGTTAAGTCAATTCAGAATCGTTCCCTCGTTACACAAGTAACCCATTTTCTGAGTACAAACGAAACATTTTCAGTTAGGCCTATAATGTGAACATAAGGGATGCTTGTGAAACTTTGTTAGAACTTGAACTAAATCATCTGCCGGGATGTCTGGCCGTGGTCCACGTTTTTCATTAAAACCAAACGTTTCAGCAGCACCACTGGCTGCCTTCTTCAGTGGAAGTATCGAGTCTACCTAACGGGAGGTGTCGTACGTCAGGCCCACAGTACTGTGGTGAAGGCTAAAGATGTCTCTCGGTGCTACCTGCATTTATAAATTCATTAATATACGTTATAAATTCATTTATTTATAAGTACAGGTAGCATCGCGGGACATCTTTAGCCTTCACCACAGTACTGTGGGCCTGACGTACGACACCCCCCGTTAGGTAGACTCGATACTTCCACTGAAGAAGGCAGCCAGTGGTGCTGCTGAAACGTTTGGTTTTAATTGAAAATCTTGGACCACGGCCAAACAGCCCGGCAGATAGTTTTAAGTTCAACTGAAAACAACCGTGAATGCCTTCGAACATAGATTTGTTAGAACTTATATGTTCCCCCATGTTGAAGGGGGGGGGGGCTAGGACGGCCCGCCCTCTTTGCCCGCCACTAGCCTGCCGTACAGTAGACGTAAGTTATGTTTATTAAGGATGCGATGGAGTTGTGATGGACTTGGTGTGGGGAGGAATGGTAGAGTCTCATTTTGGGAAAACATAATTTAATTTAATTTGGGGTGGAAATGTCGCCATATTGTTGTTAGATTTCCATGTCGTCTGACCGTACTGTGGTGACTCACCCCAACGGTTTTAAAAAATTGAATTTAACATGTTAAAACTGGTCTGTAAGACCAACCACCAACTTATCTCTAATACGTCTTAATACTAAATACGTATCAGCCAAATTAAATCTAATGACATCCGTTAGTTAGTTCTGGTGTTCTTAACTAAACATTCTCACCCACGCACAATGCTCTGATTTTATAACACAAAACACTACACAAGTTCAAATGGCTTTGTTCTCTTCAGTCTTTGGAACACGAGTTGATTGTCCAGCAGCTGAAGAACTTCTGCATTTTCGTGGAGATGAAGCCTTTCTTCATGCTTCTTCGCAAACCTTTTAATCTCTTCTTTAATTGTTGGAATACCTAGATCTCTGTGGATATCGGCGTTTCTAACATACCATGGTGCATCCACCATGGTCCGCAAAACTTTGTTTTGGAATGTTTGTATTATCCTGATGTTACTATCTTTCGCGCACCCCCAGAGTTGAATTCCATACAGCCAGGTGGGTTTAATTATCTGATTATAGATCAGGGTTTTACTGTATAAAGACAGGTTGGAATGTTTTCCTGTGAGCCATTTATATTGTTGGAATTTTATGTTAAGTTCCTCTTTTTTCTTTTTTACATGCTCTTTCCATCTCAGTTTGGTATCCAATGTCATACCCAGGTATTTGGCTTTGTTTTCATAAGGAGGTACCGTTCCATTTATGACCAATGATGGAAGATTATTCATCTTTTATTGGTGAAATTAATGTGTGCCGACTTGGCTTCGTTAAGTTTAATTTTCCATTTTTTGGTCCATTCATATATGGTATTGCTAGCTTTCTGCAATAATGGGGTTGAAATAACCTCATCTTGCCCTGTTAGCCAAACGTGTGGTTGTATTAATCACACCAGCTGGGAATACTATACGTATGGTGGTATTCACAGTATCCTATTTGTGAACTGTAGAGTGTAAAATAACATAACCCGACTATACTGATCCTAATCCCTGACAGGGGTAAATTTGGAGGTAACCTTAAATAAAATGTTTTGACTGTCCAAACTGTTTTCTAAAGCAGAGAGTTGAATCACAGAAACACACGTACGTATATATAATGAAATTCGGTGGAATATGAACAACTTAGGGTCTTTGAAGCTAATTAAAAATTTATTAATCACACATTTTTGAAAGTAATATAATGGATTTGTCTGCTGATATGTTTTTATCAATGTATAAAATATCTTTAAGTTTCAATAACAAATATGAACAAAAATTAGGAAAATATAAGTATGACAATATCTGGTCATATTCCCTGTGTATGTGGGGAATATGAGCAACTCAAAATAAATTAATGAAACACAACAATTTGTTAAAAAACATGTTTTTTGTTGTAAAATACTCTAATAATTACCAAAAACATATAAAAACCTTATTGTATTTAAAAATTAAGCATACACCAAAAACGTGTGTAACACAAAAAGGTGAAAATATTTAACAAGAGTTCGTACAGCACTAAAACAATCTTTAAAAAATTATTATTAATTTGAAACGTTCAGAAGTAAAAATAAGTTAATAATTAAATTACAATAAGAGTCTAGCATAATCTATTTTTTTAATCGATGATAAACATAAAACTATGCACAGTAAACACATACAAAACCATCATAAACATAATCAACTCACAGCTCGTTGAACCAATGTTTTTACTCTACACTCTGTACCCACTTCTTCATTGAATATTGACAATTGTAAACGGGACATGTGGCATCCTTATCCTCTTTAATTACTTTCCGCAAAGACACAAGTCTGTTGATGGAATTGTTTAAAAATATTCCCCCTTCTTTTGTCGTTTTGTTTTAAGTTCTTTAATAGAATCAGCTGATGTGAGTTCCTTAGAAGTTCCTTGCTTTCTTACCTGTGAAGTTGTTGCTCACTTAACTATTGGTAGTAGAGAAATTACACAAATGCCTTGTACAGACACTTTTTACACAGTTTTGGAAATTATCCCACTCATCAGCCATATTCCATAAGTGAATTAAGATGCTCATATTCCCCCGAGTGTAGAGACATAATAAAACTTAGACATAAGCATATAACCTGCACTGATCTCGGCCAAATATATGTCGGCCACTTTCTTTTAAATAGTATTTACGGCAGAATATTAACTATTTGGTACAGCACTAATATATTGGTAATTAAATCTTAATTATTTAGACGCTTGAATAACTATGGAGACAAATGCGTAATAAGTTTAAATGACCAGTTAGCTTAAAATAAGTTTGACTAAGCAGAAGTGAGATCTTGCGTAGCGCCACTTTCAGCACTGCACAATAACAATCCAAGTAGCGTCACCAACACAAAACTACGGGGAAATAACTTATTCTGTGACAAATATGGTTAAGTATTAAATCTGCTCATTCAAATACTTCGAATAAACTTCTATAAGAGCTTTCGCTTGATTTTCGAACTTGACACTCTCCATAGTAATAACTACGTAAGTAAACCAGACTATTGCATAATGTGATTATAAGCTTTGCTCGCTTAGTCAATTCAGCTGGATGGTGGCCCCTCTGACAGCTGAGGCCCTGGTGCCCGGTACTTCAGAATACCCCAGCGTTATGGATAATCCGCCACTGGTCCCTCCGTCTTTCTTTATAACATGATGTTATATCATAATGACATAAGAACTTATACATGTCTTATGTCATCAGTTCTTATACGCTCAAGACTTGTAATAAATTTCGAGGGGATCGAAAAATCTCTTTTCTAAGGATTCCGTCAATCTAAAGTCTCCTTTTCTAGGGGCCCAAGATTCTGATCCATACAACAAACAGAGGGCTGCCATCACATTTAAACTAGCTTGAGTAACTTTCCCTCATTTCCTGAGTGACTTTATAAACTTTCCCTTATTGTTTTTCTCTTCAGAATTTGACGTACAATGCTACATATCCTTCCATATTTGTCAATATTATTTAAAATATTTTTGCCCTCATCATATGTATTCATATCGCACACCAAGTAATTAAAATGTGCTCCCCGTTTGAGATCTAGTTCGGCAATTATAATTTTTTTCGTACTGAAACTTTTTCTAGAAATGCACCGCGGTCTTGCATTTTCGTAATAATATTTTTAAACTGTCACAAAATATCTTCTCTGGTCTGGATTATAACCTGATCATCAGCAAAGAGCGTAGTATTTAAAAATTTGTTCTGACTAATTTTTACACCCGGTGGTACAACTTTCTTCTATTCTCTGACAAGGTCACTCATATAGATCGGAAGAGTGTCGAAGGTAAAGCACATCCCTGCCTTAGGCCTTGATTAGTTTCAATTTCCGGAGTCGGTTCTTTGCCATATCCGTATCAGTTCTTTTGGTGTTACTATAAAGGGATTGTAATATTTTGATTTATATTGTGATTTAAATATTTTGATTCATAAACCATAACCAAAATAACCATAATGAAACCATAATAAAATATACAAATCCATGGCAGTTCCTACCCTTACTTATGGGCTCAGAAACGTGGACAATGTCTGCTAGACAAATATCTAGAAGTCAGTCTACTGAAATGAAATTCTTGCGTTCCATAGCTGGGTATACAAAATTAGATATGAAAAGAAACAATCAGATAAGAGAGGAACTGAAAGTTGAAGAAGTAAACGGAATCGTCAATAAGTATAGAGAAAGCTGGAAATAACACATTAGCAAAATGGGCAGTGACAGATTCCCCAAGGTAGCCTTACTGTATCAGCCGAAAGGGAACAGAAGCCTGGGAAGACCCAAGAAGAGATGGTCCGACCAGTTTACAGCCGGAACAGACTAAACAATCTCAGCCGTGAAGAAGAAGAGAGAAGAAGGTTTTGAATATTTTGATCTGGGATGTACCGACTTCTAATATGGGACATTTTAACAAGACGACGGAACGAATTAAATTTATGTTTCTCTGTTCTTCTATCTAGATCCTTCATCATTTGTTATCTTGTTACATCATTTCTTATTTTGTCTTTTCTAGTTACACCTTTGACTTTTCTTAGGTACTTTGGCTACATCGCTTATAATTTATTTGTAGTAGGTTCAATTGTACCCAAATTTTACATCTATAAATTAAGAGAGATTCAGGTTTATATACCAAAGGCAAATTAAAAACTCGTATACGATTATGTTACAGAGAGATATCGAGATATTTTATTGAAAACGTTTACATAGTTTGGTACCTCTCGTAATACTTTCCCTAAGTTACGGCCACTGTATTGTGTGTACGTGTATGTGTGTATTTGTATGCGTGCGTGTCTTTTATATTCTTCCTCTGGTTCTACAGCCCCTGACGATCACTTCCCATTGCTCTTCTCCAGTGCTCTCAAGCGTCCAGGATCATCAGATCTTCCCCGACATCATCTTACAATCAATGTAAGATATTGTCCCTCCCCATAAATACTTATAATCTCTTCTTTGGTCATCACCTCCTTATTGTGCAGTATATGTTCTTTCGTTATCGTCTTCACATATTCATAGATATCCTCAACTGTTGCCTTCACTTACCTCTCCCGCCGTGTCCTCTGGACTCTATATTTACCTATATTACAAGATTGTGACTAAATTTTGTTTTTTCTTTGTTACAGAGGAGTCAAGGTAGGAGTTGTAGTGATGCAGATCTGTTCGAGATCGGTAAGTCAAGCCACTCTTAGTAACAGTGTCAAATAAATCTTTAGGGACATTGACATGTTCACTTAATCCCACCCCACCTCGACTTCGTGCAACTTCGCGTCGGTTCGGTTCTGTTCGCGTCGCGCTCGGGTTGGTTCGCGCCGCGTTCGTCTCGGTTCTTTACAAAAATATTATTTTGATTTGTATTATTAAGATCTATACTGGTTTTTGGTTTAACTCGCGTTTTGTTTTCTGAACACCAAACGTTTCACCAAACCTTTCGAAGTTCAACGACGACACCGATTCTGACTAAGAATGCCTCCCCGTGGAATGAACGAAACTTTTGGTGTTATGAAAGCTAAAAACGTATTGAATCTTAAAACAGAAAGTTGATCTTAAATAATGGCCACATTTAAATCTTTTTTGTAGGGGGATGAAACAGGTGGAGGGTTGTTCTGTTTCAGGAGAGACATCTTCAAGGAGAAGCCCACCACATGCTTAGTTAGTTACGTTTGGGAATTTCTTAGGTTTCATCCCCACTAAATCAAGTGTAGGTAGTCTGTAAGGAAGTGAACATGTCAGACTTTTGAACTTAGTAAGGAAACGTGTACAGATTTATTTGACACTGTATAAGTTTCGGTGCTCACAACAACTCTCTCATATTTTGGACAAAAATGTTGAAAGTGAAATTGATTAAAATTTAAATTGTGGGCACTGAGTAGTAGTGTTAGTGACAGCAGCTCAGAGTCTACAGGAATCCTCTCCCTTAGAGTCGCGAAGTAATTGGTTGATCACTTCTTATTTTCCTCAATAAAAACAACGCTTTTGCATGGTCAGCCACGTTTATCGATATTATTATTATTATTATTATCACTAATAACATACTACGTTTCGCCCATGAGACAATGTGTCATTCTCAATCAATGAAGCTGAGAGGACTTCAGTAGAGTCTGCAATCTCAGATTTATCACTGAGGATGTCACGTGACACAGAATAGGCAAAACGTAATGTGCTAATAATAAATAGATTCAACAAACCATGATTGTCAGTTAAAACAGCGTTCTTTTAAATAAAAATCCAACCGCGCAACGGTTTTTCTTGAAAGTAGTTTTTTCTTGTTCATTGTTTTCTTTTAAACGCGTTAAAAAAAACTTATTGATACTTTTTGTCAAAAATATTACAAAAAATTATGCATTTTTTATTATTAAAATGTACATAAACGCAATTAAAGTCACAGAAGATTAAATTAAATATTATTTTCTTATAACCGATGTTTGCCATATTTGCCATTTAAACATTATTTACATAACTTTGTTTAACTATTAATTAAATCAGATTGTTGTAAAAAAAGTTATTTTTTGCTTTAAAAACTTGAAAACCGGTAAAAAATTAATTATTTTGTATTTAAATGAAGATACTTAATTCAATAAACGGTGAATGTACTTCCAGTCGGGTTAGAATCTTTTCAGGTTGGTCCCCGTCGTCGAAGAGTCTTCGAAGAGCTTTCATTGTATTTAGTAATCATTTCTCTTTCAGGTACACCTTTGAACTTATCGGCGTGGCATTGTCCAGGAGTGTCCGCAACTGGGCAGCGTGTCCATTTTTAGACTAATCGAGCCAATGAAAATGTCCACCCCCGGTTGAAATGTTCACACCTGGCACTGTCGCGCTGGCACACACACCACACAATACCATGTACACACCTTACACAACCCCTCGACATTGCACTGCGTCGAGGGGTCCTTCAAGTCCTCAAACACATATCTGAGGCAAAACCATTTTTTTGTCGTTTGTTTTGTCAAAACGCGGAAATGTTGTTTTGGTTAGGCAGCTGAAAGTTTGGTTAGGTGCCACATAGTATGTAAGTGTGCTTTCTGTTTCAGGTGCAGGGGCTCGCTCTTTATTTATATTGATTCCGTTATTTGTATTTTGTACATTTCGAATGAAATTTAACATTGTGTACTTATATGGTTATTATAAATATTGGATAGTATTTTTGAAAATATTGCTATATTATTTATCGATGCGTATTTTCGTTTTTTAACGTTTGGGTTTTGAGCCCACGGAATATTTTTCGTTATTCGTATTTAACGTTTGGGTTTTGAGCCCACGGAATATTTTTCGTTATTCGTATTTAACATTTGGGTTTTGTGCCCATGGATTTTTTTTTCTTTACTTTTTCGCTCACCGTTGTCTAATCCGAACTTTTCGAAAAACAGTTTATTTATTGTGGACAAGAAGAACGACTTGGATTTGGTTCGGTTTGGTTTGGTTTGTTTAAGAAGAAAGAAGAAAGAAGGCACAAGAAAGAGAAAAGAAGAAAGAAGAATATTTCAACGCACATTTGTATGAGGTAGGTTGAATCCAATTCTTACTTCTATAGTTGTAAGTTGCTGGATGGTTATGATATCCCGTTGCTGTTAACAGAATTTTGTAATTATTTGTCTTTTCATAAAAAAGAAGAATGTTAATATTATGTTAGCTCTTTACCTCCGTCTGCCCTTAAGGTTATACATGTCCTCAGCCATTGAACGGCCTTGTAGTCAATTAGCTGGATGAATCAATACAAAATTCATGCACATGTCGCTTATCTTTAAAAGCAAGATGCCATATAAATTCGTCGACGATGTTTTTGCCTCGTTATCATTTCCTTTATCTGAGTCAAATTTATTTAACAAAAAGTAACTCTTACGGCATAGATTTCTATACTATTCTTTGCGACTGGAAATCATAATTGTCTGGAATAGATATAAGTATTAAGCGGAGAAACTTCTCATTGGAGTATGGTTTTCTGCTTTTAGGATAAGTTTGAAGTGATATTAGTAATAAGCAGAGAAACGTCTCATTGGAGTATGGTTCTCTGCACCTAAGTTAAGTTAGTATTTTAAATACTTTAGTAATAATATTGATTTAATTTGTTTTAATGTTTACCAATTATAATGAGCTTGATACCCACCATCAAGCTTATTATAATGTTTGTTATTTAATTTAATTCATTTTGGCTATAAAATATCAACATTTGGCAATCAGAAGAGATAGCAAAATTAAATTCTTTTCAAAATTTAAATACTAATCAATGGGTTCTTCATTGAGATGGGGACCATGTCACTCACTCCATCTCAAGCCTCTCCCATTTTGCAAAAAAAGAGGTCCCTGTCGAGGCTGATACTTTGACGACAGTGACAGGGCTTTCCACCAAATTCAACCGAGTGACAGGTGGGCATTTAGTAACACGGTCTACAGGGAACCATCTTGGATTGGCTCGTTCAGACTTGTTTGGCGGAAATGTTCGCTGTAAGCGGCCAAAGGCCGTCGTTCATAAACTGAATATTAACGCAAACTGCTCCAGAATTGTAAAACTATAGTTTATTTTAAATTGGAATGGGATTTTGCGTGACGTAAGAGCGGGAGGTTCGGCTTGGACTCGTCCAATTAGCGTCGTGGAAATTGGCGCGCGTTGCCAGTTCACCATCGCCTGGAACAAATGAAGTTCTGTGATTTTCATGTGCATATTTACTACTGGTTGTGTAATGCTTTTCAGTAGTTAAATTCAAACAGTTTTTTTTTAAGACTATGCATTGGAAGTGCGTCATTTACATTAAAGCCAAGTAGACCAATATCGGTATGGAGAACCATACACGACTTCCATGTTCTATGGATATTTAAAATCATTTTCGAAATGAAATATTTCCATAGGATATATTTCTTTCTACTTCTTGCTTCAGCCTTAACCACAGTACTGTAATCACTAACGTATACCACCTCACGTTAGTGCACTCGATTTTCACTGATGATGGCAGTCGATGGCACTGTCGAAACGTCTGGTTTTGCAGAAAACATTGGACCACAGCCAAACAGCCTGGGAAGGAATTTTAACAACAAACTACTTCTTTGTTGCCGATAACGTAGTACACATATAAAAAATTATCCCCTCCCGCTTCAACTATCATTTTCATTTACAGAAAATTCCCCTCCCCCTTTAAATAACCTCTTCATTTATAGATATTTCATCTACGTTTCTACAGTGGATCATTATGATCTTCTTTATAGGGTACGTTTTTATCAAAATTAAGTACTTTACTCATGTTAAAACATAAAACGTTGCAGGTAAACTACCCTTTCCCCGTAACTGATCTTCACCAAAATCAATACGCCTTGAGTCCTCTACAATTCAGACACGTATGCAAAAAATTATTTGATTCTGTTTGAATGTACGGCAGTTATCGTTCGTCATAGAAAAAATTACCCTTGTTAAAACATAAAACGTTGCAGGTAAACTACTCCTTTTCCTTAACTGATCTTCACCAAAATCAATAGACCTTGAGTCCTCTGCAACTCAGATACACATGCAAAAAATTGTTTGATTCTGTTTGAATTTGCGGCTGTTATAATTTGCCATAGAAAAAATTCTACACAGACACAGACAAACAGACAGACAGACACACAGACACTTTTAGAAAAATGACTTTTCTTCATGTTTTGAGGGTAGTACAATTAGAATCAGCCCTTATCTTGAACACGATTTTTTTCGCCATCACCATACTTCAATTTCCTTATGGAACGTGGAAGTAAAAAATACTGACTTTAACAACATCTGTAAATGTAAAGAAAGATAATTATTTTGTTTTGTTTAAAAAGCAATTCGTCAATTCAATTAACACTAAAACAGTGAAATAATCAAATAATATAGCTTTAGATTTATAATTAGTTTGATCCATAGTAGTATTGATTCATTATGGTGTGTTGTCATGACGACTGCATATAGCGCTCGCGGGCCGCAGGGAGTTAGTGGTCAGAAAAACCGCTCTCACTTGTGAATAAGTAGTCCTAAAAGTATGAAGTCCCGAATCAAAATAAAATACGGACTTTTCACTACAACTTTCCCGCTGGAAGTTTTTAACTGGCCAAAAAATAAAAAAAAAACTTTCTCGTTTACTACTTTTTACATATTTGGATTTTGTACAATTAAAAACATTTTCCTGTTGTAATACGAATAAAAAATATTAAATTTACTCCAATTAGCCTAATGTTTATACTGCAGTATTTCCTGAACTGTTCTCTTTAAAACCATATACATTTTATGTACATAATATATTTAATATTTATAATAACTTTACCTCAAGATGTTTTTTCCTTATTTGGAACATGTTTCGGGACTTACTGTTCCCATCCACAGCCTTGTTAATTTTGAATCTTGTGGAGTATTTGTGGAGCCTTCAAAATTAAGAAGGCTGAGGATGGGAACACTAAGTCCCCCGAAAAATGTTCCAAATATGGAAAAACCATTTTGAGGTAAAGTTATTGTAAATATTAAATATATTATATAAAATAGACTGTAGCAAAAAGTGTTTGAATTTTATGTATATTAAACATATACCTACAAGAAGAGCAAAACAGTGTAAGAACAGTCAAATTGTACGTTTGCTGTGGACACAGTCTGGCAACAATGTTCGTGAACTCCAATCCCATTCCAGTTAAAAACAAAGTATAACACTCCATGTTTGTCGTTCTCATACATTGTGTTCACTGCTAATATAAGCTGGGCATCGTAAGGGCTTTGGGCCCTTTAAACTCCGACTTTTCCTGAGTACGTGGACAGTGACGAGCATGAATAATCAAACAGTATCTAAATTCCTTTCATTTTGCACAAAAAAATAAGATTTATTCTGTCAATTGGAAACAACGTAAAGTAATAGAATGGCAGCATTCAATTAATTAATATACCGTATGTATAGAATCCCATTAAATGAACAAGAAAGAAACAAAGAAAAAAATATTATCAAACAAATAGCAATAGACAATGGACACAAAATGAAAATAAATCAATAAATTAGAAAATAAAATAAAACATAAAATCACTAAACAAACACCATACAAACCTTTATGTAAAAATCCTTCCACTAACGATAATATAAAATACATCAACTTTACTTACCACGGGAACATAACTCACAAACTAAGCAAACTATTTAAAGATACAAACTTAAAAATAGCTTATAACACAGATAATATTGTTTTTAATAAAATAAAACCTAAAAATAAATTCAACATTCATAATGAAAATGGAATTTTCAAAATAGAATGTCCAGATTGGAATAAATTTTACGTAGGCCAGACGAGGAAAACGTGTCCGAGAGATTCATTCAACATTGCAATGCGTTTTTAAAACTTAATATTTACAAATCTAATTCAGCCACACACTGTTTAAACAATAAACATAAATTTCCAGACATTCAAAATGCTAAATTAATTAAAACGTACAAAAAGGTAACAAAATGAATATCTGGGAAAATCTTAATATTTACAAACACAATAATAATAATCTACTAATTAAAGAACAATTTCAAATAAAAACAAAACAAGACGATTTACTTAAAATCATACATTTATTAGAATAATAAAATAAAACATTAAATATATAATAAATAGCTCACTACATAAACATTACAACAATCGAAATAGAATCGAACTATATTGTAAGCGAAACATTCATTTAAAATTCAAACAAATCTCTGAAGATACAGAATAATTTCTGTGAAACGTGAGTCAGGCGAAAATAAACCTACTTGCAGTGTATTTATTTGAAGATATTACTTTCAATAGAATTAACACTATTTTAATTTGGAAGGCAATCCGAGGGGGTCCAGTGTGGCTGCACTTTTAACCAACATGCTAAAACGTTTTGTTTTCTTTTACGACAATAAAATAGGCCTATATGAAGGAAATGGAAAACTATATAAAATTTTTTAAGTAAATTTTTATGAACATCTTTAAACTTCTTATATAATTCTTGGTTACTACATACTACTACTACTACTATTACTCCTCGGCACTACGGCTCATGGCCTCTAGAATGATGTGCCTCCACTCCTCTCTGTCCTGTGCAACTCTTCGCCACCTTCTGACCCCCAGTCTTCTCATGTCTTCATCTATATCGTCCACCTATCTTCTTCTTGGCCTCCCTCTTGCTCTTCTTCCTCCTGGTCTTCCAATGAATACTTTTATCACTGCTCCTTCCTCTGTCATTCTTTGTACGTGACCTGCCCACCTAATTCTTCCTTGTTTTATTGCTGTGACGATGTCCGGTTCCTTGTACAGATCGTACAATTCGGTTTGTGTCCTCATACGCCACATTCCAGTATTTAGTATAGACCTCCATATATCCTCCTCGGAATCTTTCTTTCCCATCTTCTGATCATATCATGTTGGGCTGAGGTCATGGTCCACTCTTTTGAATCATATACAAATAAATTTTCACGATTTGTATTATCTACCTAAAATTATATGCTATTTTGACTAATTATATGCAAATAATCGCATAATAAAAATATCGAAAATGAATGTGGGTACGGTTATTGGGACAGTATCTAATATTTTAATCAAAAGGACAAAAAAGAAGAAGAAAAGAGAGAAAAAGAGTAACCTGACCTGTGTTTTCTGTTATAGTTTAGTAGTTTTTTTTAGTTAATTATTAATATTTACTGTAATAACGTGTTTTCATTTTGTTTTAGTCGAAGAAATAATTGGACGATAGAGATGCTTCGTTTGGCAAAGAGATTAATTGCAAGCAAGCGGGAGAAATGGATTTCTACTTCTGTGTAGGCCTATAGACGTTTATCTGTACACTTAGAAACACAGCTGTTATAATTGGTTTCGAGGAACTGTTCCGGCGGGCCAAATTATAACAGTAGTCAAGGGGTTAAGGACAAGTTAAAAATGAGTTCGTTTTCCTGTGTAACAAACTAATTCGGCATGACACGGTTTCTCCAAGTGAATGCACGTTCAGAAACACATAATACAAGTAAATATACAAATTGGCCAATGTCAAAACAGGCGACGAATTATCTGCGAGTGAAACGGACGACCGTTTGGAAAGCGCTCACTTCGTTGCGTGGAATGCTTCAAATCGTGCGATCCCAATATAACTGGTTAAGAATTGACATATATTAACGTGATTAACATCTGGGAGTTGTAAGCTTAAATAAGGGCAAAGAAGAAGAAGTGCACAGAAAAATATAACCTCTAATTTGCAAATGCCAATTATACACATTAATTATTTAATATTTATGATACAGCTTTAATTGTGTTGGGAGAGTAATTAATATTTATGATACAACGTTAATCCAAGGGACTATTAATCAGATAAATCGAGAGTTTATTATACACAGAAATGGATACAGGAATAAAAGAATCAATCAGTGTTTCTCCGTGCTGAAGCTACAAATTTTATTTCAATGAAAGTAAAGGAATAATACCTTTTTTTAGCAAAGCCCCGTAATATTTTAATTAATGCATTTATTTCTTTATACCGTAAGAAATATATCGGTATGGAGAACCATACATGACTTCCATGTTCTAAGAATTATATTTAAAATCATTTACTTGAATTCGGTTCGATAATTTCTAACAAGTTAGGTGTGTTCCTTCTAAATTGCGTTTTATGTTTGACAAATTGAAATGAACTATTTCCACAGAAACTACTTCTTTGTTGCCGATAACGTAGTACGCATATAAATATCGGTATGCAGAACCATACTAGACTTTTATGTTCTAAGATTTATATTTAAAATCATTATCGAAATGAAATATTTCCATAGAAACTACTTCTTTCTTCAGCCTTAACCAGAGTAGTGTGGTCACTAACGTATACCACCTCACGTTAGCGCAATCGATTTTCACTGATGATGGCAGTCGATGGCACTGCCGAAACGTTTGGTTTTGTAGAAAACATTGGACCATGCCAAACAGCCTGGGACGGAATTTTAACAACAACCTACTTCTTTGTTGCCGATAACGTACTACACATGACATAAAAAAAATTATCCCCTCCCCCTTGAATTACCCATTTCATTTATAGATATTTCATCTACCTTTCTACAGTGGATTATTATGACCTTCTTTTCAGGATACTTTATTAAAACGTAAATTTTGCAGGTAAACTACCCATTCCCCTTAACCGTTTTTCACCAAAATCAATAGGCCTTGAGTCATCTTCAACTCGGGCACACATGAAAAAATTATTTGATTCTATTTGAATTTGCGGCAGTTATCGTTCGCCATAGAAACATTTCTACACACATACACACAGACACTTTTCGGAAAATTACATTTCTTCATGTTTTGAGGATAGTAGGCCTACAATCAGAATCATTGTTTGAAAAAGTTTAAACGAATTTGTAAGTACTTTACTCTTGTTAAACCGTAAAACGGTGCAGGTAAACTACCCTCCCTCTTAAGCGATCTTCACCAAAATCAATAGGCCTTGAGTCCTCTACAACTCGGGGACAAAAACATTACTTGAATGTGTTTGAATCTGCGGCAGTTATCGCTCGCCATGGAAAAAATTCTACACACAGAGATTTTCCAGAAAATGACTTTTCTTCATGTTTTGAGGGCAGTACATTCAGAATCAGCCCTTATCTCGAACACGATTTTTTTGCGACCACTATACTTCCATTTCCTTACGGAACGTGGAAGTAAAAACGTTTTTGTCTAAGTTGTCATCTATCCAAATATTGCTATAGGTTAGGTAAGATGTTGAGTTATTTTGACAACAAATTTCGTGAAAGCTTTGTCTACTGTAGATGATTTCGTAGGCAGGTGATTAGTGATGTACAGATGAATTATCGCTTCATCAATTATCATTTGTCTGTTTGCCAGAATAATGCATAATTTTAATTAATATTAACAGAATCTTTATTTGCCTGGTCGTAATCCATGAAGGTAGTCCTGTTCCGAAGCTTTCTTTGAAGCTGGAAAGTTTTCTTGTTTCTGTTTGGGTAGGGGACTACCTAACCTATATTTCGGCGATGGACAGCTAAAGTTGACTCGGAAATATCACTTCAGCAAAATATTTATGTGAACTCATTGCTTTATGTAGATGACTAGGTAGTGATACAGAAAACAGAAGACCAGTTACAAAGGGCGATATTTACGTTCAATAGCATCATACCCGCATTTCTGCATGCTAGTGAGACATGGACTCTTGGAAAAAGGGACGTACAGAAGATTCAGGCAGATGAAATGAAATTTCTAAGAGGGACGCAAGGTGGTCCTCTCCTGGATCGGAAAAGGAAAGAGGTTATTAGACGCAAATTAAACATTTTATCGTTTCACTAGAAGACTGAAGACCACAAAAGAAGATGGTGTGAACACTTGAACCGCATGCCTGATATCCGCCTACCAGTCTTGGGTTATCACCTACTGGGAAGAGAGATGTCGGTAGGACGAGGAGGAGATGGGTTCCGGAACAGATCAAGGGCCTAATCTTTGGAGTGGTGATGATGATGATGATGATGATGATGATGATGACGACGACGATTAGCTGGGCTCGGAGCCCCAAGTTTTGCATCAGAATACCTTCTCCTAGACAGATTGCTTTCTCTTTAGCTTAGAAGCTCCATCTGTCTCTTGCTTATGAAAAACTTCCTCAGCCGCCTCAACCGAAGAACTTCTCCGCCTTCGCTACCGTTGTTATCTTCGTCAGTTTAAGGGAGGAATGCAGTTTGCCACCAACTCTGTTTAATGTGCATACAGATGATCTCATTAGAGAATGGAAAAAACTGAGAGTAATCTCAGGTATAGAGGTCACTCTCAACATACCTAAATACAATGTTATTTGCGGACGACCAAGTTATAACAGAAGACACTGAGGAAAAGTTACAATATCTGTCTATAAACTTTATCAGCTGAGTTACCTTTATAAAATGAAAATATCTTTGCCAAAAATTAAAACCATATAATTTTCTGGTAATTCTCCCATAAGAACAAAAACTGTCATCAACAATAGGATTTTAGAACAGCAGGTCTCACTTAGGCTGCGACATTTCTTACGAAGAAGACAGAGACATCAGCAAAGAATATGTGTTAACAGTTATAAGAACTCTTTAAAATTAAGACATTAAAAGACCACGCAGCTAACATTTTCTAAGACGATGGCAGTTCCAACACTATTGTATGGATCAGGGTACGTGGGAAAAGAGATCTTAGACAGATAGAGTAATCAAAAATGAAGTTTCCTAGGTCAGTGAACAGGCTGTGTAGGGGAGATAGGATAAGAAATGCGACCATTAGACAGGAATTAAATATTCAATTTGTTGCTCTACAGGCAGAAATGTGTAAAGAAAAATGGAGAAACCATACATCTAATATGTAGAAAGGATTTTAAAGCAGTCCTTGAATTATCATCCGATAGGTAGATGAAGTTGGGAAGACCGAGGATAAGGTGGCGAAGCCGGAAGAGGCCTAGAATTTCATAACCCTGAAAGGGCAGAAAATGAAGAAGAAGAAGAAGAAGAAGAAGAAGAAGAAGAAGAAGAAGAAGAAGAAGAAGAAGAAGAAGAAGAAGAAGAAGAAGAAGAAGAAGAAGAAGAAGAAGAAGAAGAAGCGATGCCATCTAACCATGGTATGGGTTTCTGCGATTTTTTCACAATTTTGCGACCCCCAAATTTTTCCTCCCACCCACCCGTATTTTTGGAGAGATCGAAAACAAACAAAAATTTTACAAAAATAGTTTGATGCGTTCAAAAGTTATCATGAAACATACCGTAGACAAAATAGACAGACAGACTGACAAATGCCAAACGGTCGAGTCAAAACTGAGAACTCGTTTCTCTCGTTCAAATTTGTTAAAATTTCTGTAAGACATAATTTTCTAATTTGATTATAAACAGACGAAAGAAATACGATTAAAATATAATATGTAATAAATAGGAAAGAATAATTTCTTGGTTACTATTAAATTACCATAATAAAATGATTACACTTTCGCCTTTACATTAAAGACAACGTAGATTAAACGTTAGCGACTGACTGTTAGGAGCAGAGATGATAAATGATCGACATTTCTTTGCTTATACGGAAGAAATAGTGAAAATTATAAGTTATCGATGTAGTGATGCATTAGAAAATAAAACATTCATTGCGTTTACCATATTCAACAATAATTTCCATATAGTAAGTGGCTATAAAAAAGGCCGGCCACGCTTTCAACATCTATATTAGATTGGATACGTATTAAAACCTTACAAGATAAAATCCGCGGTAGCAGTGAAAGTGAAATGGTGTACGAGCACAAACACGTCTCTGTCAAGTCGGCCAGTAATCCGCGTCTTTAAATACTTTTGCAACTTTAAATTCAAGATATACTTTCCATTTCTCGTGATGCTGGAAGTACTTTCTTTTACCAGTGCAATATATCTGCCGGGAGTCTGCAACCTTGCAGACGTGCTGTCGCTATGGAAACTGGTCAGACATTGGAGGAACGTAAAAATTAATTAATTACTGTCATTTGTTCTGAGAGATGTCAGAGAACTTGAACCATCCATTCGCCACCCATCTGAAGAAAGAAGAATTTTCTATGGAAATATTTCATTTCTACAATGTTTTTAAATATAAATCTTAGAACATGGAAGTCATGTATGATTATCCATACCGATTTTTTTTTACTACTTACGTAGAGAGCCTAGCTAAATAAATGAGGAAATTATCTGTTTTTATAATAGGTTGTAACAGATGTTTTATACAACAAATACTCTTCGTATGTAGTCAGAATGGCAAATTTTTTGTGCACACACTTTGTACCTTCACCACGTATCAGAAACAACAATGAAGTGGATATTTTTGACTGAAAATAGAACAAACGAGTGTCACTGTTCACTCTACTGTTTGCCCGTTACTGGATTTTCTGATTCACAGTACAAGTATTAGAAAACCAAATCATTCTAAATCTTACAAAAAGATTTTGCTTTCAGTGTGTTATACATAATAATAAACCTGAACGTATATACAACACGCAAGTACAGTTTGCTGCACCTTATATGTATGTGTGAGCAAAAGAAGTGTGGAGTGTACATTTCAATAAAAATAATAATAATAAATATGATAATAATAATAACAACAACGACGACAACGACAGGAGCAAAGAGAAAGGAAGAGAAGAAGAAGGACGAGAACCAGTTGTGGTATAATTAGGAGGATTATGAGCAAAGGAGGAGGAGAAGGAAGAGGTAGAGAATGAGGAGGTAGAAGAGAAGCAGATAAGCGGCAGGAGGATTAGTGAAAGCAGGAGTGATAAAAGGAGTAAGAAGGAGCAAGAGGAGATGGAGAAACATGAGCAAAGAAGGAGAAAAAGGAGAACCATGTGTGGTAGGGTTAGGAGGAGCGTGAGGAAAGGAGGAGGAGGAAGGAGGAGGAGAAGTTGATAGTGTGTGTGTGAAAGAGAGGGAGATATAGACAGATAGAGAGAGAGAGAGAGAGAGAGAGAGAGAGAGAGAGAGAGAGAGAGAGAGAGAGAGAGAGAGAGAGAGAGAGAATCTGTGAGGCACGCTCGACTTCGGTTATGAGTTAATATCTGTCTCACGCTCGACGAGAGAGAAAGAGAGAGATAGAGTGAGAGAGAGGGAGGGAGAGAGAATCTGTGACACGAGAGAGAATTTCTCGACTTCACACAAGTGGTGTTTACGTCTGTCAACAATGTATGCTTATACGGATCCTTAAATTACTAACTAAAATCACTGAGACGTTTGTTTATTCGCTTCTCCGTCAGTACATAATAGAAGAGCAAAGTGATTGAATGCCCAGTTCTATCTCAACCGTTTGGCATTTGTCTGTCTGTCTGTTCATCAATCTGAATATCTGTCTATCTGTTTGGAATATGTCTTACCATAACGTTTCAACGCATCAACCAATTATCGTAAAACTTGCCGTGCGTGTCCACAATTTTACCTTACGTACCCCTATTGTTTTTTGAAATTACCCCCCCCCCGAAACAGTGGGTGGGCAGGAGGCAAAAATGAATGTGAGGGGGCAAAATTTTGAAAGGATCTTAAAAGCCATCAGGAACATGAATTAAAAGGAAATTTCAACCACAATCTGAATATGGTGTTCATTTTTGAAAATGTCAAATTTTTAGGCTGCGGGGGGGGGTCCAAAATGGGTGAAAACAGCGAACTTTAACTGTAATCTAAACGTAGTGTTAAATTTTGGAAATTTCATTAGATGAGCTATTGAAGCATGAGGACGTTGTACGAATCGTAAAGGGTCAACGATTCAATGGCTAGAACGGATGGCTTATGCGAAAGAAAATCCTTAGGTCACTGGTGTATAAAGCAGAAAGCGGGATCGAGCTAGTACATGGTTTGATGATATGCTGGAGGATCTCAGAAGAATGGACGTGAGCGAATACGCTGAGACGGCGGCTACGGATAGCAGACATTGGAGAAGATTGGTTTTGGAAGCCGGGGCTCACGTTGGGCTGTAGGGCTGAAGAAGAAGAAGAAGAAGAAGAAGAAGAAGAAGAAGAAGAAGAAGAAGAAGAAGAAGAAGAAGAAGAAGAAGAAGAAGAAATTATGATGATGATGATGATGATGATGATGAAAAAGAAGATGAAGGAAAAAAGAAGACACTGCGGACATTGCTCGACAGGGGCAGCCCACGGATATCGTGGAACGATGGTGTACGAGAAAACATGGAAAACACTCATGTTGGTAGTGGATGACGGCCTGGATGGATGTAGATGGCGCTTAGCGCCTGGAGACTGTATATGAAACCCGTTAAGAAGAAAACAATCAAGAATCCGGAACACAACATTACTTTATATAAGGGTAAAGAAAAGTGACCTATACAGATTGGTCAGTCTTCTTCTTCTGGCCTTCCAGGGTTAGGCAATTCCGCTATTCCGGCTTCACCGTCTAATCTTTGGTCTTCCCACGTTTCTTCTACGTATCGGGTATTCAAGGGCTGCTTAGGAATTCATTCTTTCTCCGTTTAGGATACGTGTTTTTCCATCTTTCTTTATGCATTCTGCCCGTAGTGTAACGTACTGCTTAACTCCTCTCTGATGATTGCATTTCATATCCAAACTCCCCTAACACAGCCTTTCACTGATCTAAGCATGGTCAATTGGCAGCTTAAACCTAAACAAAGATTTTTTTTTCGAGGGTAGGTGAAAATCTCTACAGACACTAGGAACCCCGTAATTCCTAGTAGTGTGGGACTCTAAACTCACTAAAAACACCTCCCTTAATGCTACAACTGAGCAAGCTCATCCATCAACTTCTCCTTCATGTTTCCTTCACGGGTGATGGGGTGAAGCCCAGTGGCTAATTCAAAGATTATTCTGTCTTTCTCTTACGTAGAGTTTTATGGATCTATACATATTAATTGCTTCCTACTGGCTTCTGTCTTTTGAGTCGCCTCAGGACGTGTGGAGCTTCTTCCACCACGTGTCGCATTATTAGATTATGGTAGATCTGAATCCTCTGATCATGTTTGTCTGCATATTTTGTCATTATTTCGCTGACATATTCTGCATCGAGGTTTCTATGTAGGTTGTGTTCCTTATATACCAAGGAGCATTCACTATGCTTCTGAGTACTTTGTTCTGAATGGTTTGTATCTTTTCTAAGTTTGTTTTCTTTGTACAGCCCCACAGTTCACACAGGCTAAAGAACTTGTTTGTACAACAGCAGTTTGTTTTCAACTGTTAGTTGCGAGTTTTTCCTTAATAGCCAGTACATTTTTCTGTATTTTATGTTGAGCTCCTCCTTCTTTTTTTTACATGCTCTATCCATTTAAGCTTTGTATCCAGCGTCATATCTAGATACTTTGCTGTGTTAGCATATGGCACTTCCAGCACATTAATATAAACCCTTACTGTATCTACTTTTCTGTTGGTGAAGTTGATAATATGAACTGATTTGGATTCATTAAGTTTGATTCTCCACCGCTTGGTCCATGCACATACTTCTGCGATAGAGCTCTGGACCTTGTTTGCTGCTGCTTCAACCTCTTCGCTCACTGTTAGGATCGCAGTATCGTCAGCAAATGTTGCCACGGTAACTTCTTCAAGATTAGGCATATACCTCGTGTATAATAGATACAAGATGGGTCCCAGCACACTGCCTTGCGGAACACCCGCAGAAAGCCTCTTCAGTTCTGAGTACTCGTTCCCACACTTAACACAAAAATATTGGTCTGCAATATACGACCCAAGTATGAGATAGAAATCCTCCGGAAGACATATGTGTAACTTATATAGAATTCCACGGTGCCAGACTTTATCAAATGGCTGCGCTACATCCAAAAATACAGCTGAGCAAATTTTTCCTCTTCAGCGATTTCTCAATCACGCATATGATTCTATGCACTTGCTCTACTGTGGAGTACTTGTTTCTGAAACCAAATTGGTGATGACGTATAACGTTTCTTTCCTCAATCAAAGGTTTGAGCCTCTTTAAGAGCCGTTTTTCAAACAGTTTTGAGATCACTGGCAGCAGTGAAATTGGTCTGTAAGATTTTTTGTCACTTGGTGCCTTGTCAGGTTTCCAGGATCATGATCGCCTCAGCTACTTTTCGATGGCCTGGGACATGCTTTATCCTGAAGGCAGTATTGAATAAATGTAAACAAAGATTACGAAGACGAACATAGGTAAGAAAAAGAAGAATAAGAAGGACGTGTGTGATCTCGAGCAGCAGCAATTGTCGTCGTCTACTTGTGCGATGTCGTCGTCGACTGGAGTTAGTTTCTTTTGTGCGTATCTCAATTAATTCCTACCGAAAACTGTGTAATTAAAAAAGTAATAACGCCACATCGCAAAGTCGTACACCTTTCAAAAACTCGTCGTCACGTCACGTCGCTAAGAGAAAGTAAGAGTTTTTAACCTACAAAAAAGTGATAAGACTATTATTTTCTGAGTGTAAAGTTGGTTGCAGTTTTGTAAGACACAAAACTGGATATAGATACTCGGAACATTTATAATTATTCATTCCCCTTTGGAAGTTCGCTGACGTTCTTTTCTTTGTGCCTATTAAAAATAATCTGTTTGCGACGCATAAACGAAAATAACAGAGAAGAAGGCCGAAAATAATGAAGTTCCATGTTTGTTAACGTATATTTTCGTCTCTGATCGTGACAACGAGGTTTCTCTTTACTGTAAATAATTTATTGCATTTATACGGATGCGAGATGGGTTTCTTTTGTGCACGCACTCATAACCGACCGCCTCACGTGGGCTTCGTCACGGGTTTTCGCTGTCTCTTTCTCTTTTACGTAAGTTTCGAGGTCAAATGTAACGTGTTCGGTCGAAACTATGATAGTGTTTGGTCTCGTCAACAAAACTTATATATCGCAAACTATGTAACTTAGTACGCGCATCTGTTTTATTTAGAATAACTCTGCTATTGGGTTCAGGTTCAGCATATGGTTTTTTATTACACGAACAGGCCAGCCGTGGACCACACGAATATCATTTCCCTTTCTTCTCCTGCCAGAAGCCCCTCATTCGCACACTATGCGCCGCCTTCTTTCCACTGTCCACCCCTTTCTCCTCTTCTCTTCAACGCAGAGAACCTCAAGATTTTTGGGTTCCACAAGCCTTTGTTTCTGTATGTATTTCTATCCACACAGTCGTTCAAAGCGAAACCCAGTTTCACATTTCCTCCTTGAGTTGTTTGGTGTATCCGCTCAGAGTGGAAAGTTGCCAATTATATTTGAAAATTTGTTTATTTAATCTGGACCGATACATCCGAACCGTATGTCTAAGGAATCTCAGTCTTTTCCTTCGGCAAGCCGTTTCCAGATCTTCCAGATCCCTGTAAGCTCTTCTTTGGGTCTATGCCTATGCCTATCTTCAGTTTTCTTGGGGCCATAAATTTTCCAAAGAATTCTTCGTTCAATTTTAAGAAGAGGTTCCAAATTTTGAAAGCACATTGTTTTCTACTCCATATATGATCAGCGGCCTGATCACAGTGCTATAATGGCGGACGGCGGACTTTCGCACTTCTGGAAAGGTTTTCCTTTCCGTACAATTCCCGGGTTAAAGTAAAGGCCTTTGTTAATTTGAGTTTCCTTACATTAAAGGAATCTTTGTCTGAGGCGTTTTGGGATATATTTTTCCCAAGATATTTAAGATTGGGTTTTGTTTTATTAATAGAAGAAATAAAATGTTTAATTCACTACCTTAAATGGCTAGGAATAGAAATATGAATTAATGTGGGGTGACATTTTTTTTTTTTGATTCGCTATACCGCGGAAAACGTGCCCCCAGGACAGATAAGTAAAATAAAAGAAATAAATAAAAATCGGTTAATATCTTCCTCTAGCGCATCTCCCCGAAAATCATAAAAAAACTGATCAATTTTAATAATTTTTCGTTATTAAAAAAAGAAACTTTTTCTATGTAGGTCAAACGCTACAGCTTTAGATAAGTAAAGAATAACACAGGGAAGATAAATAAATTAAAACAAATCATAGATATTTTAACATTTATTGGTGCGCATTACACTTAAAAAACGCATTTTTAACATTAAAATGGCAAATTTTACGTTTTGACATTATTGTGCGCATGGGTGACTTTGATACGTTGTTTTCGGTCAAATTATTTTGTGTTCTGAACAGCGAGATGGATGGTCATGATTGGTCACCTCACACCTTACTGCACTGCCTTCCTTACCACGACTGCGATCTGCGCGAATCGTTTCATGTCTAACTATTTCGTCTGTACTGTACGCGCATCAGTTTGCTGCCGAGCGCCTGAGGTGCGGGGGTCTACTGAATGATAGTGCGTGCTTGTGTTGGTGCGGTATTACTGGTTCTGAAAACATGTTCATACATTCAGAAGACGTATTTAGTTGTAATGTTGTGTGCGTATTAGATTGAGCGTTCCAGTGTAATTTATTGAATATTTTGTTAAGGTGTGTTTTCTTATTCGCTACAAGAAATACCGTGTGAGAGACAGTGAAGTCACACCGAAACTGTGTTAAACCTATTTTAAATTTGTAGTATTACAGTGATGCGTACAGTGGAATGGCATACGTCACCACATTCCTTGCTCGGTAGCAAAGGTGCTGCTGCGACAGTACATGTACTGACAAGTTTAATACTGCTGTCAATGTCTTTTTTTTCAGGAGTACTCAGCTTTTTCTTTCTTTTCTTTTTTTTTTGTCCAAGATTCCCACATGTGTAAAACTAAAGTTGCTGACATATTGGACTCAATTTGAAGTTCTCAGATTATTTTCGCCGATAGAAGATTTCTGCTATTTTATTTTTGCGGCTAATTTGTTTGGTGTTGACTTTTCCTTCGGACGCTTGACTATTTTTTGTTGTTGAATTCTCTGTTTTAAGAGACAAAATTATGACAACGATGTCAGGGGCGTATTTACGGGGGGGGGGGGAAGAACGGGACCAAACCCTCCCAGAGGGTCGAAAAAAGTTGATGAATTTTGTTAATCTCTTAATTTTTAGACTATTTTTTTCACCTGTGTACGCCCATGTACTAGTAACTCTTTCTTAAATATACGAACAGGTTTATTACACAGCTTTTGCTTGTACGTTTGAAATATGTAATATAAAGAAAATTAATTCAATTAATAAGTATATTCTAAACAACGTTTCTTCTTCTTCTTCTTCTTCTGATAGTTCCTATCCGTTTCGGATGTTGGATATCATACAGACTATTTTAACTTTCTGTACACGGAATAAGTCAGTTGTATTCATGCCAAACCAGGTCCTTAAGTTTCTCAACCATGATATTCTCGGTCGGCCAACTCCTCTCTTTCCAAGTACTTTTCCCTGTAGTATGGACTACAGTAAGTAAAATCTCTGTTCATTTCTCATGAGATGTCCCAGATACTGAAGATTTCGTATCTTCACTGTGTTAATAACTTTCGTATCTTTCTTCATCTTTCTAAGAACTTCAACATTAGCTATATCCGCTGTCAATGCTCAGTATTCTACGGTAGAGCCACATTTCGAAAGATTCATATTTTTTAGTTGTGGCTTCAGTCAAAGTCCAGGATTCTACACCGTAGAAGAGGACCGAGAATACGTAGCAGCGTAGAAGTCTCATCTTTGTGTTTATTGTTATATCGTGACTTTCGAGTAAACAAAAACATAAACAACGTTTCAACAACGCGTATTTTTATTGCGTTAGTACCGTTTATTTTAATGGGATTGGTTTTAGGATATTACCGCACTTATTTTTCAACCACTTTAAATATAGTAATGTTGGTTAGTCTACACTTGTTTTTTTCTTTTGTATGAAGCCGAGTAGAACGGAACTCCCCTCCTCAAGACCAAATTCTAGAAACGCCACTGACGGTGGTCGTAGTTGTAGAGGATGGTGTCCTGTTGAGAGGATTGTTAGGTCATTGGAACGATAGGACTAGAGTTTCACACAACTCGAGTCAGTCCGGTGAGACACTGCAAAATAAGTTGTACGCTTCTTGCAAAAAGTGCTTACGAAAAAATGTAATCGTAAATTCTATTCATCATCATCATCTTCAAGGATTAAACCAAGAATGCTTTGTTCCGGTATAGGCAAAGATTGGAGCTGATCACAGCAGCGCTTCCTCGGACGTCCCACAGCTCTCCGTCCCCTCGACTTATAAGTTAGTTCAATAGTTGTTTGGAGTTGCGGCAGTCATCCATTCGGCAAAGACGTTCTCATCAATTCAGCCGATACTGGACAATACTGTCGAGTATACTTATAATAATCCAGCCGGCAAGTCCTTATTTGAGGCAATGTAGGAGTGAATATGTTCCCTGGGTATGTTACTAGCACATCGCAGGGTAAGATGTATGGTGGGGCTGCCACCTTCAGGCTTAAGGTCCAGCCCGATTTTTCTGTCTGGGTGTTCTCCCATAAACTGGCTGTCTTACCAGACTAAAGAGACCAGTTTTCCCTGTTGAGATATCCATAAGGATCTTTAATGTGGTGGTTTCTCTTTGCCTTCCACATCCTACGTCATTGACCAACGGAAGGTCATCCGTCTTTAAGAGCAATTTCTCACCCCAAGGCCAAGAGGTTGCCCTATCCTCTACTTGACAATGACAAGTAGAGGAGGGACAGCTTATACCGGCTGTCATTCTGTCTCCAGAGCCGCGTTAGCCACCTGTAGGTGTTGCCCATCCCCCACCACTTGGAGGTGCGGCAGGATATTTTCCTTCATCAAGGAATGAGACCATAAGGCTTTACTCATCCTCTCCAGTACTTTGGGGGATCGTACATTTTATTGTCATAATTAATAATAAAATAATAAGAACGAGGAAAATACAAAGACCCGACAGTCAAACAAACAAAATACAATAAAGAAACAAAGACCTACATTTAACGAAGTAAGGTATTGTTTTCAGAAGGTATCAACTTTCACATACCGACGAATTCCCTCTAACAATAAGCCATTAAATATGTGTTAATAACAGTCTGCCACATAATAATTCGATATAATAAAACTGGTTCATCAGAGACCGACGACTCGTTTTAACATCGATAGATCGACGATAGCAGATAAAACGTTATGTAGCATTGAAACAATATGAAGTCGGACGGAACAAAAATTCGCGATTGGCTTCCCATTGTTGAAAAAGTGTAAAAAAATGTTTATAAAGAAAATATTAGTAATTACTGGCAGTCCAAGTGACATGGAAACAGACTTACTCCGTACTTCAGTGTGTTATTTGCGTGTAGTTTTAGTTGTCAAGGCCCGAATGCAGAGAATTACCTTTTTATTTTTTATTATTCCGGCTGTACAATGTTTACACATTTTCCGGAACCATAGATTACAGAAGTGATTGAATTCTCATCTTCCACTGCTGCTTGTCCATCCAAAGATCTTCTTCAATTTCTCGTTCCTTCAATATAGTCTGAATTTCTTCTATCCAGCCAGGTGATAGGTGGTCTTCCTCTTTTCCTTCTTCCTGGTGTGGTCCGTTCCATAAATCTCCTTGGCAATCTTTCCTGTGCCATTCTTTTCGTGTGTCCATACCATTGTAATTTTTTTGTTTGTATAAAATCAACAATTAAATTTTTCACATTTATTCTGTTCTTAATGATTTCATTTTTAATTTTCTCAGGTTTGGATACTCTTGCTGAACGCCTTCTGCTGTCATTAATTTTGTTCTTATGTGTTTATTAGTATTCCAAACTTTTGAGCCGTAAGTCGTGATACTCCTGATGGTTACCTTTAATCTTCTCTTTCTTCTTCTTGGGGTTTTACAGCCGGTGCTGTCCCATTCTCTTCAACCAAACTCTTCATTCTCCGCAGTGTTACTATCCTTCTTTTTCTAATTATTGTTTCTGCGCAGAATCATCCGTCTTGTCCACCCGCGACCTTAATTGCCATAGTCCCCTTTTGGATGCTGTACTGCCACTAGAGGTGTGCTAAACTAGTATTTGAAAGTAACAGATACGAACGAAACTGTTGTGCCCAGCACATTACACGTTATGATTTTATATATATTTGTAAATGAGGATTCTACTCATACTCAAACTACTCAATGTATTATTTTATTTTATCTTAAGAATTATTTTAAGGAACACACTGAGCGATTGTGAGGAATTGTGCTGACCATTTTTTATCGTGTAGCGTGTTATCAACCAGGGAAATAAGAATTGTTTACTTGTCAGTGTTCGCGAACGAATTCCGCTTTGGTTCACAAAAATCAATGTCAAATTGTCCTCTCGTGTGACCTGATAAGTTTCGAGACACGTGCAGAGTCCAGTTCTGATTGGCCGAATTTTGGGCGTTAACTCATAGAGACTTTTTGCGTCACGCAGGGTATAAAACTGACGAGAACACTGGAAAGTATGGAAAGTACACACTCTCTTTTTTCACTTGTTCACTTTTCGGCGTCCTTGCGCACTCTCCGTACATCGTAGATGTGCATCTTCTGTCTACGATGGAGCCACATCAAAAGCGTAATTCAACTTTGTTTTGTTTTACTTAGTTCAAACTTAAAGCATTAATCGATTTTGGATAATGAATTATTTATACTCAGAAGTGCTCAGTAGTGTTCTAAATTTGTTAAGGAATATGTATAATTGACATCTTAATCATTTATGCCTAATTTAAAGTGGTAACGTACCAAATTCAGAAATCTAGTTAGTAAAGCTTTTATAATGTTTTAATAAAGAATAGTCACGTATATAAAGAATGTTTTTTTTTATATAATGTTATGTCTTAATGAAAACTCAATAGAATTATTGTAACGAGAGTATGTCACTTCAGTTATTGTTAATTTGTTCATTTGTATTGTCATTATTATAAAACTTGTTAACGAACGTAGTTACTCTAATGAATTAAAGAAAAGAAATATTATTAATCTAAGTAAATGCCTTATTTAATAACGAGCCATTCCCACAGCTATCCTGTCCGCACGACTGGTCTTTTACTTTGTGAGGCCCCAGCCCCGGGCGTTTCAACAAAACTGTCCCAAAAAATAACACGTACAAATACCTGTTATTATAGGCCTATTATACATATACCTGTATTATCTAATTTGTTATAAGAAATTAATTGAACTAAAAGTATTAATAGTGTTACTTTACACTGTCACTTTATTAAGCTGTTACTGTTTAAAAGAAAATAAGAAACAAGATAATTGATAGGCCCATCTCCCTTTGAGAATATTAATTTACGTTTTCACTAGGAGTAAACAAACTGACATAAGTTTAATATTAAATTATTGATTCCATTTTGGTTAGACAAATCAGTTGCGAAACTCAGGCAATGAAATTTAGAGTGCACGTAATAGCACAACAAATAATGTCAAAAAACATCAGAAACATAGGCCTACAATAAAAACATAACAGTAAGCCAGAAGAGTTACAACAATCTCATCATTTACGTGAGATGTGCGGTGAAGTTAAAATCATCTCCGTAATCACATTAACAATAAGTACTACATGGCCTATCAGCCACTCTGTATGTCATAACACAATATACAGTAATTCGCTTTTTCAAAATTTACCAAGTTTCTGACTAATATAATACATAATTTGTTATTATAATTTGTATTATATATATCTGCATAACACACGAGTATAAATGTAACATCAGTATGAATTTTGTTCATTTATTAAAAACAGCCTCGTCTCTGTGGCATAGAGATATTCTGAACCTCGCTGTTTTGCTTCGTTTCGTACTTGTATAGCAATCGGTACATGCTCAGAATAAAGTATTCAGCACCAAAATACTATGAATACTCGTCGTACTCGTACTAAACTATGTACTCGTAGTACTCTTTATTCGTTAGCTGCGTAGGCAATTCCCGCGACTCGGAACCGCGACACCGCTAGTAATCGGAACGAGTATTTCGACTTTCAGTTAGAGGTATCTAACTGAATCGGAAGAGGTATTTCAACGTTTCAGTCACTGTTATATCCGTTCCACAAAAATATCGTTCCAAAATACCTGTTATAGGTATATCGGCCCACCTTTACTTGGTATATATATTTGATTTGTTTGTTTTTGCGACAAAACATGTGTTTGGGTTTTCTTGGTTATTCTACGCGTTTGGCTAGAAAATTGGCTCACGAAAGGGCTATTTATATTTGCAAAGTTCCGGCAAATTCCCACGTGCCGACCGCTGCAGAAAATCGGACAGAAGCCAAGCTGTTATGTATAAACTGTAGAAGCCAAAACATGGTTAGAATCAACACAGTGGTGTTAAGGTCAATGTAATAATAACGTTGTTAGTAACAGTCTGTTAGCATCAATATTCCCAAATATTAAACGTCCGTGGGTGTACAATGTAACGCGGGGCTCACGAGTCCGCGATCGGTCTAATCGGATAACATAGAAAGCTGTGAAACAAATTTTATAGTGGTGATGACCTTTAACCTATTATTTCACATATTCGTAGTGAAAATAATATTCATAGCGTGGTCGTCCGGTGCGCGCGACACGGTCTCCATAGTAGTTTCACTTTTAGCGGATACGCGGATACCAAAGGCAGTGAAATTTGGCTCCCTTCTTCTTTTTCTTGTTATATTTCTCACGGTCGAAGTACATAAAATAAAATTATTTTCCATTACACAAAATAAAAATAATTTTTAATTTTTATTGCCCAAATGTTTTTTTTGTTCGTATATTGTTTGTAGTCTGGGTATCTGCTAGTAAGTAACAATAACCGTACCTATACTACATTTTCGATGCTTTGATTATGCGATACATCACGATGTGAAGAAGAAGAAGTGTACCGATTGTAAACGATTCTGTTGCTGAATGTAACGAAAAATACGTAATGTGGTAATGCGTGATGTTAGGTAAGAATGTTTCGGTTTTGACATGATAATGTCTTATGGCTGGCCATCATTTGGAAATTTCTGTAACGCATCACGCTGCATGACGTCATCATTTACCAGCCGGGAATCGTTAACTAAAACCGCGACCGCTAACGTGCTAACGTCCGTCGCAGATTAAAGACCTAACAAGCAAACAACACTGCATAGCTGTAGATAGGTATGTAACCAATCAGTCAGTCGGTAACCATAATAATGTTGCGTTTAGCTGGCGGCTGAAAGACATTATCATGCTCTTAAGCTTTTACCATTTGGTAAACGGTACTTTACATTTTTAGTTTATTGTTTAAAGTAAACAATAGTCACGGTTGACAAAAGATAACATGTGATAAGTAAATACTATGATTGTTAACACAGATTGACACTTGGTGACAATCTCAGCGCAAAAAAAAAAGAAAAAACTAAAAGCAAATTGAACTGAGCATTCTTGTAACATTCAAGCGTCTTCTACCTTTTCTTTCATATACATGCTGAACCTACGCTTTAAATGTTCAAATGTTCTTAATGTATGTGATTTATTACTATGGGATTATATTTAAACCTCACCTAACGAACCTAACCTAGCGTACGAAAACATTCCGTTTTTTCAAACGCGTTGGCATTAAAACAGAATATATTATATCTTTTTTGAGGATATACTCGTATTAAATCTTTTAAGGAATACAAGTATTTAGGAGTAAAAATTACGGCTAGTGGGAGGCAAGACAAAGAAATACAATCCATAAATAATTTGGGAGAGATGGCTATATCTACATTAAATGGAATCCTGTGGGATAAGCAAATTACAGCAGTAACTAAAACCAAAATATTTAAAACCATTGTTACAAGTATCACGACTTGCGGCTCAGAAGTTTGGACTACTAATAAACACACAGGAACAAAATTAATGACAGCGGAGATGGACTTTTGGAGACGTGCTGCAAAAGTATCCAGACGTGAGAAAATTAGAAATGACTTCATTAAGGATAGAATGAATGTGAAAAATTCAATTGTTGATTTTATCCAAACAAAAAAATTATAATGGCATGGACACACAAGAAGAATGATATAGAAAATATTGCCAAAAAGAGTTATGGAAGGGACCCCACCAGGAAGAAGGAAAAGAAGAAGACCACCGATCACTTGGATAGAATAAATTCATACTATATCCAGGGAAAGAGAAATTGAAGATCTTTGGATGAGAAAGCAGCAGTGGAAAATGAGAACTCAATCAATTCTGTAATCTTTGGTTCCGGAAAATGTGTAAACATTATACAGCCGGAATAATAATAATATTATATCTTTACAGAATGTAATGTAAGTATATACAAATAAGATATACATAAACATACAAAAACCATTTTATAGTATTACGGGACCAAAGAAAAGCGACAAACCACTGAAAAGTAAATGTGTAAAATTTACTGTTCAAAGCGACAAGCGAGTTCTATCACAAAAAGGGAGACTTGTATAGTAACCTGCAAGTTCTTTTTTTGTTGTTGTTACGTTGGTCTGACAAAAAGCGAGCGTTATTTTAAAGACATTGGTTTCATGAGTACTTTTAGTTAGCCTGTTAACCTCACAACGTCAACTTTTAGATCAAACTATTGCTTGAGACATTTTTTCGTAAAAAGTATGAAAACGGATATCGAGATTGCAATCATCAATAAGCTATTTTGTATTTTAGCTACTGCTAGAAACATTTTTCGTAAAAAATATGACAATGGAAATCGATTGCAATCATCAGTAAACTATTTTATGACATACAGAAATATATTTTCGCGATTCTGTTATCTAAAATTATATGCCATATTCACTACATATTAATCCCAGCTGTATACATAAAAGACATAAAAAAATAAAAGAAGGAGAAAAGAAAGGAAAGATGAAGAATGAGGAGAGGAAGGAGAAGAAAGAGATGAGAACAAATAGGAATAAGAAGAAGAAAAGGGAGAAGAAAGAGAAGAGGGAGAATAGTGAGAAAGAAAGGGAACGAAGGGGGAGAAGAATGAGAAGGAGCGGAAGAGAACGACGAGGGATATTAATGAGAAAGGGAGCAGAATGAGAAGAAGGAGGAGACAACAAAAAGGCACACGAAGGAAAAGAGGCGAAGAATAATAAGTATGAGAAGACAACGAAGAGATATAAAAAGGAGAAGAGGGAGGAGACTTAGATGGAGTCGAAGATAACGAAGAGGGATAAGATGTAGAAGAGGGAGAAGAATAAGAAGAATATAAAGAGAACGAAGAGGGATAAGAAGGATAAGAGGAAGAAGAATGAGAAGGAGGGGGAAAACGAAGAGGGGTAAAAAGGAGAAAGGGGAGAAGAATGAGAAATAGGAGGAAATAACGAAGAGGGATAAGAAGGAGAAACGGTAGAACAAAGAAAAGAAGGAGGAGCGAACGAAGATAGATAAGAAGGAGAAGAGGAAAAAGAACAAGATGTAGGAAAGTAACGAAGAGGGATAAGAAGGAGAAGAGGGAGAAGAATGCGAAATGGGAAAAGAGAAGGAAGAAGAAGAAGAAGAAGAAGAAGGGGGATACGAGAGGGAAGAGAAAACACTAAGAAGAAACGAATAACTAAATAAAGCAACCAGGGAAAGAAAATGGTATTGAAAAAGGCAAACAAGCACTATTAGGACAATACTACTATTAGTACAAGTTTCCTATTTACCTACTAATGGTTTCATCTATATTAATTCCACTTTGTTAATTGTGCTTCAGAAGTAGTGACAAGCATTGTGTCATTAGGAAACTCTACGTTGCTCTATGTTCCGTAAGGAAATGGACAGTATAGTAATCGCGAAAATATTGTGTTCGAGATAAAGCAGATTCCGATTGTACTACACTCAAAACATGAAGAAAAGTCATTTTCCGAAAAGTGTGTGTGTGTGTGTGTGTGTGTGTGTGTGTGTGTGTGTGTGTGTGTAGAATTTTTTCTATGGCGAACGATAATGCCGCAAATTCAAACAGAATCGAATAACTTTTTGCATATGTTCCCGAGTTATAGAGGACTCAAGACCTATTGATTTTGGTGACGATCGGTTAAGGCAAAGGGGTAGTTTACCTGCAACGTTTTACGTTTTAACAAGAGGAAAGTACTTAATTTTGATAAATAAAGTATCCTAAAAAGAAGGTCATAATAATTCACTGTTGAAAAGTTGATGAAATATCTATAAATAAAAAGGTAGTTTAAGGGGAGGGGGTAATTTTTTGTATTGATGTTGTAAATTTATTCCACCGAAAACTTATAAATTTCAATAAAATATTAACAATTGATATCGTTCCATGTTATGTCACCACGGATACGTAAACATAATAATTTTTCGTTTTCAGCAATTTACAGACAACAAACGCCGGGCGGTATTCGCTTTCTTTCGCGTTGTTTAAATAAAAGATAATTTAATCAAGTTCATTTTTTATTAATAAAATATTAACAACTAGATACAATTCGTATTTTGATTATTTTTCTCAGCGTTTTTACCAAAATAATACTGACATATGTGGTTTCGTTCTGAGTGTACATATGAAATATCGGTATGGACAACCATACATGACTTCCATGTTCTAAGATTTATAATTAAAATCATTTTCGAAATGAAATATTTCCATAGACACTACTTCTTTCTTCAGCCTTAACCACAGTACTGTGGTCACTAACGTATACCACCTCACGTTAGCGCACTCGATTTTCACTGATGATGGCAGTCGATAGCACTGCCGAAACGTCTGGTTTTGTAGAAAACACTGGACCACGCCAAACAGTCCGGAAAGGAATTTTAACAACAAACTACTTCTTTGTTGCCGATAACAACAATAAATAAAATTTATCCACATGACATATTTCATATAAATAAAAATTATCCCCCTCTTCAACTATAATTTTCATGTATAGAAAAATTATCCCCACCCCCTTCAACTAGCCTCTTCATTTATAGATGGATTATTATGATCTTCTTTTCAGGATACAGTACTTTATTTATCAAAATTAAGTACTTTACTCTTGTTAAAACATAAAACGTTGCAGTTAAACTACCCCTTCCCCTTAACCGATCTTTACAAAAATCAATAAGCCTTGAGTCATGTACAACTCATGCACATAAGTAAAAAATTATTTGATTATGTTTTAATTTACGGGAGTTATCGTTTGTCATAGAAAAAATTACTCTTGTTAAAACATAAATCGTTGCAGGTAAACTACCCCTTCCCCTTAACCGATCTTCATCAAAATCAATTGGCCTTGAGTTCTCTACAATTCAGGGACGTATGCAAAACATTATTTGATTCTGTTTGAATTTGCGACTGTTATCGTTTGCCTTAGAGAAAATTCTACACAGAGACACACACAGACACTTTTCGAAAAATGACTTTATTCGTCTTTTGAGGGTAGTGCAATCAGAATCATCCCTTATCTCGAACACAATTTTTTTTCGCCATCACCATACTTCCATTTCCTTATGGGACATGGAAGTAAAAATAATTTTAGAATTAATTGGAACATGGAAGTCATGTATGGTTCTCCATACCGATTTTTTCGAAACCCGTCCATATATATCTCTGGTTCAGGCATCGAATGCAAACTGCTATATATGCTTAGGGTAATATTATTAAGTACTGGAGACAGTATACAACCCTAATACGCACCAATCGATCTTCAGCCTGAATTTGGCGACCTGGAAACTGGTAAAACTTATCGTTACCTTATTCAAACCGTACACAGCTCTGAGGTGGGTACAGTGGAATACTGGAATACTCCTGTGCCAGACAAGAAGATACTTCACAAATGGTCATACTTAACGATAACAAAAGCTTGGGAGATCAATCCCCCCTCAGATCTATTAATCATTTCAGCGAAATTCCATGGTTGCCTTATTTAGTTATTCCTTTTCATCTTACTATTTTCTAATCCCTCTTGTCTCCCTCTTATTCTTCTTGTACCTATTCCTTCTCTTCTCCTATTTCGGATTCTTCTCCTTCTGCTCCTTTTTACCCCTCTTCGATATTTTCCTACTTCTTGTTCTTTTCCTCTACTGCTTCTTATCCCTCTTCGTTCGCTCCTCCTTCTTTTCATTGTTCTACCTTTTCTCCTTCTTATCCCTTTTCGTTCTTTCCTCCTCCTTCTCATTTTTCTTCCTCTTATCCTTCTTACCCCTCTTCGTTCTCTTCCTATTCTTCTTATTCTTCTCCCTCTTTTACATTTTATCCCTCTTCGTCCTCTTCGAGTCCATCTAAGTCTTAACATAAACCTATTCTAAGCCAGTTTTGCGTGTGTTAAAACAGGGCTTATAAAGAATTGTGTAAATAATATTATGGGTAAAATTTTAAATATCTCGTTTATCCTGAGGAAAATGAAAGTATCGTCCTCTCTCACAGGAGCACCTCCAAGTTACTGCATAAAACAAAAGTCATCATCATCATCTTTACATCACGGCATAGGCAGCAAAGTGCTGCCTGTTCCGCATTCATAGATACTCCTGCCATCTCATCCTGAGTCTATCGATTGTCCTTTTTGAGTTGCAGTCGCTTACAATTTACTCCGCCCGGCCGTTTTCTTTTAACATTAATCATCATCACCATCATCATCATCATTATCATCATCATCATCATCATCATCATCATCATCATCATCATCATCATCATCATCATCATCATCTTCTTCTTCTTCTTCTTCTTCTTCTTCTTCTTCTTCTTCTTCTTCTTCTTCTTCTTCTTCTTCTTCTTCTTCTTCTTAACGGTTTTAGGCTTCAGCCTGTTCCTATTCCACAGTCCACCTTTCCGTAGGTCTACCAACTTTTCGTCTGCTTCTAGGGTCGTAATCTTTCGCCATCTTCGGTATTCTACTTTCTTCCATTCTATCTATGTGTTGAATCAGTTTTCTTCTGTATTCTTTAATCCTTTCATTAACTGCAAAAATATCTAAATCACTTCTTGTCTCTTCATTTCTTATATGATCTCGTCTATTACACCTTTTAACTGATCTCAGAAATTTTATTTCTGCTGTTTTATGTTTCTGTGCATTTTTTAATTCCATGTTCCATAAGAAATGGAAGTATAGTCATGGCGAAAAAAATCGCGTTCGAGATAACGGCAGATTCTGATTGTAATACCCTCAAAACATGAAGAAAAGTCATTTTTCGAAAAGTGTCTGTGTGTGTGTCCGTCTGTCTCTCTGTGTGTAGAATTTTTTTATGGCAAACGATAACAGCCGCAAATTCAAACAGAATCAAATAATTTTTTGCATACCTCCCTGAATTGTAGAGGACTCAAGTCCTTTTGTTTTTGGTGAAGATCGGTTAAGGATAAGGGGTAGTTTACCTGTAACGTTTTATGTTTTAACAAGGATAATATTTTCTACGATGAACGATAACTGCCGCAAGTTCAAACAGAATCAAATATTGTTTGACATACGTCCCTGAATTGTAAAGGACTCAAGGCCAGTTGATCTTGGTGAAGATCGGTAAAGGGAAAGGGGTAGTTTACCTGCAACGTTTTATGTTTTAACAAGGGTAATTTTATCTATGGCGAACGATAACTGCCGCACATTCAAACAGAATCAAATAATATTTAGCATACATCCCTGAATTGTAGAGGACTCCAGATTTTGGTGAAGATCGGTTTAGAGAAAGGGGTAGTTTACCTGCAACGTTTTATGTTTTAACAAGAGTAAAATACTTAATTTTACTTCCATGTTCCTTAAGGAAATGGAAGTATGGTGATGGCAAAAACAGTCTCTTCGAGATTATTGCAGATTCTAATTGTACTACCCTCAAAACATGAAAAAAAAGCCATTTTTCGAAAAGTGTCTGTGTGTGTGTGTCTGTGTGTCTGTGTGTCTTCTGTCTGTAGATTTTTTTCGATGCAAACGATAACAGCTGCAAATTCAAACAGAATCAAATAATTTTTTGCATACAGCCCCTAATTTGTAGAGTACTCAACCTGTTGTTTTTGGTAAAGATCGGTTAAGGGAAAGGGGTAGTTTACCTGCAACGTTTGTTTTTTAATCAAGGGTAATTTTTTTCTATGACGAACGATAACTGCCGCAAGTTCAAACAGAATCAAATATTGTTTGACATACGTCCCTGAATTGTAAAGGACTCAAGGCCAGTTGATCTTGGTGAAGATCGGTAAAGGGAAAGGGGTAGTTTACCTGCAACGTTTTATGTTTTAACAAGGGTAATTTTATCTATGACGAACAATAAGTGCCGCACGTTGAAACAGAATCAAATAATATTTAGCCTACGTACCTGAATTTTAGAGGACTCAAGACCTATTGATTTTGGTGAAGATCGGTTTAGAGAAAGGGGTAGTTTACCAGCAACGTTTTATGTGATAACAAGGGTATTTTTTTTATGACGGACGATAACTGCCGTAAAGTCAAACCTAATCAAATAATGTTTTGTATACGTACCTAATTTGTAGAGAACTCAAGGCCTTGTGATTTTGGTGAATATCGGTTAAGAAGAAGGTGTAGTTTACTGGCAACGTTTTATGTTTTTATGTGTACTACGTTATCGGCAACAAAGAAGCAGTGTAGTGTTAAAATTCCTTCCCGGGCTGTTTGGGCACAGTACAATGTTTTCTGCAAAACCAGACGTTTCGGCAGTGCCATCGACTGTCATCATCAGTGAAAATCGAGTGCGATAACGTGAGGTGGTATACGTTAGTGACCACAGTGCTGTGGTTAAGGCTGAGGCAATAAGTAGAAAGAAGTAGTTTCTATGGAAATATTTCATTTCGATTATGATTTTAAATATAAATCTTAGAACATGGAAGTCATGTATGGTTCTCCATACCGATATTTATATGTGTACTACGTTATCGGCAACAAAGAAGTAGTTTGTTGTTAAAATTCCTTCCCGGGCTGTTTGGCCGTAGTCCAATGTTTTCTGCAAAACCAGACGTTTCGGCAGTGCCATCGACTTCCATCATCCATGACAATCGAGTGCGATAACGTGAGGTGGTATACGTTAGTGACCACACTACTCTGGTTAAGGTTGAAGAAAGTTAGTGGTATACGTTAGTTATACTGTGGTTAAGGCTGAAGCAGTAAGTAGAAAGAAGTAGTTGCTATGGAAATATTTCATTTCGAAAATGATTTTAAATATAACACTTAGAACATGGAAATCATGTACGGTTCTCCATACCGATATTTTCTTTATGACTCAAGTTACAACATTAATTTCAAGTATATTAATTCCCCATTATAGGGTACCAGCCTATACATCGGTAGGGGCTGCCACCTTACGGACCATGACTTCCGGTAATTTTTTATTCAGGGTTGTCTTCCCCTAGCCTTTGATGCCTCAATAGCCAATTGCAAGGCAGCAGCAAAATATAATCCTATAACAGTAGCACGAATTATTACAGCCGACTAAAGCCAACTAGATACCCACCAGTCATACTCCAAATATAAGCCGGTCCAGGATCCCTAAGCCCTTACGCTCTAACTTGGTACTGCTGCCCTCCACCAGGAATATTTATCGACCTTCCAGTCTAGTTCTGGATCAACAGGGTCACTTCTTGCAGGATGTGCCACTTCACCACGTAGTAGGAAAGAGACTAAGGGCTCTTTTGGGAGCTAACATCACCTCATTCAACCTTGGAAACTTGTGAAGACCAGTGCTCAGTTAACCCGGTACAAAGATACTACGTCTCCAAATTCCCTCGACAACTAGCTAGACGTATTTATAATAACTTTTATTAATAACTGTACCAACGTCCGACCTTCTCACTACCTTTTCTACAGCTTCATTAAACAGTAGTTACACGTCTAAACTGTTCAATGTCAGAAACTAGAAGTCTGTTAAGCGTAGAAAACAAATAAAAGAAGACAGTGAGAGGGACAGAGAGAATCTACAGAGACAGGAAGTCCATTGTCGTCCGATTCTTTTTGTCGAAGTCCGTTGTTGGTTATTCTTTTTATTGGGAACTTTGAGGACCAGTGCCCAGTCAACCCGGTACAAATGTGCTACCTCTCCAAATTCCCTCGACCCCTAGGACAATAGTTTTTTCAGTAATTTGACTTTGAAGATCTGCCCTTCACAAAACTCGATTGAATGTCAGGTATATAGCGACACAAAGAAGCTCTCTTTAAATAAAGTACTTCTTCTCATATCGTTCCGTCTTCCCTAACATTTTTGTTTATATGTTTCTCTGAATGTATAATTGTTCGAAGTCCTAATCCAAAAGCAGGAAGTACAAACTGGTCAGAAACTTTCCTTTTCAACCGCAAGGGCAGTATGTTATTCTTCACTATGAATAGTTAAATATCCTAGACCGAACATAAAGACAAGATTTGTTGTGTACCGGCGGCTGTGATCTCATAAACCTGTTTTGCAGCCCGGTTATTATTTATTCACGAACAACTAATGAGGTAATTTCAATAGGAACGGGTAACACGATGACCGTACTTTCATACGAAGCTGTAGTGTAACTTTCAAGTTGCAACTTGGACGCACCAGGATTGATGTAATCTGTAATGGAAAAACTTTACCTGGCAAAGCATGTACGTACATGTGTGCACAAGAGAAAGTGATAATGCCGTGTACTGGCTGCTGTAAGGGCGTGTGCTTGGAGATAAGCAAGTGTCAGGGCGTTGCCCTCTTATGCCAGCAACCCCGATTCTGTACTCTGTACACTACAATCGCAGCCATTATTATCATAGTGATTAGTCCTTTCTTCTTCTTCTTCTTCTTCTTCTTCTTCTTCTTCTTCTTCTTCTTCTTCTTCTTCTTCTTCTTCTTCTTCTTCTTCTTCTTCTTCTAGTTACTAGGCGCCATCTGTTCCAGTCCCAAGGGAACATATCCATTTCACCAACGCTTGAACCATTTCACCAACGCTTGAAAATAAATAGGACTGAAAGCAAAGTTATGATTTGTGGAAGAAAAGAAAATTTGCAGCTAAACGTTGCACTGAAAGGAGAAACCCTTCATGATGTGAGCTAATTTACACACTTGGGCAGTGAAATTACAAAAGATGGCCGAAGTGAAAGAGATGTTATTAACAGAATAAACCAGGCTAAGATTGCTTTTAACAAAAACAAAATGGAGAATACTAACAACAAGTAGCGTCTCTCTTAAAACAAGGAAACGTTTCCTAATGAGTTTCATATGGAGTATTTTCATGTATGGTTGTGAGTCGTGGAATGAAGACCATACCTATGGTTGCGATAGGTATGAAGGAAAAAAGGAAACTTGGCAGCTTTGACTTATGGTGTTATCGCAAGATGTTAAAAATAAAATGGTCTGACAAAATTACAAACGAAGTGGTGCTGAACAGAATAGGCAATGAGATGTGTTTGTTGAGAAGCATAATTAGAAGAAGGGTAGAACTTACTGGACATATACTAAAATTGATAATGGAAGGAACAATAGAAGGTAAAGGATATAAGGGAACAGCAAGGCTGCAGTATATAAAGCAAATTATGGATGATGTAAATTGTGAAACTTATAAGGAACTACATTTGGCAATATATTGCCAAACTACCTTAGGCAACCTGCTATCTGATATCGTATTAAGCTGAGCAATCTATCTCCCTTTGTTTTCTGCAATACGAAATTGGTGTATTAAAAATGTCAAAATCTTTACGAATATCTTCATTGTAGAGTCTCCCTCTTCGTATGCAGCCTTTGACAGGTCGCAAGTATCTCGTCTCCGACGCTTGTATCTTACTTAGATGTTAGATGTTGCACCCAATTTACAGAACCGTACAATAACACATCGTCCCATTACCTTGCGAGTCTCTTTCATTGTTTCTCTCGATAACACTCGACGAATTGTGCCACATACTGACTGAAACTTAGCCAACTTGTGATCTACATCATAAGCGATGTCACAGCCAAGATAGCGGATATGTGACACCTGCTCTTATTTATCCATAAATGTTATAGTTTTTGTCTTCTGCATAGAAGTTTTCATGTTGTAATTTGAACAGACTTGCTGTAACTGGATCGTCGATCTCTGGAGCTCTGTGGATGATTACTATGATTACTTGATTATTCGCAAACATCATTGTATTCATGTATGTTCTGTTATTTATTATAATTTTTTTCACGAACAGGCCAGCCGTGGACCACGCCAGTATCATTTCCTTTCCTTCTCCTGCCAGGAGGCCCTCATTCGCACACTATGCGTCTCCTTCCTTTCCACTGTCCACCCCTTTCTCGTCTTCTTCTCACCGCAGAGAACCTTAAGATTTTGAATTTTGTTTCTGTATGTATTTCTATCCACACAGTCGTTCAAAGAGATACACAGTTTCATAATTTCATCTCTGAGTTGTTTGGTGTATCCGTTCAGACTGAAAACTTGCCAAATATAGTTGAAAATTTGTTTATTTAATCTGGACCGATCCATCCAAAGCATATGTGCAAGGAATCTCAGTATTTTCCTTCGGAAAGCCGTTTCCAGATATTCCACATCCCTTTACAGCTCTTCTTTGGGCCTATGACTATGCCTATCTTCAGTTTTCTTGGGGCCATAAACTTTCCAAAGAATTCTTCGTTCAATTTTAAGAAGAGGTTCCAAATTTTGAAAGCACATTGTTTTCTACTCCATACATGATCACCGGCCTGATCACAGTGCTATAATGGGCGGACTTTCACACTTCTGGAAAGGTTTTTATTTCCGTACAGTTCCCGGGTTAGAGTAAACGCCTTTGCTAATTTGAGTTTCCTTATCTTAAAGGATTCGTTTTGGGATATGTTTCCCCAAGATATTTAAAAATTTTTTTTTATTTATAACTTCGACATAAACGATCACATGTTTTGTTTTTACAGTAGATATTTAAGCATACATATTTATTCAGTAAGCGTATTTTGAGTTGGCTTATGTCGGCACGATGAGTAGGTTAACTTTGTGTCTCTTCGGCACAGCACAACCAAAAGGTTGCCGAACTATAGTCTACACCTTTCGATCCTTCTTATTGTTTTATATATTTTTATTTATACCTTTCACTGTAGTAGTTGACTTTTATTTTCCATTATGATGTTTATGTCGCAATGAGCGTTGTTTAATAAGACAAAAAGTTCTTTTCTCTTCAGGCTTTCATTTCTGAATCTAGTGTTTCCTTTTGGGGAAGTATCGTGAGTTCTCATAAATAAGTGCACGAGTTGATTATAACACAGTAACTTCTTGTACATTAGTAAGCCGCAAATGATGTGTTCACTGAATCCTGTTTATTAACATCGGGATCTTTTGCCATTGATTCGGAATTATGTTGTGTTTTTCAGGGAGTAAGAGAGTATCACGTTTTAAGTCCAGTTCCTGTATTAAGTCAGAGTGGCAGTAATGTGGTTTAACCTGTTTCACTCTTCTCGATATAGAAAAGGGAAGATAGGTGTGACCACACACACGCGCGCGCACGCGTTATTACGCTCTTCAACCGGAATTCCTGTAGCGACACGTTTATCCAGACCTCGTCAGTGAAATATCCGTGACAGATCCATAGAGAATTCTGTTGCTCTTTGTAAATTTGTAATGCCATTAACCTGGTGGACGATAGTTCGGTCTTACCTGGACCCAGTGGCGTGGCGTGGGTACATAACACCTGTTGCCGGTTGTGATAGTCCTAAACGTAACCTGCAAATTAATTCGAATTTTTTCTTGTACCAAGTGTTCTTTTTAGAGCATTTTCTATCATCGTTGGGAAGAGAAGAGGGTCCCGGTTCAACGGGATCTGACTCTCATTATACTTACACAGAATAAATAAGAACAAAAATAATCGAATTAAAAATAATATAGACAAACAGAGAAACACATAACTAAACGAACAAAACATAAATAGGTACGTAGTATCTGCTGGACGTCAGTTCCGAAAACGAACATAGCTGCTAACTGAGCGTTTTGCCGGTTTATACAGCGGCAACACATTGGGTGGACGAATGTGTCCCCACTCCACGGTTTGTACAGCGACAACTACTACGAGGTCAATGACCACACTCAGTAAAACATTGCCGATGTCTGAGCCGGCAACACAAGACGGTGCAAGTGCACAACAGTTCGAAAGCAATGCTATGCTTTTCTTTAAGTTTCCTACAATGGTAATTGTTCGGATTTAAAATTATTCAATAACTAAAGTATTTTTTTAATGATATAATTAATATTATTTTCTCTTATTTCCAGTGCTGTTGCCGCCGGCAATAGCGGTTACATGGACGCTACGCTACTGCTTGGACCATAAGAATATACAAACTTCGTTTCATTTCTTTATATTTTATATTTCATTTCATTTTCATTTCATTTCGTGCCACATATTTTATATTTGATTTTATTTTCTATTTTGTTTACAGTATTTTTATTGTATCCATTTTCATAACATTTTCATTTTCATAAAAACTGAACAATTAAGAATTAATCAAAATGAACAACACATAAATAATAACAACAACAAAAAATGGGGCACATTCACATACATAAATAATAAAATGACAAAGCTAACAAAACTATTTAAAAACACAGATATAAAAATAGCATACAAAACTAATAAAAATAATTTACAAAAACTAAATAGCCCACACAACAAAGATAATACAACAACTAACGGTATATACAAAATTCAATGCCAAGATTGCAATAAATGTTACATAGGACAAACAAAAAAAATAGCAAAAAAAACGTTATTTTGAACACCTAAACGCATACAAAAAACCAGAAATATATAAATTCAATTTAGCCTCACTTGCAATAAACACAGGACATGAATTCCCAGACATAACCAATGTGACACTAATAAAACATATACCACACAAAGGCACCATAATGAACATTTGGGAAATTTACAAATATACAAACATAAAATACAAAACAAACTAATACCTGAACAAATACAAATCAATACAAAACATGACACAATATTCAAAGCACTCAACATCGAAAATACACAAAAAACTAACACATACACCACAATCACACACAATAAAACCAATTTGAAGTACCAGAAGCCAACAGGAAGCCACAATAATAATAGTCAACTAACACATATGTACTTCACCAGACACAAAAACCGGAAGGCTGAGGATGGGTACAAGATGGTACCCGAAACATGTTCCTAATAAGGAAAAAAATATCTTGAGGTAAATTCATTATAAATATTAAATGTAATATATATATATATATATATATATTACAAATAAGCGTTAGCTTATTTATACGCTCGTTGTGTGTGTGTGTGTGTGTGTGTGTGTGTGTGTGTGTGTGTGTGTGTGTGTGTGTGTGTGTGTGTGTGACAGGGAGAGGGAGTGATATGCGTGTATTTACCTATGAATTGGGTCTTTAGTCTCTGAACGCTCTTACTAGTAGTCTCTGAACGCTCTTACTAGTATGACGGACAACAGGCCCCTGGGCAACGGTATTCTAGACGGTCGACCAATTCGTATTTATTATTCGCAGAGAAGAAAAATAAATTTCATTTACAAGCGAAACCACACGACAATACCGCCGGCTATAAATAAATAATATTCGTGAATAATTTAAACATTTTCACACAAACACCTGATTACCTGTCTGAAGGTGTTTTTACCGTTCGCCAATCAAGACGTAAATCTTTCGCTTTTATCGGCTGTATAATTTTCTGTTCAATAAAGCTAATTAAGATGTGGTCTGGAATTTGAACCAGTTTTTAATTGCGGCCTTGGAAGGACGCGGAGACGTGAAACCTAAGCAGTATTAGTTATGCGAGCGGAGCACAAATAAACCGTCGTGATCATCATAAGCAGCATTATCGTCACCACCAATGAGCGAAATACTCTCTAGTTATTTTCCAGTTGTTTCTCTCCTATGCAGTCTTGCACCGTTCATTTAACCATAATACTGTTACGACGGTCTCCTTGGTACAGTGGGAAAGGAAATACAAGACACCAATGAAGTCACTAAAAACCAGCTTTAATTATCACAATTAACAGTTTGTCGTCAACACGTTATTCAACAAGATTATACTCGTACAATAATTCAAGTTGATCTGCCCTTACACAATAATAATGTCAATTATAAAGAATTCCGCGCTATAACCACTTTTCAGTAATACACCACTTGAGACGCACTGTGTAAATCGCCCGACATAAACTGAAAATAAGCGGCAGGTATGGCCTATTTATAGTCTGCAGGGTTCCATAATATGCGTCCTTAACAAACAATCGAAAATTCTAGAGGATACTTCAGCGCGGCCTTGGGAGAAACACCCACCGGTAGGGCTATTCGAGAAGCTGTAGAACGACACCATCGAACGCATTACGTACACGCCAATTAATGCTGACGCTAATACATATTTCAAGTGGCGTCTTGGAGAATCTATAACAAACTTGGACGCGGAGTTGAGTGAGGCAACACCTGGCTACTCCGGATGGGACGAGTGGAAGGAAGCTCTCCGCTGTTCTACGCGGTTCGATACCATTGTCGTTAACCAGACGAACCCTTCAATTTGCAAACAGCCGTCGACGTGATCGCGTTAAATTTCTTGGCCTTCAGTACCCCAACATTCACGACTACCCTCTCGAACAGCAAAATTGCCCGACACAAATACTCGTATCACTAACCCAAACGCAGTAGGACTAACGGAGTAAGCGTGAATTGTAACTTTAAAATCACATGCGTGGCTTACTTGTCATCATTATCGTCTTCAGCAAGGATTAAGCCAGAAATGGTTTGTTCCGGTCCCAAGCAGATGCTCTAGCGCTGGTCACTCCAACGTTGCTTCCGACGTCCCACGCCTCTCCGTACTTTTGGCCCTTGTTTGGGGATACGGCAGTCATCCATTCCGTTGAGATGTTCCAGCTCCAACAATTTTACCCGACATTGGGCAATCCTATCGAGTGTACTCATAGTGTTCAGCTCCTCACGTACATCGACACTTACACTGCCATGTGCCTGATAAATCTTATTTCGGCTGGTTGAATGCGACTGGCCTGGGAGTTCGTTAAGTTCAATTCTCAGACCCATAGAGGGTCTGAACCTACCTTGTCGAACTTCAGAGATATTTCTTTAATCGTCGATTTTGGAGTTGTCCTGATGGCCCCACACAAGATTAAACTTGTGCAACTTTTTCTTTTCAAGTCAGTGTTTATATTGTAAGGCACCTTGTAGCCCATACATTGACCTGCTCCGGACTATTACCGTCTACAACAATTTTGTTCGTGTGGGATCGGTTCCATGAAAAGCCATCACGATAGTCTCCAGTGTGGTCTGTAATTCGAAATCTTAGCAGATTCGATCCAACGAGGGTGCAACCATCTACAAGTCGCTGCTTTCCGAGTTCGATTTATGGCCCTGCATATCCATTGCTCTTATTATTTGATCGAAACACGTCATTTCGTTTGTGTGTGCGGCAAAAATTCCTCCCACATTTAAAAGGCTAACAAAAAAAAAAAAAAAAAACATGAGCGATGCTATTCTAAATTTTATTATATAATATGAAAGGATACAGAATGCAGTTTATTTCACTTGGTTTTGAAAATGATATCGCCTGAATGGTGGCCTTCTTCCCCGATACACGTTTCTAATCGATTTCTGAAGTTTTGCATCACTCGCTGGGTGAGTTGCGATGTTATCGCTGCAATTTCTTGGCGTATAGCAGCCTTCAGTTCATCAGTGGTTTGTGGTCGATCTCGGTAAACATTAGCCTTCAGATGGCCCCAAAGAAAAAAATCGCAAGGGGCGAGATCGGGTGATCGTGCGGGCCACCGAATGTCACTATGTAACGAGACCAAGCGCCCGGGAAACAGTTCTCTCAAAACAGCCATCGAGTTTCTGGCTGTGTGGGCAGTGGCCCCATCCTGTTGAAACCACACATTCCGATTTCCAAGTACGGCGAGTTTTGGTTGCAAAAAGTGTTGTAACATTTGCACATACCGAGCGGAATTCACTGTAACCGTTTGGCCTTCTTCCTCGAAAACGTATGGACCATAAACACGGTTTATGGTTTATAAACATGGTCTTCCAGATGGTTTCCGTTTTAATGCTGACCGTGTAGACCGAAAATTTTCAACCCATAACAGTATGGTTTTTCTGTCCGGAACAGCATCGCCGCGATTAAGCTCGAAATGTATTCGAAAAGCTCTCTGCGTGGCGATCACAGATTCGTTATTTCGGATAAATGACTCAACAACAAACGCACGATGTATATCAGTCCACGCCATGATGGCAACTGAAACGGCAAGGCACACGCTACCGGAAACCAACACCACGAACCCCCCACTCCACCAGTGCCGGTGCAATGACTCGGCGAAATGTGGGAGGTCTTTCTGCCGCACCTATCAGATTCTAAGAATCGATTTTCGGCTTTTTAGCTAGTGCAGCTACTGATTTTTAACCAGTAGAAACGTTTTATTTCTTACTTCAGTTCCTAAATAATTTATTCCATATTCTGTCCATAACTCTGTTTCTCTCTCTCCTAAGTGGGTGTAGGAGGGGGGGGGGTAAAAAGTACCTCCAAACTCCATTTGACTTTGATTTCTCACCAGACCAGATCTTGATCAATCCAACGCGCATATAATGCATGTACAGGCTTATCATTTGTATGTGATAATTATTATAAGTAATAATAATTATTACAGTTGTCAACTTATGGTTACAAGCAGTTAATCTAGGTCTAGTAAAACGCGCCTCAGGTGACTAGCAAAACATATAAACTTGCCATGAAGGTAATTATTATTTATAGTTGATCATATACTTCTAGAAACTAGTGAGTGTATGCGCGTGCGCGTGTCTTGTGAACTATTTTGTTAGTATTTGGATGCGTATTGGTAACTGAATGGATACATACAGATGTCCTCACTATACATATCCGGATTGTGCGTATCAATATAAGAAAACATACTGTAATGAGAGCCTATCGAACAGCCTAGAGCGTCCTCCACCCGTTGAGCAGGTGTAGCCTCAGTCAAGGCCGCGCAAAAGTATGTTCCAAATTCTTCAAGAGCGCACTTGAAATACGCATTACCTGGCACGCCGCAGTAAGAACGGAAAATTCTGGAAGACGTGCGCTACCTACAAAAAAGCCATAGCAGCCGGCTAGTTAGTTCAGTTTACATTGAGCGAATTTCCTTAGTCCGAATCGAGTGGCGGTTGAAGTATTTTGGCGAAGTGTTATCGTGTTATAATTAGTGTGGAACTCTGTTATTTGACATTATTATTGCGTGTGGACAAATTTAACTTGGATTATTGTACAAGTTGAATACAAACTGTTATTTGTGATTAATTGAAGCTGGTGATTAGTGACTTCATTGGTGTCTGCATTTGTTTCCACTGTACCATACAGTGGACACAACCTGTACAGTGGTACAGTGTACCATACAGTGGACACAACCTGTACAGTGGTACAGTGTACCATACAGTGGACACAACCTGTACAGTGGTACAGTGTACCATACAGTGGACACAACCTGTACAGTGGTACAGTGTACCACACAGTGGACACGACCCGTACAGTGGTACACTGTTCCATACAGTGGACACAACCTGTACAGCGGTACAGTGTACCATACAGTGGACACAACCTGTACAGTGGTACAGTGTACCATACAGAGTGAGACCGCCGTAACATATGCTACAAACATCCGGCAGTCCGCCATTTTGTGTTTTGTAAGGGAAACTTTGTCTCTCAAGAAAGAATGGAGATGTCTTAATGAAATCTGGTACACCTGTTTACATTTATATTCTTCATTATATAAAAAATCACGACTAGTTTGCGATACAGTGGTACAGTACAGTGTACCATACAGTGGACACAACCTGTACAGTGGTACAGTATACCATAGAGTGGACACAACCTGACAGTGGTACAGTGTACCATACAGTGGACACAACCTGTACAGTGGTACACTGTACCATACAAAGGACACAACCTGTACAGCGGTACAGTGTACCATACAGTGGACACAACCTGTACAGCGGTACACTGTACCATACAGTGGACACAACCTGTACAGTGGTACACTGTACCATACAGTGGACACAACCTGTACAGTGGTACATTGTACCATACAGTGGACACAACCTGTACAGCGGTACACTGTACCATACAGTGGACACAACCTGTACAGCGGTACAGTGTACCATAGAGTGGACACAACCTGACAGTGGTACAGTGTACCATACAGTGAACACAACCTGACAGTGGTACAGCGTACCATACAGTGGACACAACCTGTACAGTGGTACAGTGTACCATACAGAGTGAGACCGCCGTAACATATGCTACAAACATCCGGCAGTCCGCCATTTTGTGTTTTGTAAGGGAAACTTTGTCTCTCAAGAAAGAATGGAGATGTCTTAATGAAATCTGGTACACCTGTTTACATTTATATTCTTCATTATATAAAAAATCACGACTAGTTTGCGATATAAAATTTTATAAATGGCAATAATTTAAATTTCACTATTTAAATTGATCACTAATAGCTCTGTAAAGTTTAATGTTATCACATTACAGTTTATTAAGTAAAACGTTAAGCATTGTTTTGTGAACACAGTAACATGTTGTTTGTTGTTTAAATCGTATAACAAATAATCGAGTTATGACAGAAAACAGTCTATCCATAAATTCTGACTTTTAGAATTTTTTTTGTTCCGGGGTTTGATTTTTCCAGTTTAGAAAAAAATTATTGAAACATAGCAATTCCACTTATGCTCACTTGCGGATTTTCCCCAGTTCTGTTCAATTCTATTTCCTTTTCTTATAAAAGAGCTAGCTCCATCAACAGTTCGAGGAACAAAAGATCCGGTTTCTCTTAACCGATTATGCAGCTTAACAAGAATTTTATCACTCAAAACGTTTCGGTTAAAAAAGCGTTCTTCGTTAAGTCGGTATGTAGAAGGTCAAGCATGTGCAGTCAGAAAACTCCATCTCTCACTTCCCCTTTGGAAACTGAAGAAGTCGAGTACGTCAACATAGAGGCATAGAGGTTGGCAACTTAAATGCATCTCACAACTGCACTGCATGATCCTGCATGTCCACGAAGTTGAAACTTACACGAAGCGTCAAACAAATGCAAATGGGCAATCCACTAAGTCCAAGAAGAGCTCGATGAAAAATGTGCTTTAATTTCATTTTTTTTCGTAAGGGAGAAAATGTTTTATGCACCGTCAGAGGTGACTGTGTTTGTCCTGGTGTGTGAGACTCTCACTCACTAAAAAACCCATCTACTATTCAGACATTCATATCCATTCTGGAACCACTTAGCGTATTACTTCAGGATGGGAGCCTATTGCGCCCTTATCGAACTCCTTCTAGTTGTTCCTCACCTTCTACTACCCATTGCGTACAAGTTGGGCCCACTGAATAAATGCAGAAATGCGGTCCCCATTCCGCCTTGCTGAAAACATAAACTCAACTACGCTCTCGGGCTTGCACCCCCGAGCTCCTCAATCTCCAATGCTATCCTCTCTCTTGTGAATCTGCAGCACTTGTAAAAGGTGCGCAAGGCATTTTCATGGGGAGTCACCTTATTGGCATGCTCGGCTTTGCATCTTCCCCATTCTGTGGAGGCAGGCATTAAAATTGCCATGACCACTGAGGTAACTGTGTCAGATGGTCGTTAACCTCACCGCGTTGGCGGTCAATCCATTTCTTAAAGTTCGATATGAGCCTTGCGGTCCACCTTCCTCTATCCTCTCTATTCCCTGGCTTCATGCTTTCCCGCATCCCTTTCAATTCCATCGTTTCTTTCGAAGAAATGATTTCGCTCGAGAGCCAACAGGTCTGTGGGAATCACTCCCGCAATAATTTAATAATAATAAAAAAAAAATAATAATGATAATAATAGGTAATAATAAATTAATATTAATAATATGTATACGTATGAATCAAAATATAATAAACCAATAGATAGAGAGGAAGAGGAAGAGAGAGAGAGAGAGAGAGAGAGAGAGAGAGAGAGAGAGAGAGAGAGAGAGAGAGAGAGAGAGTGGTGGGAGAGAGAGAGGGGGGTTGACCGTGGACGTTGGAGTTTGGCATTGGCCTAGTGAGAGTGGTTTGCCGGTGAGGAGGTTGTTGGCTCTGGCCGGGATGCCGCTGCCGGTCTAAAAAAGAGAAAACAACTGAGATAGAACTGGTTTAAAAACAACGACAAGAGAATTACCAGATCGCCCACCTCGTCGACCACTTTCTACGCTAATGCTGTCTCTCTCCCTCTACCCGCGAAATCCGGCGAGATGACACGCCCATCCTCCAGTCTTAACCGTTGTTGTGGATAATTTGTTTTTTTGTGTTTTGTTTTTTGGAGGAAAGGATTACAGCCTTCTAATTAAAAATCTTCTAGTGACGTGATTTTTTTTGTAAAACGATTTCGATTTCAACCAATTTTTTTGATACCAGTGTGGCGACAAAAACGTATAACTTTTGTTTCCAGAATTCGTTTCCAACAAAATGCACACACGCGCGCGCGCGCACACACACAGCACATGGTATGTTGGTACGCGCGCGTGTGTGTGTATGCGTTATTTTACAATTAATGACAAAATTGTTGTTTCAATTTCAAGGATATATTTTCTGTATTATGAGAATAACAGGTATTTAGTTAACCACTGGTAATTTTTGTTTGTAAACATTCAAAATAAGGTTTTAGTAATTTTCCTTCTTCTAATTGTTTTTAGCGAACAGCTATTTCATGTAATTTCGAATTAAGTGATGTTTATGTGTATTTATATGTAAACCTATAAATGGTTGTTGTCAACCTTTGTGAGTCCGCGTCCCGGTAATTTTTTTTTTTGTATACGACAGCTCGGTCCGACAAATTTTTAACTTCTTTCACTAAATTAATATAACTATTAATAATTAATTGCAGCAAAATCGCAAAGAGTATTTTAGCACACTTGTGTTTATGGTGCGGCATAAAAAATTCGTAAAAACCTAAAATGGTAGTTTCCAGGATAATTTCTCTTGGCTTAGTACAACTGATACGAAGCCACGGCTCGTGGTATAATTGACGCGAGGTCACAGAGCCGCTCCCCGACTGTTGAGAGTCCATACAAATTAATGCATAGCTTTTTAATTGATTTTTAATGCGTTTTATAATTACCGATTAATTATTGATTATATTTACAATTACTCATTATTTTTATGCCTTTCCGTCTTGTATCATTATGGAATAAAGTTATACCTATCCGATGAAGAATTACAAATTAAGAATGCTGATCCATAAACATAATAGTAAGGAAGAAATTACTCTAACAGTACCAAATTGTGGTTTTAATCACACACAGATATTTGTTTTAATAAAAATATCCGAGCTTTTGCTGTTTACACTAATACAACTTCCCTTCCATAGTCGGCGTTTCTTATGCATGTCTGAAGAATCTCTTGCACTTATATGAAATGAACTCCATTGTTTTACATAAATTTAATCGTAATATTTAGCGGTTTTCTTGATTACGACCAACAGCGGTTTTTGTCGACACTAAAAGTTTTGTTCGTTCTACGATATATCTTCGACTGGGACTCGTCGACTGGGATTCTCGGTCGTTGAATGGGCGAAATATTTTGGTATTAACAAAAATAAATGTTGTATTATTTCAGAAAACACAAGCCTCAGTTGATCACATTACCATGGCCGCATATCCACTCGCTTCATACAAGGGGGGTTTGAACTCGCGGCCGGCGGTAAGTCAACTCACGTAACGTGACACAGTCAAACTTCCGTGGTTTAGATACCTGATGCGATTGCAATACGGATACCGCAAGCCGTTAGCGATACCGTATCGCTTACCATAGTAGACAAACATGTGAATTAAATGAATCCGGTAACTAACTTAATGTATGCACACAGAATAAAAGTTTCTTTTCTACGAAAAAAAATGACGAGTTTAGAAATTTGTTTTTTCCAAAACATTTCGTAAAAACCTACTGCCTACCTAATCGTGTAACTTTCTTCGTTCTTTACGTCAGCTTGTTCATGTATAAAATTTATGTTTTCTGTGTTACGCAGCCTATCTAGTTGTTGTTGTTGTTCTTCTTCTTCTTAGTCGCATTTTTTCATCTTATAATTTTTTCTTTTTCTCCTTTCATTTTTCGTTGTTGTTCTTCCTCTTTTTTCCTCACATGACCGTCATCATCTTACAGTCCAACAGCAAATTAGTCTGATGCCTGTTTCTACGTAATGCTTATTTCACTGAAAATAGTGGACCTTCTTTTAGCCTTATTTTCGTATTTATTTTACTATCCTATTTTCACCCAGTCAACCCGTTCGTTTTTTTTTTTGAGTCGTATTGTTTACTGGGTAATCATTTCTCGCTTTATGTCCCACACACCATGTTTGGTTTCTGCTGTGTACAGACAGGTGTTACAGTACAATCTTATCATCTTTATTATTGGTTTTGTTATTGTCTTGTATTCCTCGTTGGTTTCCACGTTATTTCATATTAATAATAAATAATATTTTATTTCTTTTATACAAGGATCGTTTTTTTATATATAATGACAGTGTTGGACAATGTTTTAACTGCCATCTTTAGAATATACAAAAATAATGAAATTTGAGACCAATTGATATTAACAGCTGTTTTATATGTTTGGCGTGTTGTGTTTATACTTTATGAATTAAATTAAATAGTAATACAACAGATTTTTATAGAATAAACCTTTAAGCGACTAATTCAATTTATAATTTAAATGGTGTATAATATCGAATCCTCTAATAAATTTTATGTAGGCCAAACTAACACACGTTTAAAAGAAAGATTTATTCACATATACACATCAAAATTTAGCTGCACATTCAGTTAAAAGTAATCACACGTTCCCAAATTTTTAAAATATTATTTTGTTAAACAATAATGAAATAAGGAAGAAATGAGAAAAAAGTGAGAAACAAATGAAGAAACTATCAATGAATCTAGGAGAGTGGTGGTTGTAATCAGAGTTCCGACGTTACTCCTGTAAAAGGAGCCGATTGAAAAGAGATGAAGAAAAAATATGAAGAAGAAGAAGAAGAAGAAGAAGAAGAAGAAGAAGAAGAAGAAGAAGAAGAAGAAGAAGAAGAAGAAGAAGAAGAAGCGTATTAATAAAGTCGCAGACACGAACTTTACATAAGGTGCTCAGAAACAAGCGTTCTAAAAATTAGCAACGGTTTCATAATATTTTTTTCATATTTCTTTTGTTTTAATTGATATAAAGAATGTGCGTGAAAAGTGAATATTGTGACCGTTTGTGTGGCGGCGGAAACAATAAGAAAACTGCAGCTCACTTTGACATTAACCGGTCACTACAATGACAACACTTGTCCTCTATTCCCACACTCGTTTTTTTCTTCCTTTATTGTTTTTATGTGCTTGTAGTTTTCTAATTTTTCGATACTATTGTGCTCGATATTAAAATAATAATTCGTTTTCTCATAATTTAATTTTTTTTGTCGTTCTTTGGGTTTCTTTTTCTTTGTTGTCTTAGTTAAGTTGGCCACGTTTGTTGGAGTGACAGGTTGGATGGGTCTTTCCCCTCTTGACGACCCGTTCTGTATTTATTGTTGTGACTGTTCTTATTTTTCTTCGTTTTCTTTACGTAAACTTGCTGTCTGCTGAATGTTCTTCCGTACGTATTTCGAACCTGCGCGACTAAATTTGTAACGCGGTCACACTTTCGTCACCTGTGGGTAGTATTCTGCGCAGTAAAAGAGCGAACGCACGTTTACGAAAAGTTTTGTTTGGTATTCCAAAGATCTCGGTGGAAGCGCGCGCGCACACACAATTGACCATTTGGCTCTGCTATGAGTGTTTCATTGTGAACAGAACCAGTAAGGAAAGTACAGATATATCAAGAATATTTCGCACTCGCCGCTTTTCGTTAAACTTCATGTAAATTTTATATAAGTAAGAAAGAATCTCAGTAGTGGTGCATTAGTCAGTGCACTTTTTTCCAGAGCGCGGCGTCATGAGTTCGAATCCATCTCAAGGTGAATCGACGTTTACAATGTACAACCGAAGGCTGTGCTTACTCGGACCTAGTAGGAATCTTGCCTCCATGAGCTAGTGAAGTTACAGTAATTACAAAGCTTATAGGGAATAAAAGGGATAAGCAAAGGAAAAATGGTACGTGAAATAGTTGATTTAAACAGAGGAAAGATAGACAATTAAATACCAATGAGAGGACCACTCGAAAGATTGAATGATTTAACAGTAATATTAAAATAGATTTTTTTCATACTACGGCAATTGGGAAGGATAAGCAGGATACCATGCTTGCTTGAGGCCTGCTGCGTATAAAGAAGGAACACTTCTGCGGCTGCCTACTTTTTTGCTAGGCGATTGACTGGAGATCTGAAAAATACACATACACAATACGGTGCAGTCCACAAATGAAACCTGGGCTCTCGAAATTAGTAGTCTATATCCAGTGGTCTATTAAGCCCTGTGCCTAAATAATTTTCCTTGCTTGAATATTTACGTATCATATTTACATTACAGAACAGAATTTTTATATATACATATTCCTTCATCACGCTAAATTTTCCATGGAATCGACTCCTGGAGGTCGCTCCTAGAAGAAACCAAATTCAATAAGCGGAGAAAAATATAATTTCTGAGGAATGCAGTGTTGCAGCAGAATTGGTAGAAAATTGATGTAACTTAGGCCTATATTTATATGTAATTATTCAATAAAGTATATAATTTACTTATATATATATATATTATCAAAATATAATTAAAAATTGATTATATATTGAAATGAATGGAACCACCTAAAATAGTCAAGAGCGCCCTCGACCCATCCTCCGCCTAGTGTCGCAGGTGTTGTCTCAGTCAAGGCTGCGTTCAAGTACGTTCCAGAGTACCCTACAGAACACTTGAATACGCATTAAGTGGCGTGCACATTGGGGATGGAAGATTTCTAGAAGGCGTGCGCAACATATAAAAAGCCATAGAAGACGGCTTGCCAGTTCAGTGGTTAAGCAATTTCATTAGCGTGGATCGAGTGTTTGTAGCGAAGTGTTGTTGTGTTATAATTGGTGCGGAATTCTTTATGGTTGACATTATTATTGCATGTGGACAATTTTTATTTGACTTGTTGTAAGAGACTATCTTGTTGATTACAAATTATTAATTGTGATAATTAAAGCTGTATATGAGTGATTTCATTGGTGTCTTGTATTTTGTTTTCTACTGTACCATAGTGAGACCGTCGCAACGATACGTATGGCGGCTTCAACGCCTTCCTACCTTCCAATTGATCGCCATTTCTCTCTGCTCTTCGAGTAATCCTCTCTCCCTCATGGCCCTTCTGATAACGTCTTTCCTCGTTCTTCTGGGTCGTCCTTTTTTCCTCCCTCTGGATGGCCACCGATTCCAAACTACTTTCGGAAGTCTAACATCCGCTGTTCGCCGAACGTGCCCATACCATATCAATTGACTTCTTCCTATAGTCAGTGTTGTGGTTTTCTCAGTTCTCAAAACTTTTCTCATTTCTGATGGTATCATGTCAAACTCTGGCCAGTCGTGATTTTCTATCAGGGCATCCGACTCTACCGCTTATAGTCTCCTTCTTTCCGATTCGTTCAGCATGCACTAAACAATACAGCAATAAAAATATTAAAAAAAAGTTTTTAAAAGCATCCAAGTTGAAAACAACTAAAAATGGATACAGTTGTAAATGTACGAAGGAAGACTGAGTGGAAAGCATCGTACCCAAGGAATGAATCCAAAACAACTTGTATTAAACAAACACATTGCAAATTGAAAAACCGCATAAAAATGAGTAGAAAAAAGAATCATCATCATCATCATCACTCCAAGGACTAGGCCTTAGACCTGTTCCGGAACCCACATCCCCCTCGGTCTACCGACATCTCTCTTCCCAGTAGGGTCGGTAGATAGCCCAAGGCAGCCACAGATAGACGAATATCAGGTGTGTACACTATCTCTCCTTCTGTAGTCTTCAATCTTCTGGTGCAATGATACAATGTTTAAATCGCATCTAATATCCTCGTTCCTTCTCCGTTCCAAGAGAGAACAACCTTGCGTTCCTCTTAGAAATTACATTTCGGCTACCTGAATCCTCTGCACCAAGAGTCCATATCTCACTAGTATACAGGAATGTGGGGACAGCCACAGTTTTATAAAAGTTAATTCGGGTATCCTTCCGTGTTTTATTTTTCATGCACCTACAGTATGAATCGTTCCATAGATGCGTCTAAAAGAAATCATAGAAAAGAAATCTAAAGAAAAAAGAAATCTTAGAAAATGAAAGAGGAGAAGAATAAAGGGTAAAAGAAGTGCAAGAATTTAAAAAATATAGATCGCTTATTTAGGCCGAGATTTCAAGTTCAGCATTGTAATCTCCAGTTGGAATGATATACACACATAACTAGGACTAATTGTTATATTCATTATTGTGTTGAGAGCGTTGAAAACACATTTAATTCACTTGGCATACAATTAGCCGACAACGTAGTATTATAATGGCAGTGTAAACGTTTTCAGTGAAACAAGTGTGAGGCAATTCTCACTGCACACTGCCGTCAGTTGAACCGTTGAAACGGAGAACAATGGTAGCGAACTGACACCTGGTGAGTGACGGCGCCGAGTAGCGAGCTTTTACATTGACGTGCTTGCAATATGCCCCTTATGTGAAAATAATGCAGGTACAATTCTGATCGTTGATCGAATAACGTAACGAATATAATAAATACGTAACACTAAAGTGTGTGGATTACGACAGAGCTTATGACACAAAAAACAATCTTTAATTACAAACCAATAAATCATAAATCAATTCCTACCCCGGAGCTATTAAAAATTTCAACAAAATTCCATAATTACTTAAAGTAGGCCTACTCAGCCATGGATCCACGGAGGAATGGGGTAAATTTCCTCCCCAAATTGTCACATCAGACAAAATTTTTTAGTTGTTTTGTGATTGTATATTTGATACAAGATTTATATCACGTTATGCGGGTTCATAGATTTTCTCTAAAATTACTTTAATCGTAACTATACCTTACCACCATGTTAATTTTTGTTTGATGCATAACTTAAATGAGTAGTGTGTACTTTAACCTGTAAGTGTTTGTTACTAAAGAACATGAAATGACAGATATCATTTTATGCTTGTATGTTAATAAATTTACTGTGTTGATAATAACGCACTGTATTTTTATCTGCACTTATTCCTATCATTTATACTGGAGACCAGTCATAGGCACCTTTGAATTTATGGGGGCGCATATTATAACTGAGGACCAGTTCGATGGGCGCACCTCTCCCCGCCCCACCGATGGAAAATAGAAAGGTGCGGAGTTCAACAGCCGTACGTTACAAACATTAACTGTCGCTTCATAATACCCTTGCGCTTATATTTAGCGACGTGGAACACAAAATCAAAAAAAGCTTTGCAGTATTTAGTATTTTTCATATTAACTTGTGAAAATTTTTCACATTAGGAGTAGGTCATAAACAATCTGTCATCATGCAAACGCACGTTAAAACCAACAAAACTTTAAGCGAAAAAAATGGTTAAACAGGAAAAACATTTTAATAAAAATAAATTAAAGAACTTACCACAATGATACTATTTATTTTCAAAAAGTGCACAGAAATGTAAAATTTGAAAAAATCACATTTAAAACATAAATAAAGGTTCCAGTTCATTTTCTTGAAAAAAAAACTAACAGTAATTACTGTAAAAGAAAAAAAGAAAATTTGAAACGTGCAATTTAATGTGAGACTTGACACTGCACATCGCTGATAATTTCTTGGTTATAAATTGGTCGCTGATAAAATTACAAATTGGTTCGCCGGGGCGTCAACCTTACCGACGCCAACGGGCGCAGAGTTGCCGACTGCTGCTGTAAACCGTTAAAGAATGGTCCAAATTTTCATACCCCCCCCACCCTCTATAAGCGTCAACTCTTTCCCTCCACAAAATTGCTTGCTGGATCAGCCCCTATGCCTATTTATAAGCCACTTGCCCGTGTTAGAATAACGCTTATAAATAATTGTACAAATAAAAGGAATTTACAATATTTGTAAATTAATAAAATTATAGTTTTTTAGTAATCACTCAACATTTGTAAATAACGTTAGTATTTGTAGCATTAAAAAACAGTTAAACATGCGCCAGAAAATAAAGGCAACTCCTATTAATTTGTCTTTATCTTTTTTGTGACACATTTTCCCTTACAGGGTAATCTATGTCATGACTCCTCTAGTCTAATTTTTCTAAGGCTAAGTCGTCTTTGCAAAGGTAAACTAGCAGTTTCTTGACATTAATTCGAAAAAGTGAGAAGATTTTATTGCAAGATTTTACATAAAAAGTCGGTATAGAGAACCATACATGACTTCCATGTAATCTTTTATTTAAACAACGCCAAAGAAAGCGAATACCGCCCAGCGTTTATCTGTGAATTTCTGAAAACGAAAAATTATTTTCTTTACTTATCCGTGGTTGCATAGTGTGGAACGATATCAATTGTTAATATTTTATTGAAATTTTTAAGTTTTCGGTCGAATGAATTTATAACATCAATACAAAAAATTACCCCTCCCCCTTCAATTACCCTTTTCATTTATAGATAAATCATCTACCTTTCTACAGTGGATTATTATGACCTTTTCAGGATACTTTATTTTTCAAAATTAAGTATTTACTCTTGTTAAAAAGGTAAAACGTTGAAGGTAAACTACCCCTTCCCCTTAACCGATCTTCACCAAAAATCTTCCCCTTAACCGATCACCAAAACCAATCCTCTACAACTCGGGCACATATTCAAAACATTATTTGATTCTGTTTGAGTTTTCGGCAGTTATCGTTCGCCATAGAAACAATTCCACACACACACGCACACACATTTTTCGGAAAATGACTTTTCTTCATGTTTGAGAGCAGTACAATCAGAATCAGCCCTTATCTCGAACACGATTTTTTTGGCGATCGCGGAACATGGAAGTAAAAATAACATACTTCAACTCAAACCATAAGTCGCTTGAAAAATTCTTGACATAACACCCTTAAATTAAATTGAGAAGGGGTAATAAAACAGGTGTTTTAAAAATATTATTAGATAGACTTGTTGTTACAAGATATATTAAGAATACAAATTTAGAATTAAATTGAGTCTTAATGATATTAAACTTATTATGAAAAACCGTTGATCAAGTTAGAATGTTTTGAACTCAGGGCTTTCCATATTTTTTCAGACCTTATACTGCACATTGGTTTACTAAAAAACGTCGAACGCAAAGAATTTATAAGACAAGAATCCTGAATTTCTCATTTGTCTGAGGAAAATGGAAAGTCCAAGCTTCCAGCTAGTCTCATCTCCCCCCCCCCCCGAGCAACTCTTAATTACGCCACTGTAACAATAGGATGCAGTATTACAGCCGACTAAATTCAACTGTATTCCCGCCTGTAATACTCCAAAGACAAGCCGGTTTAGGATCATTTCCCTTACGCCATAACCTGTACTGGTGGTGGCTACTGCTGCCCTCCACCAAGAATATTTATCGACCTTCCGGTTTAGATCCGTACTGTTCTGCATCAACAGGGTCACTTCCTGTTGGATGTGGCACTTCAACACGCAGTACGGTCTTGGCAGGAGAGAGGCTAAGTTCTCCTTTGGGAGCTAACGTCACTTCATCCAACCCTGGGAACTTGTGAGGACCAGTGCCCAGTCAACCCGGTACAAAGACACTACCTCTCCAACTTCCCTCGACAACTAGCTAGACTTATTTAAAATAACTTTTACTAACACTCGTACCAACGTTATTAAACAGTAGTTATTAGTATTATTATTCCGGCCGTACAGTGTTTACACATTTTCGGAACAAAAGATTACATAAGTGATTGAATTCTCATCTTCTACTGCTGCTTGTACATCCAAAGATATTCTTAAATTTCTCGTTCCCTCGGTATGGTCTGAATTTCTTCTATCCAGATGATAGGTGGTCTTTCTCTTTTCCTTCTTCCTGGTGAGGTCCATTCCATAACTCTCCTCGGCAACCATTGCAGTGCCATTCTTTTCGTGTGTCCATACTATTGTAATATTAATTTTGTTTGGATAAAATCAACAATTGAATTTTTCTCATTCATTCTGTCCTTAGTGACTTCATTTCTAATTTCCAGTAGACTAATTAAACAGTGTGTCTGATAATGCAAGCAACGACGTTGTGAACAAGTTGCATAAGTTCAACCTTATGTGCGGGACCATTAGGCGAACCCTTAAGTCAGCAAGTAACGGAACACGCCTAAAATTCTACAAAGTATTGGCTCTTACCACACTTCTGTATGGGTCTGAGAATTGGACTTTAACGAAAGGGCAGGCAAGTCGCATCCAAGCGGCTGAAATGAGATTTCTCAGGCAAGTGGCAGGGTATACTCTCCATGATCATAGAGATATACAGATATACGGCAGAAACTGAATATTATGAGTATACTCGACAGGATTGCCCAGTATCGGCTGAATTGGTGGGAAAATATTTGCCGAATGGATGACTGCTGCATCCCCAAACAACTGTGGAACTATAAGCCGAGGGGACAGAGAGGTGTGGGACGTTCGAGGAACCGCTGGAGTGACCAGCTCTAATCTTTGCCTGTTTGAGACCGGAACAAACCATCCTTGGTTTAATCCTTAAAGATGATGATGACTAATTAAACAGTAGTTTAACGTTTAAAATGTTCAATGAGAAAAACTAAACGTTTATTATTATACTTCGTAGGGTTAGACGAGCGGAATCAATGTCGTTAAAATTAAATTTGTTAAAACAGACGTTTAGACAGTACCATCAGCCACTACCGTCTGTAACGTCTACCACCATACGTTAGCGAAGCTTGATTTTTACACTAAAGGTGGTAGTCGATGGCACTGCCGAAACGTCTGTTTTTGTTGAAAACAATGAATCACGGTCAAACAGCTCGGTAATGAATTTTAAGCGTTTATTAAGCACACAAAACAAATAAAGATGTCCCAAGAGGAGAGAGTGAGAGAGACAGAGAGAATCTACAGCGACAGGAAGTCCGTTGTCGCCTGGTGTCTACAACGTATACTTAATTTGCTTCTTCTTTTAATTTTAATTTTATCCGGTCACCGCCATTGTTATACGGACAGAGGTAATCAGTCATTGTCCGTCCGTCCGTCCTATCGAGATCACACGAATTAAGAAAGTCAGCGGTGAAACCGAACCGAAGCGAGGCGAGGAACTGTTGTGGAGCTTCACCGTCACTCTTCACTTTCGTCACAATCGCCGCCACGCGTTCTTCATGTTCACCTGACTGTAACCTATACACTACCAACTAACATACGTGTATGCTTTTTTCTCTTTTAATTAGCTCCTCGTGAGTGCACATGAAATTCTTTCTCGTTTAATGACGGTAATCTGCATGCGATAAAAAAGTCTTAATCGTTGAAGGTCTTGGTCGTGTTTGTCTTTGCACCTAGAAATGCATGTACACATATTCATTCAGCCGAGAGAATTTCTCCAAGACAAGAGTCTGACATAATCACTCAACGTAGCCCAGCTGGTGTGTTAAAATAAGCCTCGTAAACAAATCGTACGAATAAAAGGAATTACAATATTTATGTGAACAAGCCTTGATCGAAAAAAGGACAGCTTTGAACTGCAACTGCTATTACCACAATGCTAAGCAATTATAAGAAAAACCATTTCGATTATCTGTTTAAATGTCTACTTGCCTTTGCACGTAGAAGTGCATTTACATTTATTCATTCAGGCGAGAAATTAAAAAATTTGACCAAGATAAGAGTCCGACATCTGTTTGAAATCAATATAGAGAATGAAGACGAAAAAGAAGAGATTTTCGGCACAGCTTTGAATTGCAACTGGTATTACCATGATGCTAAGCGATTTTAAGAAAAAACATTTTGATATCTATTTAAATGTCTACTTGTATTTGTACGTAAAAGTGCACTTTTATTCATTCATTCAGACGAGAAGTTAAAAAGTTCCTCCAAGATAAGAGTCTGACATCTGTAATATACTTCTAGAGGCCTTTGTAAAAAAGTTAAATTATTTATTTAAAATTATGTTGGCCTACGAGCATGTGAGAAATAAGATCACAAACTACTTTGATCAAATATGATATTAATAATTTATATAATAGTTTATGGTACTTATTCCAGTGTACCGACTCTTGATTTACCTCAGGGCGCCAGTAATAATAAACACAAATTAAAGTATGTTAATCAACTTTTTAATGAGCAATTTGTGTTTATACATTACAAAATTTCTTTATATGACTTGAATCGTTTTATCTTACAAATTGAATATTATTAATTAGCAATGAATCCTTTATGACAGATTGAGTCACTATATTGCATACAGACATACATTTTTATCAAACACATAGAATTAAATGTTCATTATTCATTACTTGCGTAAGATTCCTTCCAAAGTGCGTGGTCCTGAAGCTATTGTAGATCGGTGATTCGTCAGCAGCCGTCGTCGAGTTGATCCTGGTTAACACTGCACAATTCACTTTATCACAAGTGCACTACACTAACATATGGATTATACCTATAACTATGTTGTATAATTACACACTGGACACAAAGATGGCTGAATATAACTTAAGTGCATTTAACTCAGTTCACGTCGCGTTTGGCTCGACTAATTGATACCGTCGTAACTTTCTTTCGAACTCCTTCGCCTTCTTCCGCGATTTACCGCTACGTATAGAATTAATAGAACTTCATATGTATTATTATTTCTTATTGTTTATTATAACTCCGATCATCCACTCCTTGACTTATTACGATTTATTGAAACTTTATTTATAACTCTAGTATTAATAATTATCGCGTTCTTCTTTGTTACTTCTGAGAAATTTACTTATTCTTTATGTTATTTATTAAAATATTTAACTGACGCAAAACAACGTACGCGAGTCTCTTCGTATAATTCCGCCGATATAAAGAAGACTGCCTTATTTCTCTCTAAGCTCACAATATATACTTGCCTCGAGTCTCCCATACTTACGATCTACAGCAAAACGTTCCTATAGGTTCAAACCACCGCTAAATACAAATTCACCCAATCTGCTTAACTAAAACCTACCGCGCAGTACACGACGCTTTTTCTGATTCGCCCAACGTTTTTTCCGTGTCCACGTGTTTAAAGAAACTAGCGTCTATCGCTATCTTTCTCGCACAACTCTCTCTCTTGTCTAACGACAGCTATTGTTATATGCACTTAAGTTTACAACGTTTGGCAAACACCCTTACTATCTGAACACATAATACATTTTATGATAGTAGTGTCCCAAATCGTGCCTTAACATAAAAGTACATTCATTATTTTCGTCAGCCCCAGTGCCGGCGTTATTAACTTACTGCTTTACTCTACAGGCTTTTAACAAGTACTTTTCTTTCAATTATTGCCGCCTACGGTTCTGGCGTCTAAATGCCTCCCCGCTTTCTAAAACACACCCTTCTTTCTGCTTTCAGCATAGTTTATTTATTAAAATTATCAATTGATCAAATTTTCCGTTATACATCTGTTTTGAACCATTACAGAGAAAGATGACGAAAAAAGAAGAGTTTTTCAGGACAGGTCTGAATTGCAACGTTATTACCATAATTCTAGGTAATGTTGGAAAACACGTCTCAATATCTATTTAAAATCTGCTCGGTGTTGAAGACGTAGACAGATAATAAAGTGGACACCAAATTTAACAACTAGATAAATTTATCAACAAGCGATAGCAAAGGATAAGAGAGGTAATACCGTTATTAAAACGTCTAGGAAAAAGAAGACTCCAATTGAAAGACTGTTGATTCAGAAGCGACTTTGTAGTAAATACAGTTTATTCCATCAGTACTTTTTTCTTCTTCTTCTTCTTCTTCTTCGTTAGAAGTGTAAATCTCAAAGCCTATTACGTCGTCCGCCATTACCACTGATCTCTCCATCTTTTCATCGGTCGCCCCAGATTTCTTCTACTCTTTGGCGTATCATCATCATCATTACCTGCAAGGATTAAACCAAGGATGGTTTGTTCCGGTCTCAAAGACGCAAAGTCTAGAGCTGGTCAGTCCAATGCTTTCTCGGACGTCCCACACCTCTCCGTCCCTTCGGCTTATAGTGATAGTTGTTTGGGGATGCGGCAGTCATCCATTCGGCAGAGATGTTCTCACCAATTCAGCCGATACTGGGCAATCCTGTCTAGTGTGCTCATAATATTCAGTACCCTTAGGTATATATTGGCATATAGTTTTTAGTTTTTGCTTTCACGTGTGGTTTTCTTTATGAGTCCAGACGTTCTACGTGATCAAACCATTTCTGTCTGTAATCCCTTACTATGTCACTGATGGGTCGGACAGTTAACTCATGACAGATGTCCTTTTCCTAAATAACCTGGTATACCCGGCTACTGATCGAAGGAGCCTCATCTCTTTGATCATCATAAAAAAAATCATCATCTCCACTTCACGGCTTAGGCTGCACTGCCTGTTCCGGATACCATCTCGTCCTCGGACGCCCCACACTACAATACCCTGTGGGTTTATAATTCAAGGCAAGTTTGGGAAGGCGATCTTGCTGCATTCTTCCCGAATGCTTACAGCAGTTGGCGTTGTATAAATAAGAAAATAATTTTAATTTATTTTCAGGCTATGCGTTTAGATTATGCCGGAAGGCTACCAAAACCAAATCACTATCCTGTCGGGCCAGATTCACACAATACAGTAAAGTAGTCAAATTGGAATGCGGGAGAGACTGTAGCTGTTAACGGACTATCGGAAACAGGGAAAAGATTAGAAAACTCATTCATAAACTTTCATGGTTTTCGTCAATAATAACAACACTGTTTTTCGATACAACAAACGTCTTTTAATTAATTTTATCACCAAATATTTCACACTAGACCGAGAGTAGCCACTGTTCGGTCTTAGTCTAGGTACTGAACATGGCTCACCGTAGTATGGCGGTAAACGTTTGGCATTAAAAGTAATAAAATGACGCGTGTTGGACCAAAAATCGATGTTGCTATTGTTATAGGATGGACATTTTTGAAGACAATTCTGACAACCAGAAGAGTATCAGAGAATGTGTTTACATTTTATTTGAGGGCAACAAGAGTTGTACGAACAGTTTAAAAAAATATCGACCACTATAAACAAAATACGAACGCCTTCGATAGACGCCTGAGAATAATAGAACCAGAAAGGACAGCAAACATCTTTACCTATCAGAAGAACAGGAACACAGAAGTACCGCGGGTGAAAGAAGTCCATCAGGATGTAGAAAAATGTGGACTCAGGGAATAAAATACAGGAAACTGTGAAATGTTTAGAAGAAAAATGCAGAGGCGAAGGAGAAAAGAACTTCAGAAGGTGAAGAACGATGTGTAATTGGAGTCCATAGACGGCTGAAACGAAAAAGAAAGTAGGGAAAATTGAATAAAATTTGAGAAGAAAGAAATGTAAGTATGTGTATAAAACTTAAAAAAAATGTGAACTGCTAAGCAGCAAAAAAAAGTTGATAAACAGAAAAATAAATATCAGAGACAGTGGTAATATCCGAAGGAGGGGTCGGTCCAAAAAACGATGGGTGGATGATCTTAAGGACGACCTTCACAGACTCGGTGTAAGAAGATGGAGACTGAGAGCTGAGGTTCGAGACGACTGGAGACGGATTGTCTAAGAGGCCAAGGCTCTCCAAGTGCCAATTAAGAAGAAGAAGAAGAAGAAGAAGAAGAAGAAGAAGAAGAAGAAGAAGTGGTAATATCCACTTAAACGTATGATATATTTTATAGTGTCTAATTCTGAGTGCAAGTGATTACACCACAACCGAAACTAAAGTTCGGATATTCTGTTTCTTTAACTTATATAAATTCTCCTTTCAGTTCACTAATATAATAAGTGTCAGAAGATATCGGATATACGTTGTCTTCCATAAAAGGACGGCATTATGCGTGAAAGTGACACTGGGACACCCACTCGTTGGGACACCCACTCGCTCGTTGTTTTTATGGTCCGAATCCTGTTGGAGATCAAAATATACCTGTTGCTTCCTCACGCATACATTACGTTTTTCATACATATGTATTCATTATACAAAAAACGTTAGGCCTGGCCTACATTAAGTGGGTGTGTAACGTATGTGTGAAAGCGTCTCATCGTAGACGTGAAAGATCAATGCCAACCTATTGACAATTCACACAATGGATACTAGATCACGACACCATGTAATTTTCACCGCTTTTTGTGTCCTATGGACGATTAATCCACCCACCCACCGAGACAGGCTCCACTCAACAACACGCGCACGCCTGCAAATATCCAACGTAGTAATGTGTTTACACACGTAGGGAAATGTTGTCTTTTTTCTTGCGACCTCAATTCGGGGGGTTTGGTGAATGGCCATTTACTGAGGTCGCGGATCGTCTTTCTGTTAATGACGCTCTAATGTAAATTTAAGAAATAATTTCTGCTAACACTTAATCCCAGAATATCTTTCTTCGTGTTTTCCTTGCATTCCTCACCTTAGTCTGTTCAACTAATCCCATATAGATTTTGTATTTGTGTCATCTCTTCTAGGTTAGCAGCCCATAGGCTGGTTGGCAGCAGCTCGCCATTCTTCACGGTTCTCTGCTTTTCTTTTCAACTCACAATATGATGTGCAGTTCATATCGACCATAAGCTGTTTCATGTAGTCTAAACGGGGTCGTCTTCTGTGATTCTTCCCTTCAATTGTGCCTTCTATTATTCTCTTAACCAACCCATTGTGTCGTAGTATATGCCCTATAAACTTAGTTCTTTTAAATTTCGTAGGAAACTCTTCTCCTCCTGAGCTCTTCTAAAGACTTCCTCATTCGATATTTCTTCCCTCCAGCTTATCTTGAATATTCTTTTGAAGCACCAGGTCTCAAATGCTTGGAGTCTTTTCTTGTCATTTTCTCCAGTTGTCCAAGATTCACTCCCGTACAGGGCAACACTCCATACGTATGTCCTTACTAGATTCTTCCTTATTTTTAGGCTGATAGTGTTTGAAGTGAAGAGGTTTTTCTGTTTGTTGGAAGCAATTTTAGCCTGGTTAATTCTGCTTATAATTTCCTTATTGCTACGTCCATCACTTGTGATTTTACTTCCTAGATAGTTATATTCTTTAAATGCCTGGCGAATATTAATTCCAAGAGTTTTTCTGACTGCATCTTATTTGTGTCATATGCTTTAAGTATTCCAGCTATCGTTTGCTTGGATATTGTTATCCATAACGTACCCGCGTATCGCTAAGAATTTATAAACACTATTCCGACGCGGAACTCTACCATTTTGGTAGATAAAAATGTTACCTTATTGCCTGAGCTAGCTTTCGTTCATTGCGAGTTTCATCAGAGCTGCCGCTAGGAGCGCTGTCTGTTCTGTTTTTTTCTTCTATGTCTTGTTTACAGTTGTTCACTGTAAATTTTTCACTGGGGGATACTGCCTGATTAATAGGTGCTTCTTTGGTCTCAGACTCCTGTTCCAGAGCAGAACAATTGCCAGGAGCATCAAGCTGCTTCTGTATAAAACACTGATCCGCCCAGTTCTCACCTATGGTTCTGAGACCTGGACCATTTCTAGAAAGTCTGAGTCAAGCTTGCTGGTTCATGAACGCAAAATCCTCCGCTGGATTTTTGTTTCAATATGTGTGGGAGGTGAATGTGAAAAGGACCAACGAAGAACTGAAGACTCTTCTGAACGAACCAGATATTGTGAAAATTATAAAACTTGGCAGACTCAGGTGGGCTGGACATGTGATCAGAATGGTGGAGAATGAAATATCCAGAAAGTGTAGCGGCTCTTGTCGCAAGGTCGCTACGTAAAATTTAAGACTAAGTTAATTAACCTAGAGGAAGCGAAAAGTGTGCTGGAGCCCAAACAGAGTGACAGGATTTGCAATCAACACTCTTTTAACCAGTAACAAAATTTATTAGAGTTTAAGTTGTGACACAATGTTCCAATCATGTTGCGTTTTATGTACAGTGATTAATTTATATTGTTGTAAGAAGAATAACATAAGATATACATACATTAATGTGCAGACCAACATACTCCATGAGGGCGAACACGCGAACATGCTTACAGTTGAAATAACGAACCAATTAAGTTAACCCCACCCCTTAATGAAAATAAGAATAACCCTTCAAACTAATTATAATAAATAAGGGTAATACAGATCAGACTCGAAATAGTTTATGGGAGGAAACCATGCTCTCGCAAAACAATTTAACTACTCCCTCATGGTGTATGTCAGACCAGTTACAGAGTAGTCAGTTACAATTTTTTAACAACTTGAGTTCTTGTGATTTGAAATATTTTAAGTTCTTAACACAGATATTTAATGTGAACACAAGGGTAGCCGGTCTATGGAGTTGATGCTGATTGAAGAGTGATAATTAAAACGTTCCTACCTCAAGCGGGAAGAACTCAAAGCGGTACCGTGATGAACAGTGTACTAGGAGAGTTGCAAATGTCCCTGTATTGCGATGATTGTCCACTGGCTCTCGTTCCGGGCATATCTTGGTCCTTCGGTGTGTTAGGTTGGCTCAGCATTCCTAGGTCTGACGGCTTCGGGGAGCATTCTGGTGCACTGCTCTGCGGGTAGTCACCGGTGTTAATGTGACTACCTCTCTTTCCCTTTCTACTGGCTGGTGCAGGGACCCTATAACATTTTATTTGGGGATTAGCCGCCAGTTAATACACCTACACATAACACTCTCTCGCCTCGGAACACAAACACCGCAATCACTTTCACAATCTTTTATTAACACCTTATTCGCTCTAATTAATTCAATATTGCTTAGCTTCATTAGATTATAGTAATTAATTTCAATTAACTTTATTGGAATAAGTGTTAACAAGCAACAATTGTTTCCAGACAGGAAGTAACGAGCAGATTAAATTTTACAAGGCATGAGTTTTAATTAAATAAGTTTTACATGAGTCTAAGCCACACACACCCTTACACAATAATAACACACATACTCCATAATTAAATAAACATAGATTAATATAATTAAGTCCACACTAACCTGAACATCTCTACAAGATTACAGACGCATGTTAAGAAGATCTACACACATTCTGGGCCGTCAGACCAATGGAACTTTCAGATCGAAGGCTGGCAGAGAAATGAGGACGAGGCATGAATTAGTTGGTCCCACATCCTGCATAAAACAACCTGTCCCAATTTGCAAAAAATAAGCCTTTGGTTAAACTAATTGTGAACAACGCACAGCGATCAGCTGACACGGCAGACTAGGCACACTAGATCGCGTCGCCGACCGTCGACGAGGCCGTGGCAAGGACTGCTGCTAACCGCGTTGGCAGCACTGAACAAATTTAACAAACCCCGGTACAAAAGGCACTCACAAAACAGATCTATGGGACCAGGAGAGTTGGTAGACCCAAACTACATTGGGAAGACGATGTGAACTCTGATGGGCGCCATATCCTTGGGATCCGGAACTGGAGAGCAGCTGCACTTGACCGGGACAACTGGTGGAGGCTGTTAAAGGAGGCCTTGACTCAGAAATGGGTTGTTGCGCCGCTGAAGAAGAAGATACTGCCTGATTATTGGCGCAGGACCAAGTTAACACTTCAGCTGGGCTGGAGCTGATGTGCTCGGGGCTAACAATGTTTTGCCCTTCGAAGGGAAACCAGGGCAGCCAAACCCTGATGTGTGGATACACAGAGGTGCAGTGTCCTAGTAGCAGCCGTGGAAGGGAACCTGAGGCCTCTTTCATAGCTAGTAGCTATCCCGACTGGTACCGTTCATCGACGAAGTGAGCTCAAGTAACTCATATCGTGAATAGTAACTAGTGGAACGTGGCAAGACATGCCTTGAGTTGGTGAACCCTGCTGGGTAGTCCGGGGATAGGCGCGACGGACACGATTGCTGATAGTCTTCCGGGGACAAAAGGTTCCACCCAGACATAGAATGCCCTTCGGAGCGCAGGAGGTACCTCGTCTATCAGCGCCATAGGTGTTGATGATCGGTAAATGTGTATGTTTGCCGTTGAGCAAAAGGCGATGAGCAGTATATTGAGATCCTTATAGCGCCATGTGAAAGTTAACGAACGTTCCAAGTGATCACAGTGTTCCTAAGGATCGCCTTCTTGTTTCGATATGCTCTTCTTCGAGCATACATTGTTTCCGTCAAGGTGTTCTACGCCTTGTTCTTCTACTGGTTTATGTGTTATGGAGTACGTCCAAGCAGGTAGACGCAGTGGCGGAGTAGAAGCCAATAGCGCTTCACGTCCAGTCACACTCGTGCTCCCCTTTTTGGCGGACTGGAGTCCAGGGTGTTGGCGGAGTTATGTTCTACGGCGGGAGAAAGGAGGACACTTATGGCAGCTTATTGATGACCAAGAGAGGACATCGGCGTTTACATTGGTCGGGTGTGGTGAAGTCCTGCTATCGGCGCCAGAATGTGGAAGAGAAGATCATTGATCTTTCGGCGTAGACAGGACGGGTACCTGGAGTTAAGCCCGGAGGTCGGGCCCGTCTACCATTCTTGAGTTTGTGGATCGTCGGATGCCCACGCGATGTGTGCAAAGGTAGTACCACGGGATCAAAAATCGGCTCAGTCGAAGTCCACTTCTTCGGCGTTCACGAGTTCGAAACTGGTTTCGCGGGGATTGTGGTCTCACGCGGTTTTCGTGGTCCTAAGGATCGCCTTCTTGTTTCGATATGCTCTTCTTCGAGCATACATTGTTTCCGTCAAGGTGTTCTACGCCTTGTTCTTCTACTGGTTTATGTTTTATGGAGTACGTCCAAGCAGGTAGACGCAGTGGCGGATTAGAAGCGCGTGGTGCCCTATGCTGCCATCAGAGTGGTGCCCAACCCGCGATTCAAAATTCAACCTTTTATCCATTACTTACAGAAATAGCATTCACAACTTCGAAAGTTAACAATTATTTTATTAAACTCTCAAAGTACAACAAATGTTTAGCTAAACAGTGACAACTAATTAGCTATGACATAGTAGTAGGCCTACTTAAGCTAACAAAATACTAACCGATCCATTTCTTTCTTGATTTTGTCTTAACGAAGTCTTGTATAATTCCTTCTGAATCGAACGATTCAATTATCTAGCTTTCAATATTGAAGCTTGCTAACGAAGATAATCTCTCATATTCCGTAGTTGAACTCAACATATATTTAATGCGTTTTTATACGGAAAATGATCTTTCAGATTCGCAGTTAGCTATTGGAATCGTCAAAAGCAGTCGATAAGCAATGTATATAGTCGTAAACAATTCAACCGTTTTACAATCAATAATCCTGTTTAATACTTTGAGCGTACAAACTGTAGTATCATGGAATGTGTCATCTTCATTCGAACGATTTGAAAAAAAAACTCGTTCTTGCAGTTTTACTCGTGGCACAAAGTGCTTCAATTCTATTAGAAGATCGTTATGCAAATCAGAAATTTAATTAAGAAAGTTGTTTTAGTGGTTATAATTACAAACAGAGTTAACACTGTTGCACACCACTATAGAAAAATTATTCCAATTAGCGCTCTCAAGCTTCACAGCTCATCGTCAGATCGGAAATCACATGCTTTAGATCGGAAATCATCAGATCACAAGCTTCACAGCTCATCATTTCCGATCAGATGATGAGCTGTGAAGCTTGAAAGCGCTAATCGGAATAATTTTTCTATAGTGGTGTGCAACAGTGTTAACTCTGTTCGTTATCCAAATCGTTCGAGTAAACTTATAACTGGAGAGCTTTCGCTTGATTTTACAACTCGACACTCGCCATGGGTAATAACTGCGTAAGAAAACCAAACAATTTCATAATATGATCATAATCTTTGTTTCGCTTAGTCAATGGTGCCCCCTGTGACAGCTGAGGGCCTGGTGCCCGGTGCTGCAGCATACCCTAGCTTTATGGATAATCCACCACTGGGCAGACAAAACACAAAAACATGTGAAATTAATAACATGACTTTGTAAAACTGTAATAGGTTTTTGCCACACAGTTTACGTAAGTAGATGATGACAAGTTTAAAATAAATTTTTAAAATTACAAGGTCAATAATTTAAACTCTGTAATGACGTTTAATACTTTCACTGTTTCCGCTTCAAATCGTGACAAAGAACATCTCTTTATCCATGTATGGATGAAAGCCATTAATTTAGCGAAACAGGAGGACACGGTTTGTGCGTGTTCGCTAATGGAACACGTGTGTGTGCAGCGTGTCATACAGAAGTGCCCAGTCATTTCAATCAAACCGTTCTACCGGTCACTTGGCGTGAGACGTCTCCGCAAGCTAAACTGGCGTTCCAATCGGTCCATATAATTAATTTGTGGTTAGAGTTGACTTTGTTTTGCTTACTCAACGTAGTGTTTTAGCCAACAGCGTGATTTCACTTCATGACCTTTCACTCATACAGATGTGTCGGTGTGTGTGTGTGTGTGTGTGTGTGTTTTTATCAAAGCAATGATATTCGTTTCCAATAATCTCTGCCATTCAAACGCCAACCTCGTCTAGATGGGATGCATCCTATTTACGAAGAAGTGTTGTTGGTGATAAAATTACTCCCCTAGTCTTTTCTGAGGGCTAGTGGATAGACAAAGGATCAGTGCATGTCTTGCCCTTGGAGTGAGTATTCAAACTGAAAATTCTAAGTTGAGACATATAAAACTTTCAAATATCTTGATAGAATAGTGGATATAATTGTAGAGAAAGAAAGGAGTAAAAAAAAAAACGGAAAGTAACAATTGTTATTCTGAAAGAAAAGTTCGTATTCAAAGAATGAAAAAGAGATTCTTGGACGAAACTATGCGAAAGGGCTTTGTTTAATTTACACATTTAATTTTGGACATGTCGAAAGACAGAAAATATTAATAAGTAGGATTTTGCAGACAAAGCTTCAACAGTGATTATCGTCTATATGAATAAGGATTCTATAGCATCCATTATATACACACCACCTAGGTTTAAAAACATATTGTGAATGAAAACCAACAATTCTAACAACAAATAAAAGAATTTGTGTGTTTAGATTGGCAAGTGTTAAGATGTATATGCTATTCATTATAGCAGTCGCAGTTTTATTCCTGACTAGTGTTTTCGAGCAACTGTCTCATCCTCAGATTGAATACTAAGCTACAAACTGCTCTGGCTTAGCAGTATATTAGCATCTAATAATGTAGTCATGCTTCTGTTTTGGTTTCCGGTTATTAGGTCGTTGTTCTCTTCCGTTTATTAGCAGGCGTTTCAGATATTCAGCATTAAGCCTTCTTCAAAGGATACTGACCTTCACAGGATTGATAAAAACGTCGCTGCCTACTTATAATTATTTGAGTCAGCCGGCGAACAGCAATATAGGCACTGTAGGAGACTAACTCAGACGTAGTCGACATTTCTGGAAGAACACAACAATGGACAAGGCATATCAATTTATGCAACTATTCAAGGAGAACATTTTGAAGAGTGTCTTCAAGGTACGCTGTTATGTATAATTGTATAATTACGATTGGTTTGAAACTTCGGAAACGATGATTTTGATTAAGTTTAGAATTATGACAATTTCTTCCCTATTTTGTTCTATTATATTCAATAAAAGTAGAATTTTTAAACCGTTTTAGCGTACTTGTTAATTTAATTACACCAATTTGCTTAAAATTAAATTCATTAAAGATTTTTCCAAAAATAAGAAAGACTATTTTTGACAGTTATTTATTGGTTTAACTGTTATCAATAGTTACTATTACGTACGGAAAGTAAAAACAGAAAAAATGAAAAGTGCTGTGAAATATTTTGACAAGGATCGTTGAATGGGTCCTACGTACTGAGTAGTTAAAAACAAAGTACTGTATATGTATCTGTATATGTGTACCAAAAATCTTCGCTTGTATATGTGTTTGCAAACACCTTCATTAGAACACTGGAGTTAGGTATATAACTTATATAGTAGAAAACGATATAACGATATGACAGAGTATTTAACGGAAGTTGAGCTATGTGTTTGAAAAACCTTTTTGCGCTGGTTATAAAGCATCATGGGAAACATAACAAGAGTGTTAACAGGAATCAGTCACAACGGAAAAAGATTAAGAAAAATTAGAAATTAAAGAATAGAAGTATAGAGGAAATAAATTTAAAAAAATACGCGAAATTGAAACAATCTTGAAGTACAGTGCACTGACGTAACCATCAGACACGTAAACATCAGTTTTCTTTGTCAGAGTGTCAATGGCGTCTGTTGTCAGTCTCGGTGACCCGGTTTCAAACGCAACTTGATTTCGATTAGGTACGTTTCCCTTAGGTTATACGTGTCAGTCCAGTCTGTTTGGTATCGACCGACTGTCAAAGGAATTACGTAATGTATATTCTGATATAAGAAAATCATAATATTCAAATTTTGTAGTTGTGATATGGCGCGTTATTGCTTAGGATTAAGCCCCAATTTGAATCCTGATTGTTTTTCACGACATTCGGCAGATTCATACCTGCCACATCTTGTTTTCACTTATGACGATTTCGAAATCTCGCAGCGTTCACTGGCAAACTAACCTTCAGCTGTACGAAACGTTTATCCAGACGGTGGTATCCTGTGACTCACTGCTGCACCATAACAGAGAAATCTTGCTGCGTACTGGACATCTTTGTTGTGGAAAGTGATACGTAGAACATGCGGACTGGTAAACAAGGGGAATGAATGCGATTAAATGATGATCACTACTAGCTGTGCAAAAGAATTGTAACTCTTGGAAATCTAAAACGTCGGGCAGGGGATGTTTCGCGAATGACGGAAGACAGAAGATCTTCTAATTCTATGGCGTCACAGTTTGGAGACGAACCTTAGCCTCCATAATTATCCACCTCCATTTTTCCCTGTCCTTGGCGAACGATGTCCATCGTTTTATTTTAACTAAAGTATCAGCATCCCTCGCCACCGCGTCAATCCAACGATGCTTGAGTCTTCCGACAGGCCTTCTACCCTCGATTTGACTAAACAGTACCTTCCTAGGTATTCGGTTGCCTTCCATCCAAATGATGTGTCCTGTCCATCGCAATCTACGCAGTCGGATGGTGGTGGCCAGATCATTGTCTTTATACAGCTTGTATAGTTCCTCATTATGACGCATTCTCCATATCCCATTGACTTGGATTGGTCCATATATTCTCCTTAAAATTCTCCTTAAAAGCAACAAAATTGACTATGTTAGCTGCTTGTTTGTTCAGGGTCCAACTGTCGGTCTAATCATAACCTTATATAATATATCCATGGACTGATGGTTGTTATTCCTTGCCTTGAATATAGTTGTCAACGAAGCATATGCTCTATTTGCGGCCTGTATCCTTTTCCTTATTTCGTTTATTTCTTGTGCCATCCAACATCCCAAATATTTAAACTGACCAAAGAAGATGAATATGACCAAGAAAAACGACCAGTGGGAAAACTAAGATTGGAGTGGAGGGATGTGCAGTGCTAACAAACCAAACCATTCATTATAGAGGTTGGGAGGGAGGTGACCTTGACACTTGGAAGCGGTCAGTAAACCAGGGCTCCGGTGTGAACCGTAGCGTCTTCAAAATGGAACGGAATTAACTCTTCCAGAATAAGTCTTCTCACTCAGGGTGACTAGTTACATGACGATATTAAGTAACGTCTCCGTCGATATATACTGAAATTTTCCAGTTATTTATATCCATAGGCCTAGAGTACATTATTGTATCCGTAGGCCTAGAGTACATTATTGTATCCATAGGCCTAGAGTACATTATTTGTTTTTGCAAGACCCTTTATAACCTACGACCAGGGTCGGATTAGAAGCGCGCGGTGCCCTATGCTGCCATCAGACTGGTGGCCCCTCCCCGACTCAACCTTTCTTCCATTATTTACGCTGATAAATGGCATTCACAATTTCGAAAGTTAACAGTTATTTTATTAAACTCTCAAATTACAACTAATATCTAGCTAAATATTGATTACAATGACCATATTAGCATTTAAGCTTAGAAAATACAAATCGATCCATTTTTTCTCGAGTTTACCTTAACGAAGTCTTGTATAATTTCTTCTAAACAGACCGATTCAAGTATTTCGCTTTCAATACTCAACTTTGCTAACTAAGATAATCTCTCATCTCCCATAGTTGAACTCAACACATCTTTAATGCGTTTTAATACAGAAAATGCTCTTTCAGATTCGCAGTTAACTATTGGAATCGTCAAAAGCAGACGATAAGCAATATATATATTCGGAAATACATTAGTCATTTTACAGTCAATAACTCAATTTAATATTTTGAGCGGAGGAAGTGTAGAATCATGAAATCTTCATTGGAACGATTTGGAAAAAAAAGTCTTTCTTGCAATTTTACTCCTGTCACACAGTGCTTCAATTTTGTTAGAAGATCGTTATTCAAATCGATCGAGTAAACGTCTATAAGAGCTTTTGCTTGATTTTCCAACTCGACACTCTCCATGGTTAATAACTGCATAAGAAAACCAATCAATTGCGTAATGTGGTCATAAGCTTTTGGTCAATTTAGCTGGATGGTGGCCCCTTCTGACAGCTGAGGCACTGGTGCCCGATGCTGCAGCATACCCTACCTGTCCCTGCCTGCGATATTCCCTATATGAAAAGAATAGAACCACGCATTACCAGAATGGGTGCAGTCGTTTTTAACGTCCGGAGAAACACAGTACGTAGTCGGGCAATAAACTTCCGGAACGTCACTCTGGTCACGATTCTCAATGTTTACATTCTTGTATTATAATCTGTGAGATGAAGGAAGGTCAAGGTTTAGTTTAGATGGTGCCTAGGGACAGCAGGCTGGTCGGAGCGACGTATGGAAATCAGATCGCCTGAAGCTGGACTGGATTGCGCCTTGCTGCTTCTTTGAAAGTGAAATGAACTGACCGCTGAGTAATCCTCACTCGAGTCACTGTTGAAAAAAAATCAAAGATAAGCAACAGTTGTTCGCTGAAATATTATAATTAACGAACTGAAGTGAAATTTCCAATTCGATTCGTTCGTAATCAGCCAGCTGGTTTCAAGTATTTTTGTTGTTATTATTAAATGAATAAAAGTGAAAATCTCTTATAAAAAAAAACGAAAAATAGCAAGTCTGACAACTAAAAAAAAGGAGAAATTAGTATTTTCAAAACAGTTTACACGTCTGTTGTATGCTGTTTTCGTAGTACTTGGACGCATAAAGATATCAGTGCGGCTAGTGGTTTTCCTTCTTCTCGTACGTTTGTTGTTGTTGTTCCTCTTTTCTGACTTCTTTTTCCCTGCTTCTTCTATAATTTCTCATACTTGTTTATCGTTTCTGCCCCGGCTTATTTCTTTTTTTATTTTTCTTCTATATTCTTCCCTTCCCATTTTCCTTTTTTTCTTTTTCTCCTTTCGACTTCATCTTCGCCCCCTTCTCTGTTATAGCTGTTTTGGTCTGCTACACTAAGGCCCTCCTCTCTGTCATACCTTTCTCAGTAGACAGGGTGAGTTTGACAGTTGTAGTCACATTATTTTTCCACCATTTATCCATGACCCTCTTTGGACTCTTTTTAGGACAACACCAGAGTAAAACGCTTTGTTCAGTTTCTTAACAATTCTTCTGTCATCCCAAATTCTTGGCAGTCATTTTACTCTAACCTACAACGTAAGGGCAAGAAAGCTGTATACTGTACACTGTTTTACGTCCGTTTCCACATCACGTTATCACATGTTGGTTTTGTAACTCTTGGGCACTTTTCCTTTCAAATGTAATAAATCAGCTACTGTCTTGTCAAAGCTTGAAAAAATAGCAAGTCTGAGAACTATATAAACAAAAATGTAACAAAAACACCCTTTATATACCTTATTCAGCTGTTTGCTGTTCTCGCATACCTGTAGGTTCTTCTTCTTTTTCTTGTATTCCCTGTTTGTGCAGAATTCTTCTTCTCATCATCATCACCATCATCGTCGTCGTCGTCGTCGTCGTCGTCATCATCATCATCATCATCATCATCATCATCACCGTCACCATCACCGTCACCACCGTCTTCTTCTTCTTCTTCTTCTTCTTCTTCTTCTTCTTCTTCTTCTTCTTCTTCTTCTTCTTCTTCTTCTTCTTCTTCTTCTTCTTCCTCCCCCTCCTCCGTCACTTGCCCCGGTCTGTAATTTCAAACCATTTTTACTTCCATGTTCCGTAAGGAAATGAAAGTATGGTGATGGCGAAAAAATCGTGTTCGAGATAAGGGCTGATTCTGATTGTACTACCCTCAAAACATGAAGAAAAGTCATTTTCTGAAAAGTGTCTGCGTCCGTGTGTCTGTGTGCAGAATTTTTTCTATGGCGGACGATAACTGCCGCAAATTCAAACAGAATCAAATAAATTTTTGCATGTACGCCTGAGTTGTAGAGGACTCAAGGCCTGTTGACTTTGGTGAAGGTCGATTAAGGGGAAGGGGTAGTTTACCTGCAACGTTTTACGTTTGAACATGAGTAAAGTACTTAATTTGATGAATAAATTATCCTGAAAAGAAGGTCATAATAATCCACTGTAGAAAGGTAGATGACATATCTATAAATGAAAAGGGTAGTTGAAGGGGGAGGGGGTAATTTTCTATAAATAAAATGATAGTTAAAGGGGAAGGGGATAATTTTGTATATGTGTACTACGTTATCGGCAACAAAGAAGTAGTTTGTTGTTAGAATTCCTTCCCGGGCTGTTTGGCCGTGGTCCAATGTTTTCTGCAAAACCAGACGTTTCGCCAGTGCCATCGACTGCTATCATCAGTGAAAATCGAGTGCGCTAACGTGAGGTGGTATACGCTAGTGACCACAGTACTGTGGTTAAGGCTGAAGAAATAAGTAGTTTCTATGGAAATATTTCATTTCGAAAATGATTTTAAATATAAATCTTAGAACGTGGAAGTCATGTATGGTTCTCCATACCGATATTTTTGCTTGGGGTTCCTAGCTCTTTGTTCCTGTCGGTTAATATGTCAGAAGTTGTTCTACTTTCTATGTACCGTTCTACTTTTATGGCTTTCATTCAATCTACTTTCTTCGATGCTTGGATTTATAAATCCAGTCGTTCCGACTGCAGCTACGGCCGTCGTCTTCAGTGGGTCTTCCGTTCTGCTCCTCAAATGTCAGTCACCGGGGGAGCACAACGGAAAACCGACAGAAGATGACTGCCGCAATAGGATTACGGCCCAACAGCCCAGAAAATAATTTTACTGAAATTAACTCAGCCAGTGAAAATTTTATTGTCATGATGTTTGAAGTCTGTTTATTTTTTACTCGATTTTCTCGTAAATTACAGATAAATTATAACATCGTATGTATTGAAAGTGTTTTTTTTTTGTTCTAGTATTTCATTGTTTATGGGAATTTTTATCTTCCGGGCTGATTGAATTTTTTGACTGATTGACTGATTGCTGTTCGTTTATCATATAGCCATTCTGTCATAGGCATATAACATCATCATCTTCTTCGGGTTTTAGGCTCTAACGGCCTGTTCCTATTCCACAGTCCACTTTTTCTTAGGTCTACCAACTTTTCTTCTGCCTCTGGCGTTGTAATCTTTCGTTATCTTCGGTATTCTACTTTCTTTCATTCTATTGATGTGTTGAATCCATTTTCTTCTGTATGCTTTAATCCTTTCATTAACTGCAAACATATCTAAATCACTTCTTATCTCCTCATTTCTTATATGATCTCGTCTTTTACACTTTTTAACTGATCTCAGAAATTTAATTTCTGCTGTTTGTATCTTCTGTTCATCTTTTTTCTTTATGACCCAAGTTTCAGAACCATACAGTAGTGTAGGTATTGCCATTGTTTATAAAATTTTATTTGGGTTTCCTTTTTTACCTTTATATTCCAACGTTCGCCAAATCGCTCCAAACATTCTTGTGAAATTCGTCACTTTATTTTCTATATCTCTATCTTGATCATAGGTGAAAGTCCAAGTCCTCGCCCAAGATAGTTGAAATGTCTTACTTGTTCTATGCATGTGTTGTATATGCATATTTTGGTTCGAACCGGTTCATCTCCTATAAAGGCCATTACTTTTGTGATTCAGATATGTTACAGTTATATTCTTTTCATAGTATATGTAAGATGTATATTGCTCGCTGTAGATCGTCTTCCGAAGTGACGAATATAGCTTGGTCATCCACGAAGAGAATGGTTTTCAAAGTTTTATTTCGGTGGATTTTAATACCCGTCAGAAGATTGTTCTTTTCATTTTATGAGGAGATCATCTGGATAAAGGTTAAAAAGTAATACGGCTTAAAAAAGTAAACGCTGTTTTTTCAACGTTTAAATGTTTATTTTTAAATTTCAAAACAGGCCTTCCGTTATTACTCGACAGGTAGAAGAAACGTGCGAAGACGGAGGATTAGACGGTGAAACAGGAACAGGAATAATCGCCACTTCGGAAGAATAGAGCATGGTCATACGCTAAGCGAATGGTTTTTCAAGCTTTTAGTTCGGTGGATTTTAATACCGTCAGGGGATTGTTGTTTCCAGTTTTTTGAGATCATCTGGATAAAGGTTAAAAAGTAGTGATGACAGACAACAACCATGACAGGCATATTGCAAAGTGAGTGTTAAAATAGTGATTTGCATCCATTTTACGCGCGCTACGAAATTCCAGTCGCCACTTTACTCCCAAAATCGACAGTATTTAAAGTAGTGAATTAGCAGAGTAAAACCTATTTGGACGCTGAATTGTAACAAGTTCTCTTATAACAATACCACTAGAAATCATATATGAGACTAGTAATGTTCCAGTAGTAGTGTTTTCTGAAACTGGTATCAATTAACTGAAGTCCTTCATCAGTATTGAGATGTGTAGGACAAAAGGTGAGTCAACTGGCTCTGTGCACTTGAAGCACACCAACTGCCACTAACTGCACTATCGACATACATTGTTTGTTTTTGTTTTCCACGTTGGAACATGCATGTATTTCATCCGACATTCACTTTCGCTGACCGCGGAGAAAGCAACAATGTATTTATTCCGCTGTAGGCTCAAAAAATGAATATTTATCCCCAATCATAATATTGGTAGCTGCTGCTGTTCTTCTTGTCTACTCGGATTGACCGTTCACCTGGCCAATCCCCACAGTATCCAGTCATCGTCTCTTTGGCTGTACAACAGTTTTCTGCTCTTTTGATTTTTACTATCTTACTTGTTTAAGTAATCATTCAGTACTAATTATTTCTAAATTATTAATACTTAATATATTTTCTTCTTTTTTTCTGCGTATGAGCTACTGTGAACTACGTTTGGTTCAACTGGTTGCTCCCTTCTTCTCCTCTCTCTTCCTCATCTCCCACATCTCCTTCATTCTTGTTCGATTTCTCTCCCTCTTTTCGTCAGTTCAGATGACACCTGTCCTCTTGGGGTTTTCCTGAAAACGTTGGGCATTTTTAAATTTATTTTTGAGTGGCAAACATTCTTCAATGTCTTCTTGAGTAATCTGCAGTTCTTCTGTCTTTTTCTGTTTGTTTGGAACCACGTATTGGACATTTTGAGCTTTTTGAAATAGTTAAACAGCTTCCCTGTTAGTCTGTCAGGATTCATTCTTTGAACATGTCCGTAGAAAGTAATTCTTCTCTTCTAATTACGTCTGTAACGTTTCTAATTAACACGTGTGTACAGCTCATTATTGTGGCGTCTTCTGTGTTCTGTTCTCCATCTTTTATTGATTCCAAGATTTTTCTTAATATTTTCCTCTCTGTGACTTCCAGTTCTTCCATCATCATTTTCTTGTTCAGAGTCAGACACTCATCTGCATGAAGTGCTTTCGGGCGAATTACTGTTGAATAATGCCTACGTTTGCCATTATTGCATATTGGTTTCTTGTTATATGTGTCCTTGGTTAAATGGTAAGCAACATTCCTCTTATTAACTCATATATTTTCATTTATGTTATATTATACTTAAATATACTTTTAGTCGGATGGTAGTGACTTGTAATTCTCTCAACTCTTGTTCATGCTCTATCTAGTTCTTAGTTCTATAGCTTTATCTCTCAATCTGGTTTGTTGGTAGGACCATGTCAGTAGCAATTCGTTAGTTCCAGAAACTCCTTATCTCGGACCTCTACTTACTTTATACAATTAATATTTTTTCTGTAACAAATATCCCCTAGATATTTTACCTTTTATTTTATTTTGTTCAACAAGGTTTTCTATTTCGCCTGATCTTCTGGTTACAGGTCTAAACTGTGTAGGTATGTCTTATTTATTTGATTCAGTAACATCTGTTCTGCTTTTATATATGAGAAATTATGAACTGCTATTTTGTTTGAAAATGAGTAATTGTTTGTTTCCTGTAAATGCCTTATGATCACAAATATATGCAATAAAAATTAAGAGTTATAATTGAACTGCTACATATAATTACACAGATACATATGAAAAGAATTTTGGTAAGAATAACGTAACAAATAGGAACAGGGAGACCATTAAATGAGTACGTAGCCAAACTAGAATTGATGACGTTATTTATATGATTGTAGAATCAAAGCGGCTGGGCGAGAAGGTCAGATGATCACCACTCGAGATCAAGAACAAATAGCCCACGATGACGGCCGTTTGCCCCCAGGTCATGATGGAGAATGAACCGATTAAGTAATGTGATAAGTTATAGCGAACTGAACAATGATCGTGGTTAAAGTTACAGGGCTATCGAGTCGTGGCCTTCAGGGTCTTCTTGTGGGACACCTTACCTATTCTATCCACTTTGAGTCTTACGTGGGCTTCAGGCTGTGGTCTGGGGTCTTCTTATGGGGCATTAGACCCTATGCCTATTCAATTTTGAATCTTACGCGGGCCTTCAGGGTCTCGTTGTGGGACACCAGCCTATGGCTATTCTCTTAGACTTACGCGGGCCTTCAGGGTCTCGTTGTGGGATAGCAGACCCTATGCCTATTCAATTTTGAGTCTTACGCGGGCCTTCAGGGTCTCGTTATGGGGCATTAGACCTATGCCTACCCACTTTGAGTCTTACGCGGGCCTTCAGGGCCTCATTGTGGGACACCAGACCTATGCCTATTCTCTTAGTCTTACGCGGCATTCAGGGTCTCGGTCTCGTTGTGTGACAGCAGACCCTATGCCTATTCAATTTTGAGTCTTACGCGAGCCTTCAGGGTCTCGTTGTGGGACACCAAACCTATGCCTACCCACTTTGAGTCTTACGCGGGCGTTCAGTGTCTCGTTGCGGGACACCAAACCTATGCCTATCAACTTTGAGTCTTTTCACGAGCAGTGAGATATCGGTGGTCGTCCCCTTTACTGATGATGTCTGTCGTGGGTACAGCGGGAAGCTATTGACCATTTTGACACCGCCTGTGAAGTCTCTAGTGTGCTCTCATATATCTTGTACGAACACCGTCAGGCAGAATTGTTAACAAACTGCCATAACGGGCGACGCATCTCATAAATATATATTAATACCATTACTGTACACATTTTAATTGCGTTTTGTAATTGTTGTTGTAGCGGATAGTCTTCAGTTGTTGTGTATAAGCAAACACGAAGGCAGTTAATAAATGACAAAACGCTTTTATTTCACTCGTTTGTTTAACTTCTTGTAAGGTGTGTTGCATATCGGTTATTTAGACTCTTTCTATCCTCTTCTTTCCCTTCTCATACTGATTCTTCCTCTTTTGAAACTTTCCCGTAGAGGTTAGTCGTCGTTCTTTGCGTCCATACATCTCTCGGGTTTGTTAAATCGCGTTTACTGAACCCGTCTCGTCCATTGTATGGACAAGATATCATCCACCCAAAGAAAGAAACAATCTTCTGCTGCGTTTATTTTTCTTGGAGTTCTCTGTTACGTCTAACGTTAGTTCAGTGTGGCCACGCACCTGTAAATGTCTACCCTTGGGTGTGCCCTTATAAACACCCTACACTTCATTTTGAAAGAAATGATTGTATTACTGTATTAAATTTTCCAGAACGCAGTTAAAAAGCACGGTGATAGTCTATCTCCTTGCCTGACTCTGTCTTAATTTGAAACTGTCTAGAAATTTTACCTCTGAATTTCACTTTGAAGTCAGCGTTTGTTTGATTAAATTTGTTGTTTTATTGTCCAACTCAAATTCATTAAGGATTTTGAACAATAACTCTCTAACAATTGAGAAAAAATATAATTGACACTGCTCATTTATTGTAATTATTATAATATTTTTCTTTTCCCTGGTACTTCAATAAGTTTAGTTTTTTCAATATTTGTCCTCATCCCATAATTCTTCTTTCCACTTCGACTAAATTTATCTAAAATATTCTATACTTCTATTTTATTTCTTGCTATATTGCAGTATCATATGGCATATCTCGCTGTTTCCACATTTATTATTCTATTCTAATATTACTAAAACTTGGATATGATAAAAAAATTCTTCAATGAATTTTCGCTGTATTTTTTTAATGATAGCACAAATATCGAACAAAGACTACAACATCCTTGCAGTCTTCCTACTTGCATTCCGTCTGTTATACCATTATTCACTCTTATGCTAGCATTTTTCTTATATAATATACTGATAAGTTTAGTATCAGTCTTCTGCTTCTCTAGTCCACTCCTGTCTACTTTAGTTATGTTGACTAAAGTTTACGAAAGTTTGTTTGTTTTATTTTAATTTAACTTCTTTTTTCTCAGGATCTACAAAAGGTTGGAAACTGAAATGTTTTTCACAGTATATTATATATACAGTCTAGCGTTTATTATGATGGTTTGTAGATTTACTACAAATAGTTTGTTTGTATTAAATACTAATAGTTTAATATTTTAGAAAATTATTATACCAAAAAGCACAAGTATAAAGTATATTACAAAGTTTTCCAGTCCAAACAACATTTCTGAAATTCCCTGTATAAAAGTAGTTACCTGGGAATTATTTTAGTTATTTTAGTAAGATGTTCCAGCCTCTGAAAACTTATTATTATGAGTTCGTTTTACGGGAGCGTTGTTCACAATTTCAGTCTCTCGCATTGGCGTATCCAAAATTTGCCTTGGGGGGGGGGGCGAGCGTTGCATTATATTATAGTTACTGGATGTATTTGCAGCCCAATGGCTGCCAGGTGATAAACTTAATGCTGGTACAGTAGACGGGTGCCTAAAACTGGACCGGTCAACCGCCGGGGCAATGCTGCTGTAAGTAATTCAGGCGACAAGTGTCGTCGTCTGTCTCAAACCCAGCTGGCAGACCCCTTGAGGCGTCGCTCGGTCGCTCTCCGCGAGGCAGAGAGCTTCGTGCCAATTACAGGGAGTTGGTGTGTTGGCTTCATACAAAAGAAAAAAACAATTTAAGGTTAATCAACATTACTGCCTTTAAAGTGGTTGAAAAACGTGTGATAGCATCCTGAAGTCATCAATCCCATTAAAGTAAACGGAAATAACACAATTAAAATATGCGTTACTGAAACACTGTTTACTAAATAAGCTGTTAGACATATTGAAAGCGTAAACGTTTGAACTAAGAGCACTACAGAACTAAACATTTGTCAGAATCAAACACCAGCACTAATCTTTGTCTTAACTACTATTGTTTTAAAAATGTCCCAATAACCTATGAAGAAAATTAAATAAAAACATTCACTTTAAAATTAAAACTACATGACAGGGAACTGATTGGGACCTTCTGATAATATATGCATTCCAGAATTTTTTTGGCTTTCTACCTTGAAATATGCTATTGAATCAATAGCAACAACTTAAAGTGAACGTGAGAGGGCTGATTTCTGGCCATCATACAGCATTCGACACAAAGAGTAAGGAAAGGTAAAGAAACAAACAATGTGAGGACACAATGATGAAACTATGAAAACTTTTTTACTTCCATGTTCCTTAAGGAAATGGAAGTATGGTGATGACAAAAAAAATCGTGTTCGAGATTATTGCAGATTCTGATTGTACTACACTCAAAACATGAAATAAAGTCGTTTTTCGAAAAGTGTCTGTATGTGTGTCTGTGTGTGTGTCTGTCTGTGTGTCTGTCAGTCTATCTGTTTTTTTTGGCAAACGATAACAGCCGCAAATTCAAACAGAATCAAATAATTTTTTGCATACAGCCCTGAATTGTAGAGTTCTCAAGACCTATTGTTTTTAGTGAAGATCGGTTAAGGGAAAGGGGTAGTTTACCTGCAACGTTTTATGTTTTAACAAGGGTATTTTCTATGGCAAACGATAACAGCCGCAAATTCAAACAGAATCAAATACGTTTTTGCATACAGCACTGATTTGTAGAGTACTCAAGACCCATTGTTTTTGTTTTTGGTGAAGATCGGTTAAGAGAAAGGGGTAGTTTACCTGCTACGTTTTATGTTTCAACAAGGGTATTTTCTATGGCAAACGATAACAGCCGCAAATTCAAACAGAATCAAATAATTTTTTGCATACTGCCCTGAATTGTAGAGTACTCAAGACTTATTGTTTTCGGAGAAGATCGGTTAAGGGAAAGGGGTAGTTTACCTGCAGTATTTTTTTATCAAAGGTAATTTGTTTTTGGCAAACGATAACAGCCGCAAATTCAAACAGAATCAAATAATGTTGTGCATACAGCCCTGAATTGTAGAGTTCTCAAGACCTTTCGGTTTTGGTGAAGATCGGTTAAGGGAATAGGGTAGTTTACCTGCAACATTTTATGTTTTAACAAGGGTAATTTTTTCTATGACGAACGGTAACTGCCGCATATTGAAACAGAATCAAATAATTTTTTGCATACATCCGTGAATTATAGTGGTCTCAAGGCCTTTCGAGTTTGGTGAAGATCGGTTAAGGGGAAGGGGTAGTTTACCTGCAACATTTTACGTTTTAACAACAGTAAAGTACTTGAAAATTCATTTAAACTTTTTCAAACAATGGTAATTGTTAAAAATAAAATAATTTTGTTGCCAGGCAATAAAATTATAATTTTTTCATTTTAATGTAAATCATGTATGAGAGAAAATATATCGTTCGTGGCAGGCAAGCATATCTCAATTATGTAATGTTTACGTTTCCATTTTATTATTATGATTACTGCAATAAAAAGGCAGGGAACACACACACACACACACACACACACACACACACACACACAGAGAAAATTCACGTTATTTCTGGCCTCAATCATGTTTATTTTCTTACATTTGCACGCTTTTTAAATGGAAAGTGCCGAAACCCACACCAACATAACGCGTGCAAGCCGAAAAATTGTCCAGCGTGGATACCGATTTGCTTCCTGTGGATCGCTGGGCAGTGTAACTGCACGTGTTTACAGAGGAACGATTCATAGACAGAATTTTCGTCTTTAGGGAATGAACCCTCTGCAAGATGCTGAGGGTCCATGAGTGACTTCGGAGCGTTCATTCTTTTCCGCGTGTTTGTTCTGTGAAACGTACACTGTAGATTCGCAGCTTTACTCTAAGCAACGCTCAATAGGAAATGCTGAAAATTTTTGTCCACGGAGTACCCTCATACACACTAAACCTGCTCTGATGTTTTAATTACGGACATCATAATATTAAAACTTTGGAAACTTGAGCACTTATACATTACTTATACATTACACATTACTTTGGAATGGAGATCAAACATTAACTTATACAAGCCATTAATTGTATGCATATTTTTTTTATATATATGTGTACAACGTTATCGGCAAGAAAGAAGTAGTTTTTGTTAAAATTCCTTCCCGGGATGTTTGGCCGTAGTCCAATGTTTTCTACAAAACCAGACGTTTCGGCAATGCCATCGACTTCCATCATCAGTGAAAATCGAGTGCGATAACGTGAGGTGGTATACGTTAGTGACCACAGTACTGTGGTTAAGGCTGAAGCAGTAGTAGAATGAAGTAGTTTCTATGGTAATATTTCATTTCGAAAATGATTTTAAATATAAATCTTAGAACATAGAAGTTATGTATGGTTCTCCATACCGATATTTTAATTCTCTAAACCACCGAAACCATCATTTAGAGTTTGATTAAGGCTCCGGAATTATGCCATCATGAGTGACAAGTTTTCGATTGTCGTGCGGCTAACCTGACGATGAAGCTGTTTAGAAATATCAGTAAACTTTATTACCTTTTTAGATACAAGTTTATACGTATGTTACATATTTTATAAGGTTTTAAAAATGTAGACCTTCTTTGTAATAACCTGATGTAAACTTATACGCTAATATATAATATAAGTATATTTGTGTCTGCACAACTTTTGAATTGATGCGTTCCGGCACCTATAATTTTAGAAATCAACCACTGACTAAGAGTATTAATTGTCAGAAACGAGAAACATTTAGGGAACAGAATAGGAAAGCTTTAATAGTTTTCTCTTGAACACGTTTACCAAGTTACTTTATTAATTCAGGGTTTCTGTAGTACGCGTTTCTGGAAAATATCGCGTACAGCTACAAGTACATCTTTCACCGAAAGTAGCACAGCACAACACACCTAGCATGTGGTAAGCATACTAATTATGGCATTAGTTTAAAGTGCCGTTTATAATGGTACAAGATCTTCTTGTATAATCCTAGCTTCGATTACTTAACAACCAGGTTATGTGTTCAGGTAACATTTCACGCCTCACAGTAACTTTGGTTGCCGAAGTCAGATATTCCTCCAGCGGGCGCGCACGCCATCACTTTCCTTTCCAGACGAACAAAACTTTTGTTTTAAAACAAGATAATCAAGATTAACGACAAGACGTTTGAAGCGACCATCAGTAGAAAAGCTAAATTTTTTTATTTAACTTCATTGCAACTAGTTACAAGTTATCTAGCAACTTTATTCTAATACATAAGTTAAGAGTGTGTAGGATAAGCTCTCACTGGAGCATTCCTCAATACAGTTACACTTTGTTCATGTGCTGACAATTACTACACCGGTACACATTTAGTTCACTAGTTCAAATGGTTTCTGTCTCTGCCATCGCCGGACGAGTCCAGCATTATCAAGCAGTTGTAGCACTTTAATGTTTACGTGTTTGTGAAGTCTTCTTTCATATTTCCGCAACAGTAGGCATTTTCAGGTCCAGATGGATGTCGTCATTTCTTACGTACCATGATGCATCAATAATACTGGAAAGAACCTTATTTTGAAAAGTCTGAATTATTTTAATATTAGATTTTTTAGTACAACTACAAAGCTGTATACCATACACCCAAACTGGTTTCAAGACTTGTTTATATAGTAACAGCTTGTTATGCAGCTCAGAGTGTCTTCCAAGCAGCCACCACATTTTCTTCAATTTTAATCCAAGTTCTTCCCGTTTCTTGTTACCATGCTCTTTCCACCTACGTTTGGCATCTAGATTCATGGCCAAATACTTCAATGAGCTTGAGTGTGGAATTCTTTGCTGATCGATTACGATTGGTAAATAATCTCTTTTCCAGTTGGTGAAATTGATATGAGTAGACTTGGTTTCGTTCAGCTTGATGCGCCATTTTTTTTGGCCATCTAGTGACATACTCAACTGCTGATTGTAGAGCATCTGTCGCTGTTTCTATACTAACACTAGGAGCGGATTTACCATTTCGCCGCCCGCAGGCAATATAAATTTGCCGCGCTCCCACAAATCTCTTGGGGGGAGGGGTGCGTTTACGGGTTTAATTGAATCCTTCATATTTTAAGTTACCCTAAAATTTGGTCTTTATGTAATATTTTCTTCCCAATTTTTCTTAACACATTTCTATAGAACAGTTTATATAACGTAAAACGTTGTACTTCATATACATATCAGAAGTAAATGACGAACTATTTTCTTTATGTAATAAACCTAATTACCAAAGAATATATATTTCTTTTCATATAATTTTGTTATCATATTGGGACGAAATGGAGCGGCATTTGAAACATCTCTCAGGTATAAAAACAACATAACGGCCGTCAAATTTCACCTTTCCAAAATTTGGCGCCTCTCAAGTTTTGCCGCCCTTAGGCAATTGCCTACTTTTCCTATGGATAAATCCGCCACTGACTAACACCAGTAGCTAGTGAAACAGTGATGTTGCTTTTGTCGCTCCACATATAGGAATACTTCCTGTATACAGAACATTCCCTTCTCTTACACCACCTGAAATAACCTTTACATTAGAATAATCATCACCACACTTAACTGTGAACTGACGTTCTGAGGACAAGCTAAATATGAAAGATACATTACGGCAGACAGGTGCGAACACATAAGGGAAACAGTCTACAGTATTACGGATATAATAGGATACTTGTATTGCTGAAAGGAGAAGCTTACAGAATTATTTTAAGATATAATTTAAGATATTCTAGATATTACTTTTAATATTTAAATAATAATGAAATAAAATAATATTTAACATCATTATCATCATCTTCACATTGCGATATAGGCAAGGTGCTGTCTGTTCCGACTTCAAAAATCCTCCAGTCATCTCTTCCTGGGTCCACCCACACACCTGTGTCCTATAGGTTTGTATTTACAGACTTGTTTGGACAGTCTGGAAACTGACGTACTTTTTAAGTGTTCTTTCCACCGTTGCTTATAATCATTTAATTTTTCATTCAAATTAAAAACTTGTCATTCTTCTCTTATAGCGTAATTCTTTATACGATCAATCTTAGAACATCTTTTAACTGCTCTTAAAATCGTAATTTCCGAGGCCTGTAATTTACTCTCTTGTTTCTTGGCTGCTGTCCATAATTCACACCCATAGAACAATACAGGGGCTGCCATAACTTTGTAGAACTTTATAATTTTGTATCTCGACGTACCTTGTTTCTAAAATGCGATTACGATATCGTATTTTTCGGTCTCTGACTGGAAAACAAATGGCGTGCTGTTAGGCCGTAGTCCAACGTCATTAAAATTATGGTTGTTATCGAAAAGCTGGTTCATAATAACACCATTGTCACATAACGTAATAACACAAATTACAATAAGTGGCAAGAGAGTACTCACTGACAATTTCAGTAAGAAATTCCAAAACCATGGCCTTTAAAGGTAAATATCCAGTGACGACTAAGATGCTTATAAACAACAGCACTTCAGAAGAAGTGAGCCGTGTCAAATATCTCGGCTGTCCAGTAAGCTAGGAACTTGAAAATGATAAATGATGAGATGAGAGAGAAGATAAATAAATTTAGCAATATTTGTGGTACGATTCATAGAAATCTTAGAAATAAAACAGGACACAGCACAAGGATTAAATTTTATAAGACAATTGCAATATCCACATTGACTTATGCGAGTCAGGCGTGATTAATGACAAAAAAAAAAGGAATGCGGCATAATTCGGAGTGCTGAAATGCAGTTTCTTCGAAATACTTAAATTATACATTGCAAGATAGAATAAGGAACGAGGATATCAGAGCAGAACTCAAGTACAGGACATAAATGAAATTATTTCAATTTACAGAAGACAATGGTGGGACCGTCTGCAAAAGATGACAGAGGACCGATTGCCGAAAGCGGTACTGAACTATAAAGCCATTGGTAGAAGACACGTGGGTCATCAGAGGATGAGATGGGTGAACAATGAGAATGAGAACAAGTTTATATAACCTAATCCTTGAAGAGGCGAAGAAGAAGAGTCACATAAAGTTCATAAAAAAACGTAACAAATTCACAGTGAAAACAAAACCAGACGTTTCAACAGTGTCAACGACGGCCTTCTTCAGTGCGGGAAAGAGGTAATAGCATTGTGTAGTTAAATAAAGCAATAAAGAATGATCAGAAGGTACTTAAATGTTTCACTAATCCTCCTAAATAATTTCTGTTAAATTTTTGAAAAAAAAATGTAGGTAATAAAGTTGAGTTAGTTGTTATAATCACAAACAGAGATAACACTGTTGCACACCACTAGAGAAAACATTTTTCCGACCTGTGAAACATGAAAGCGCTAATCGCAAAATGTTGTCTCTAGTGGTGTGCAACAGTGTTATCTCTGTTTGTGAAAAAAATATGGTTAATTTTTCTTAAAATTTAGTATACACGCACTGTAGCTTCTCTTAGCTAAGTCTTACGATTTAGGTTTTCTTGTACAGTTATGTACTATGTCTTTTAAAGTTCCTACAGTGGGAATGTTGAATTCATTTTAAAATAGTCCGTTATTTTCTTTTGTGCACAATTATGCGCTACTTTACTTTCGAAAAATTGTTCTAACTTATCCATATGGTCAAATATTCTACTTAGCCATGTGGTCAAATATTCTACTTATCCATGTGGTCAAACGTTCTACTTATCCATGTGGTCAAACATTCTACTTATCCGTGTGGTCAAACATTCTACTTATCCATGTGGTCAAATATTTTACCTTTGAAGTACCTTTGAAGTTGGCTTCTAAATATCGACGAACACGGCTCAGCAACGGAAGTATATCGGTAAAGGTAAGAAGAACTAGTAAATTTCCACTGTCATTTTCCGTGTAAAGGTCGTCGGCACCCTCATCACGTTCACTTTTGTAAAGGGAACCAATCCGACAAAGTTGCTCTTACCCGAAAAACGTTGTCTTGTATCGTTCGGCCAAGATCTGCCGTTACTGTTTCGCAACACTTTGTCGCCTGAAGTAGATCCCCGAGGGTGGGATACGAAACGTTGCCGACGATGCCGAGATTATACGGCAACCGACCACGGGCTAACAACCTCTAATATTTAACAACTGTTAGTATAATCTATAGAGTACTTCATTTATCTCATTTTGTTTCACTTTTTATCCGTTTAATATGAAATTTTGTTAAGAGGCAAAATAGCATGTGGTCCCCGTAATTTCGCGTTAAACCTTTCCTATTATACTTTATTTGGCTATGTTGTTATCATGAACCAGGTTTTCGATATCTATATATATAAAACTCAAAGTGTAAGGATTTGTATCTTTGTATAGAATACAAATCCACATTACACCAACTGCCACCAAATTTTGCACAGGTAACCTTTGACACAAGGCAAAAAACCCTGTCTAAATTGGAATTTGATATTCTGCCCCGTTCGTACGATTTAGGCCTTTTCAATTATGCCCTTTTGTTGACGCGTATAAAGATGTTAACAACACCATGGAGACCAGAATTAATGACCATAGTAACAAGTAAATAAACAAATGCTATTTAGCGGCATCGGAACTGTACCCTTAAACGTTCCTGCAGTACATTTTCGATGTTTTTAATATGCAATTGTATCGATATATTACGATGTAGAAAAGAAGAAGTGTACTAATTGTAAATTGGGCCTAGTCGTCCATAATGTTAATAATGTTGGACCGCGGCTTAAGACCCCGGGATTTGTTCTCCAACCAACAGAAAAGTCGGGTGTCCAAGGAAGACGTGAATGGCGAGACAGCGTGTCATGTGATGTTGTTGCTGTGGAAGAAGTTAAGGTTTTAACGAAGAAGGTCAAGGAGAAGACATTTCTAAAATATACGTTTACCGTTTATTCATTAACTCCGAAGAAGACGTTTATTCTAACGAGGTCATTTTAATTTACACCGTCCGTCCATGTATGGCGATGCCAACGAAAGTAACGCGTATTTGATTGCAATAATAAATTATTTTGACTATTTTTGGTAACGAATGTACGTTTTATACTTTCTTTTGCATTTAAATTGACATGATGCATGTGATACTAGAGATTCTCTCATTTAAATGTGGCAACCAAATCGGATATTATGGGGCCAGGCATTCTCGTGCACGCGCGCGCGCTCCTCCACACACATACAGTATAAATTATGCACGCACGTAATCAGGGACTAGTGTGAGAGCCGACATACAACGTACCCATGCGTGGTTGAATCATAACTATGTTTTTATTTTTTTGTTAGGAACAACGGTTACTCCCGCTCGGTCCGATGCCAGTCACCTTGTTCAAAACACTAATGATTAATTACTAGTTATGAAAGACAGACGTCCGTAGTCTCTTGACTGTTTTAAAGTGTCAGAGAAACTACACACACACACACACACACACACACACACACACACACACACACACACACACACACACACACACACACACACACACAACATGAATTCAATAACCCGTACTTACACATTGTCATGTAGAGTTACAAATTTGGGAGTACAGGGTTAATTTTCTGAGTCGCATCCTATTTATCATTATCATAACCAAACCAGAACATGACTAAACATTATTATGTATAGTTACAGATTTGGGAGTACTTGGTTAATTTTCTGAGTTGCATCCTATTTATCATTATCATAACCATATCAGAACATGGCTAAACGTTGTTATGTAGAGTTGCAAATTTGGGAGTACATGGTTAGTTTTCAGAGTTGCATCCCTATTATAATTATCATAACCATATCAGAACGTGGCTAAATGTGGTGTCACGTTCTTCCGGCCCGACGTGAATTGACGTCTGTGTTCTCGTCGTCGTGATCATCAGGGCGTGATTTCTAGACCTCACTACTTGTCTCTGCCCACTGCACTGACACATACACGTTCCAATTATATATTTCACCTGTTTAGGCTACACAATGTCAGCTCAGCTGAGACAATCTTATTCCGCCTGTGCTTTGCTATATAAATTCTGCGGGACTAGAAAGCTTTATTCTTATAATAATTATCTTCTTATTCTTAATTGGCCCTACAGCTCTTGGAGAGCCTTGGGCTCCTGGACAATCCGCCTCCAGTCGTCTCGATCCTCTGCTCTGTCTCCATCTTCTTACACGGAGCCTGCGCTGGTCGTCCTCAAGATCATCCAACCATCGTTTTCTGAGCCTCCTTCTTCTTTCGCCAAGTCTCCCCGTGGATGTCTTCAATTTTCTTCAGTGTGAATGCCTCTGACATGCACTGCCCACCGGATTCTACTTTCCTTTATGTCAGTGACGATATCTGGTTCTCTTCAGACTTCCTGGATTTCTGTAAGTGCATATCATATTATGAATCGATTTGTCCTTATTCGTAATATGATCAGCCCATGAAAACCCGTTTCAGCTTAATATTTTCAAATTTCTTCACGTCCTCCAAGAAAGTGTTAAACTCTTCATCGTTCTTCCATATACCTCTCACTGAGAAATATATTATTCTCTCAATTGAAGGCACTGTGTTTTCGCTTCTTTTGTCAGGATCCATGTTTTTGAGGCATACAGAAACCCTAGAAGTCTTGGTTGTTTGTAATAATGGTTTAGGGAACTTCTTTTCTTAACCATAAAAGACACTGGATGCAAGAACATTTTTTCTTTGTGTTTCTTCTTCCACAGTGTTTCTATTGGTTACAATGGTTAGAAGTTATCATCTGGCTTTAATTTCATCTTCTTATAAGTTTTTCCTCCGTAAATAGCTTCATTCCTTTCTTTATTGCTTTCCAGGTTTTTGTGACTATCAAAAATATACTGTACCGTAAGGGCACCTTATTTCGCTTATGTAAAGTTACCAAATTCATGTACCTTTTTTTCACCAGCGATTGTGTTTGCATAATTGAAATTTTCACGTCATATTTGAACGTACTTTATCTGTCAGTTAGCATGTATTACTACAAAAAATTTGGAATTAAACATTTTGATGTATTTTTTCCGTAGACACGTAATTTATTCTAATGTTTCCCAGAGAAATTATTTTTTAAACTTTTATTCTTAACATAGAACTTTTAAAAATTCCCAGCAGTAAAAGCCGAACACTAGTAACACAGTATAAAAATTTCGTTACTCTAGCTATGTAGTTTCTGAGAAAAAAGTACATGAACATGAGACAATTTAATTTTCGGCAATCGTGCATTAAAGTTCTCAGAGTTAAAGAGATAGTTGGAACATCTTAACCGAATGAATGACTGCCGCATTCCCAATCAACTATGGAATTATGAAATTATAAGCTGAAAGGACTGAGAGGTGTGGAGCGTTCCAAAATGCGTTGCAGTGACCAGCTCTAGTCTATCTGGTTGGGACCGTTTTTGCACACAGAATTATCACTGTTTGTGACGATGAGCTGAGAAGCTTGAAAGCGCTAATCGGAATAATTTTTCTATAGTGGTGTGCAACAGTGATAGTTCTGTTTGTGATTTAACCACTAACACAACTTTCTACATTAAACCGTTTTTGGTTTAATCCTTGATGACGATGATTACGTTTAATTGTATAGAAACAGAAATTAAACAGTTGCACACCACTGTATATACCGATATATTTCCGAGCTGATGATGAGCTGAAAGGCTCTAAAGCGCTAGCAGGGAATTGTCTGTATAGTGGTGTGCAACTGTTTAATTTACAAAACAGAAATAACAAAGAGAAATAACAGAAAGGGACGCGCAGAGGGTTTAGGTTGCCGAAATGAAATTTCTAAGAGCGACGCAAGGTTGTTCTCTCTTGGATCGGAGAAAGAACGAGGATATTAGACGCGATTTAATCATTGCACCAGAAGATTGAAGACCACAGATGGAGATGGTGTGAACACTTGAATCGCATGCCTGACATCCGTCTACCTGTGGCTACCTTGGGTTATCACCCTACTGGGAAGAGAGATGTCGGTAGACTGAGGAGGAGATGAGTTCCGGAACAGGTCTACGGCCTAATCCTTGGACTGGTGATGATGATGATGAACAGAAATAACACTGTTGCACACCACTATAGAGAAAATTTTCCGATTAGCGATTTCAAGCTTCACAGCTCATCATCACATCGGAAATGTGATCTCATACTCATACTCATGTGTGTGATCTCATCGGAAATGTGGAATCATATTTCTGTTAATTTCTGAAATAAACAGTGTTATTTCTGTTTATGATTATAACCGCTAACACAACTTTATTTTTTAATTTCTGTTTGTGAATATAACACAAATTTATTACTATAAACAGAGATAACAATATTACACACCAGTATAGAATTTTTTTTTTTTTATTGGCGCTTTCAATCTTCAAAGCTCATCATCAGATCGGAAGATATATTTCCGATGGTGATGGTGAGGTGTGAAGCTTGAACGCGCTAATCGGAAAAAAATGTCTATAGTGGTGTGTAAGAGTGTTACCCCTAATATATACTCTGTAGGCTTACACGGCCCGAGTCTCTATGTTGTTAACACCACATATCGTGAACACCACTCCACGGGACTTCTCCAGCCTTAACCACAGTACTGTGGTCGCTAACGTCCTGCTACCCTACGTTAGCGAAGCTCGAATTTACACTGATGATGGCAGTCGATGGCACTCTCGAAACGTCTGTTTTAATTGAATGCAATGGACCACGGCCAAACAGCCCGGGAATGAATTTTAACAACAGTTTTATCTCTGTTTGTGATTATAACCAGTACGACGACTTTATTAATTAAATGTTTATTATTATAGTTAACATACATGTGTGTTTGACATACATACGAGTTTCTTTTTAAAAGAAAACTGTTTTTGTGAGACCCTACGTCATTGCTCTCTCTATACTCACTGGATATCTACATATATAAAACTCAAAGTCTGAGGATTTATGGGTACTGAATACAAATCCACACCTTTACACCGATTGCCACCAAATTTTGCACAGGTAACCTTTGACACAAGGCGCAAAATACTGTCTAACTTGCAATTTGATATTTTGCCCCGTTTGCACGATTTAGGCCCTTTTAATTATGCCTTTTCGTTGACGCGTATAAAGATGTTAACTACACCATGGAGACCAGAATTAATTACCATAGTAACAAGTAAATTAAAAAATTATATTTAGCGGCATCGGAACTGCACCTTTATCCGTTCCTGCAGTTTTTAATGTTTATAATATGTGATTGTGGAAAGTGTACTAATTGTAAATTGTCCTATTACTTAATGCAAAGCGAAAATACGTGTCGTTTTCATTTATGAGGTTAAGTGACAACGGTTTTTGGTTTTTTAGTTTACGGCTGAAATAAATAAAAGCTATGGTTGAGGAAAACATGAGGTTTAATGTGTTATACAATGCTTCTAACACAGTAACACTTAAAATAAAGAATGTAGCGTTTTTTATTTAACATGTACTTTATAAATACCTCCAAAGGCTTTATAAACGGGTACCTATAAATCTCCAAAGGCTGTTGCACGAACATAATAATTTAGTGCAAGTTAAAATATTACAAGTGTTGAAAACAGCTTTGGAGAGAATTTGACTAATGAGTACAAAATTGTTACACGAGCTGACAGAACGCCAAATAGACATAGACAATAAAATTTATATTAAAATACTTATTAAAAATCAAATATTCGCGTGCGAAGCTGCGAGTAACAGCTAGTAGACTAATAATACTGACCGTAGACCGTAATAACACACGCGGTGCCAGCAATATGTATAAAACCGCAGTGGGTAGAGGTGAAAGTCTTCGCAAATTGTTTTTCTTCGCGTAATGGTAATTCTAATGCATATGTGATATATAGCCTATATACGCTATACACTGTATAAATCAGAGTTAGTTGGTAGTTGTACGCGCGCGGGCGTGTGTGTAAACTTTCTATTTCTTTCGTCTTAGGAATGAGTCATAATCCATGTAACTTATTGACAGCCACGTAATGCAGCGGTTGTTATGAGAGCGTTGAAAGTGGATAAGGAGACACACGCTCGGCAGTTGCGTTTGATGTCTTCCTACCATTTCATATTCAGTAGGTGTTTGATATTACGTCATTTGGCAAGTAAACTAAAGCTGAAAAGAAGCCTATATGTAGTCTATATATATATCTCGGGGGAACCTACTACATTTGTCGCTTTCTACATCCAGTGGCGGATTATCCTTAACGCTAGGGTATGCTGCAACACCGGGAACCAGGGACTCGGCTGTCAGAGGGGGGGAGGGCACCATCCAGCTGAATTGACTACGCGAAGCGAAGTTTATGATCACATTACGCAATTGTTTGGTTTTCGTACGCAGTTATTTACCATGGAGAGTGTCGAGTTGGAAAATCAAGCGAAAGCTCTTAAAGACGTTTACTCGAATGATTTGAATAACGATCTTCTAATAGAATTGAAGCACTTTGTGCCACGAGTAAAATTGGAAGAAAGAGGTTTTTTCAAATCGTTCAAATGAAGATGATAGATTCGTTGATATTACAGTTTGTCCGCTCAAAGTATTAAACTGATTTATTGATTGTAAAATGATTGATGTATTCTGAATATATACATTGCTTATCGTAAAGGCAAAATCAAGACAAAAATGGATCGATTAGTATTTTCTAAGCGTAAGTATACTATGGTCATTGTAATCACAATTTAGCTAAATATTTGTTGTAATTTGAGAGTTTAATAAAATAATTGTTAACTTTCGAAACTTTGTATGCCATTTATCAGTGCGAATAATTGATAAAAGGTTAAATTTTGAATCGGGGGGGGGGGCACCAGTCTCATGGCAGCATAGGGTACCACGAGCTTCTAATCCGATCCTGCCCATATCTCAACCGTTTACCATTTTCTTCTGCATTACCATTCTGTACTTTACAATCTGCATTATAATATGACGCGACCGCAAGAACACTAAGAGAATCCGTATGCGCCCGTGTGCGTGCATAATGCTGATACGTACAGTAAAACATATGTCTGTCATTACTTTGTCATCGTGTCTTCAGCACTACAGACTAACGTGAGCCCTGCCTTCCAACAACCAACCTTCTCCAAAGGCTCCTGTCCATTGTCACCTGATTGTAATCCCTCACATCCATTCTTCTGAGGTCTTCTAGCACATCATTCAACCATTCCGTCCTAGGTCGGTCCCCTCTTTCTGCTTGTATAGACTTGCGCCCTCAAGATTTTCTTTGGCATACGCTGATCATCCATCCGCTCTTGGAGACCTAGCCATTGTATTCGTTGAGCCTTTATGAATCTTACAATGTCCTCATGATTTAATAGAATGTGTAATGTTTACACGGGTTTTTAAGGAAAAGAAGAGTATAAAAAAATAAAAAATAAAGTCGTGAAAAATTGGTAGTGTTTTTTATTTTTAATACAATGTACTGAAAAAGGGTCAGTCAAAAAACAGATATTTCCAAAAAACATATGAGGAAACTCAAGGAGAGGTAAAATTACAAACAACCTTTGTTTTCAAAAATAGTTAATGATAAGACTGATAGCAAAGATTACAAAACATAATTTTCAAGGACATGACATTAAGTGCTAGAGGAGACGCTCACTGGAGGAATGTATGAAACAGGAGTTCAAGTGTTCACCAGACAAAGAAAACGTGGCAAGAGGAGATGAAAGAAACCGATCGACATAACAGGAAAAGTGGAAAATGAAAAAAAGCGAATCAGCGGTGATACACTTCACTGTAGAAAACTCGGTGTTAAGAAGTTAATATTAAGAGAAAGTCTATTATTCAAATTGAGCACGTCTATCACAGAATTAACCCGAAGTAGATATTTACTAGTGAAATGACATTTATGTGTTTTCAGTGAAAGGAGGGACCGTTTAAAAGGTTATAGCAAGACGTTCGTTACGTGAGAACCATTGCATGTCATTGTAAACTGTAAATATTTAGCAGAGTAAGGTTAGAGATCAAGTTTCAAGTGATCCGTGTCGGTAACGTGCCCCGTTCCCACCATCGAACTGCTGCAGTTTCCCGTTGTCTGTTGCTGTTTGCACCAGATTCTCCCTCTAAAACAATTACTATGATGTCGCCTTTACAAATTTATGGGCGGAGTTCAATTGTTGGTTGTTTACTTCCATGTTCCGTAAGGAAGTAGAAGTATGGTGATAGCGAAAAAATCGTGTTAGAGATAAGGGCTGATTCAAATTGTACTACTCTCAAAACTTGAAGGAAAGTCATTTTCCGTAAAGTGTGTGTGTGTGTGTGTGTGTGTGTGTGTGTGTGTGTAGAATTTTTTCTATGGCGAACGATAACTGCCGCAAATTCAAACAGAATCAAATAATTTTTTGCATGTATGTCTGAGTTATAGAGGACTCAATGTCTATTGATTTTGGTGAAGCTTGTTTAAAGGGAAGGGGTAGTTTACCTGCAACGTTTTACGTTTTAACAAGAGTAAAGTACTTAATTTTGAGAAATAAAGTATCCTGAAAAGAAGGTCATATAATACTCCACTGTAGAAAGGTAGATGAAATATCTATAAACGAAACGGGTGGTTGAAGGGGGAGGTAATTTTCTATAAATGAAAATTATAGTTGAAGGGGGAGGGAATAATTTTCTATATGTGTACTACTTTATCGGCAACAAAGAAGTAGTTTCTGTGGAAATAAACAAAGAAGTAGTTTATATGGAAATATTTCATTTCAATTTGTCAAACATAAAACTCGAATTACAAGGAACACACCTAACTTTTTAGAAATTATCGAACCGAATTCATGTAAATGATTTTAATTATAAATCTTAATCATAAATCTTAGAACGTGGATGTCATGCATGGTTCTCCATACCGAAATTGATTTTTGTTTTGGTTTCCGTCTGTTAAAGTCCACATGTATTGCTGGATGTGTTCTTTCGGTCAGACGTTTTTGCTGTCTTTGCTGTAGTCCTTCTCCAGATGACGGTCGTGACTGTGGTGAACTCGCTGACATTAACTGGTTACTTCTTCGTAGGCTACGGTCACACACACAGCGTCCACGTACGGTCACACAAGGTCACATACGGTAGTGGGGCTGAAAGCGGAGGAGAGACCACAGTGGGTCACCTTACGTTAGCGCAAGCTCATAATTTGCCCTGATGACACGGCCGAAACATTTGCTACAGATTCCAAACAGGCCGGTATCACAATTTACAGGGCCGGATTTAGAGTTAGTCGGCCCCTAGGCTGAATATGTGATGCGCCCCTAAGGGGGGGCAAAACGGGTCCGCAACGTAGTAATTCTTTTACACTGTGTCAAAATGACTATAATTCTTTTAACTTTTTAATTATAATTTGTTAATAACGTTAATGAATTAAAAAATTGCCAAATATGTTAATAAAGTAAAAAAATCTTTAAGAAAGTTAATTAAATTGTTTAAAGTTAAATAATGTTAATTTATTAAAAGTAATTTAATTGCAAACTTTTTCCCCGCCATATGCGGACTTTTGTCTCACCTACAGGGCCAAAAGTTCATTTGACACATTTTGGAAATATATTTATTTACTTGTGTTACAGTAGTTTAAATTATAATAACGGGGCTCTTAATCGAACTTTAAGGGATTCGTAATATTTCTGTCAAAATATAATGAGTCTCAGTGCAATGAATGCAGTTTGAGATTAATTGAAAATTTAAGTGCGCACTCTTGCCCCACTCTACCCTATACATGGCTATACCACCTTTTCCTCTAAGAACTTCTACTGTTCTCTGAAACACGAACCAAATAATTTTTATGTAAGTTGACTGTTCTTTTTTCTTCTTGTTTGTGGTGCGGGCTCCTAGGCTGCAGCCTATGTAGCCTATCCTTAAATCCGGCACTGACAATTTATCAACATTGACTCCGGCCGAGAAAGCCTTTCAAGTAATTTATTTCATATACTAGTCAATACAGTTAGACAAGGCACAAGGTTCTGTAAAAAATAAGTAGGTGCCACGAAACCTTGATGACGGTGAAAGAAGAGAGAGGAGCAGTGACAGTGTTATCTTGATGATAACGTTATTTCATGTTGGCTTTGTATCTCTTGAGTCAGTGTCCGAATAATCAAGACTAATTTCATAGTAACAGGCCTGAAATTCCATACTATGCGGTACACTTCCTAATGACTACATTCCAGTGTTTTGAAGGTCGAATTCTTAATTAAGTGAAATCATAAAGCTGTGAGCGTCCGGAAGTGAAGGAAATTACATCCGTACCGAAGCAAAATGCCTTTCGAACAGTGTGCGTGCGCGCGCTTGTGTATGTGTGCACCAGGTGAACGTGAGAGAGCAGCAACTACTCTGCTGATGAATGTGAATGATTAACTGATCCAGTTACGGGAAAGTACGCGTGTCCGAGCGCGCGTGCGTGCGTGTTGGGTGTTAATTATAACTTCACGTGCCAGTCGCTGTTAGTCAGCGTTTTGGACTTGATTTTGCTTATTGACTGGAAAATTTTAAACCATTAGCGACTTTTGATGGAAGGCAATCTTCTTGTCCACTGAAAATAATTTCGTACCTGCTGTTCAGAATATTAATTTCAGTCAGAATTATCTCTGCCTTTTGTAATGCTGACTGATCGCTCACCACAAAGGTTAAACGGGTCAGTCAGTGGCGTGGCGTGAGTACATAACACCTGTTGCCGGTTGTGATAGGCCTAAAACTTAAACCTAAAAATTAATTCGAATTTTTTCTTGCACCAAGTGTTCTTTTTAGAGCATTTTCTATCATTTGCTGGGAGAAGAAGAGGGGGTCCCGATTCAACGGGATCTGAATCTCATTATACTTACACAGAATAAATCAGAACACAAATAATCGAATTAAAAATAATAAAATAATGACAAACAAAGAAACACATTACTAAACGAACCAAACACAAATAGGTACGTAGTATCTGCTGCACGTGAGTTCCGAAAGCGAACATAGCTGCTAACTGAGCGTTTTGCCGGTTTATACAGTGGCAACACATTGGTGACGAATGTGTCCCCTCCCCTCCACAGTTTGTACAGTGACAACTACTACAAGGTACGCAGTATAACATTGCCGATGTCTGAGCCGGCAACACAAGACGGTGCAAGCGCCCAGCAGTTCGAAAGCAATGCTACGCTTTTATTCCAGTTTTTCTACTAATATTGTTCGGATTTCAAATTATTCAATAACTAAAGTATTTATTCTGTAATATAATTAATATTATTTTCTCTTATTACCAGTATACTGTTGCCGCCGGCAACAGCGGTTACATGGACGCCACGCTACCCGGTCAGTATAGCTCAATCGCGCCGCTCCAATTCTCGTTATATCAAAGCGCGAGAGCCTTGAAGCTTTCATGTGACCTTGAGAAGTACTTTAAAATTACTTTATTCACAAGACTGAAAAATAAAGTAATATAAAATTCACAAAACGACGACACAGCCAGCACTATCTGAGATGAAAACTAAAACGAATGTAGGTTGCTGTACGCAACCGAGATATATTTCATATAGCCTACGAAAATTTTTTTTAAATTACATATTTTTCTTCACTTTTACCAAGTTTTTTTTTGTAAATTGGATGTAACTTTATTTTTGCTTATGTAGTTTTTAAGTCTTCTTCTTCTTCTCCTCTTAAGGATTACCTGTTCCAGCACCCATCTCATCCACGGACGACCCACGTCTCTTCTACCAGTGGCTTTATAGTTCAGTGCCGCTTTCGGCAATCGACCCTTTGTCATCCTTTGCAGATAATCCCACCATTGTCTTCTGTAAATTGCAGTAATTTCATTTATGTCCTATACTTTGAGGTATGCTCTGATTTATGTACGAGGTCATCCTCATTCCTTATTATATCTTACAATGTATAATTTAAAGTATTTCGAAGTAAACTGCATTTCACCACTCCTTGCCCCTTTCCTTTTTTGTCATGACCCACGCCTCACTCGCATAAATCAACGTGGGTATTGCAATTGTCTCATAACGTTTAATCCTTGTGCTGTGTCTTGTTTTATTTCTAAGATTTCTGTGAATCGTAGAAACAAATATTCCTAGGTTTTGAATAAATTGATTGCAGATAATCTTCTTGTCCACTTACAATAATTTTTGTACCTGCTCTTCCACTTAAATTTCAGTCAGTATTAGGGCCTATCTCTGCCTTTTGTAATGCCGACTGATTGGTCACCACAAAGGTTAAACGGGTCAGAATAGCTCAATCGCGCCGCTCCAATGCTCCGTTATATCAGGAACAAAGCGCGAGAGCCTTGAAGCATTCGCGTGACCTTGAGAAGTACTTTAAAATTATCTTAATTAAAACTTGAAAAATAAAGTAATAAAGAAATGAACAAAATGATGACACAAAAACAGTAATTCAGTTTAAGCCTAAAATGAATTACTGTTTTTGCGTGCAACTAAAATATATATGACATTATTTACTTTTAAAATTACATCATTTTTCATTTTACCATAATTTTTAAAAATTTGAAATAATTTTATTCTCATTTATGCAATTTTCAAATAAAAATTAAAATATAGAATTAGTTATACAATATCCAACTAAAACTTTAATAAGATTTTAATAATCTTATTTGTACAAAATAAACTACACATTACATGAGCATGTATGATCACAAACAACATCTAACTATGGTAAAACAAGCCTGAGTTTATATTTATTATGTATAAACCTGTGACTCTTGCATTACAAACAATGAAATGGTGAAGAAGAAGAAGAAGAAGAAGAAGAAGAAGAAGAAGAAGAAGAAGAAGAAGAAGAAGAAGAAGAAGAAGAAGAAGAAGAAGAAGAAGAAGAAGAAGAAGAAGAAGAAGAAGAAGAAGAAGAAGAAGAAGAAGAAGTTCGACTACATGTGTGTGACCGTCAGAAGAACTCTCAAATCAACGAATTAAGAAACACCTGAAGTTCTACAAGGTGATATCCCTATTCACATTTCCTTATGGGTATGAGAATTGGACTTTAACGGAAACATTAACGAACTGTCCCTGGCCCAGGTCAGTCGTAGGCCTATTCAAGCTGCCGAGATGAGATTTCTCAGGCCCGTGGCGGGATATACTAATCAAGATCTCAGAATAAATGTCGACGTATGGCAGGAACTAAATATTATGAGTATCGTTGATAAGATCGTCTAATATGGCTAAAATGGTTGGAACATCTTAGCCAAATGGATGACTGCCGCATCCCAAAACAACTATGGAATTATATAAGCCGAAAGGACGGAGAGGTGTGGTACGTCCGAAGAAGCGTTTGAGTGACCAGCTGTAGTCAATCTGTTTGAGAACGGAATCAACCATTTTTGGTTTAATCCTTGTTGAAGATGATGGTGATGATCTGTAAATTGTAGATTACATCGGGCTACAACCACCAACGTGGGTAGGACATATTGAGGGAATGAGTGACACCAGAATACACAAGGAAATAATGAATGACAGATGTTGGGTTCCAGAAGGAGGGAAGGCTAAGAACACGCTGCCAGGACAACTTTGGCGAGGTGCTGAGACTTCTGGGGCGAGGATTCCCGAAACGACTGCGGGAGGTCGAGACTGTTGGAGGGGAATATTACAGGAGGTCAGCACTGATCGGGAGAAGAAGGCGATTTGTTATAAAATTATAAACAAAAAAGATGGATTGGTCATCTGAATAGGTACCAGTTGGCAGGTTGCCTAAAGAGTTTGGCGATGCAAACGTATTACAGAAAGAAGAAAAGAAGGCGCAGGAAGCGTTGGTGAAGTGGTATATTCCTTTGGGACCAGAACAGGTGATTCGCCTAGAGACTGATAGAAGAAGAAGAAGAAGAAGAAGAAGAAGAAGAAGAAGAAGAAGAAGAAGAAGAAGAAGAAGAAGAAGAAGAAGACGAAGAAGAAGAAGAAGAAGACGAAGAAGAAGTAGGTTCTGTGGGATTGCGAACACATTTCACTTTAAGCTCAAATTTCAATGTTTTTTGTTCACTATCTTCTTCTGTTGTCTCTCTCCTATGGCACTACAGCCCTTGTTGTGCCCTGGCCTCCTTCAATTTTTCCCCCACTCTCGTCTGTCGGTAGCCATCCTCCTCCAGAAACGCACTTTCAGTATTTCTTTCGCATCCTCATCCACCGCGTCCTCCCATCTTCTCTTCGGTCTTCCCACTGGTCTTTTTCAGTGGATTCTGGTATTCAATAGTTTTCGTGGTATTCTGTCTTCCCCCATCCTGGGTACATGACCAGCAGCCCACCTTAGACGCTGTAGTTATATGTATTGTGTTAGCTGTGGTTCTGTATACATTTGATACAATTCAAAGTTGCATCTTATTCTCCAGCCGTGTACGTCATTAACTGGTCCCAGGATTCTTCGTAATATTTTAATTTAACTGTCTCCTCATCGTTTCTTGTTCACTCTCTTCTTCTGTTTTATACTGAAATAATCTTGGGTCAGCTTTCAGTGGTATGAATACCACCCAATACTTCATCTTGAATTAAGCTGGTATTATTGTTCAATAAGAGTTTATCTATTACCTAATACTATAGTATTATCTAAGAAAGCAGTAGTCTTCTCAACGCATTAACCAAAGCAGCGCGAATTCCTATGATGTTAAATCCATGTTCCTAAACCGTCATGTTTTCATCATTATCATCTTCAACAAACATCGTTTGTTTCGACCCCAATGAGATAGACTAGAGCTGGTCACTCCAAACCTCTCCGTCCCTGCGGCTTGTAATTCCACTTGCAAAACGATCACGTTTTGCTACATTTGTTTGTACCTTATCATGATGTCCGGAAGCTGAATCACCAGATGAGGTTCTGATGAGACATTAAGCTTCCTCAGGACGTAGCTGGAATTCATGTTTTGTCTTCAATTTTGAATGCATCGCATATAACTTGCACGCAGTACAACCGCGAGGCGTTCGTACGGCCTGCGTGGCGTCTTAAATTTGCCACCCCATATCTTTGTTCTTTCTCACCGTTTCTAAGCCACGGTTGATCTAAAATAACATTTTATAATTTTTAATTTCGAGAATGAGCTTTTGCCAGCTGCAACTGATGCCGTTAATATAAGTAATATTCTTAACGATTGATACTGCTGTGTTTGGTAAAGTTGATAACAAATTGTTTTGAAAAAGGTACTGAAAAATGCTCTATATCTCATCCAGCTGATTTTGAAAAAAAAATCAGTTTTAAAACATAAAAGTTCAAGGAGACTGGGCAAGAGGGGATAAACAAAAAGCAGATTTATTCGCTGAATATCAAGAGGAAGTTTTTACACCAAATGATATGCAGAATAATAACAACCTTAAAGAAATTGATAATATTACAACAGAAGAAATTACTCCTGTCACTCCAAAAGAAGTAGCAGAAGAAATAAAATTAAATCAGAATCCTGAGAAGACACCGGCCTTTGATTTAATTACTGGTCAAATTTTGAAGCAATTACCACGAAAGGGAATTGTTATGCTAACATACCCCTTTAATGCAGCTCTTACACTAAAGCATGTACCTGCCAGCTGGAAGGTAGCAGAAGTTATCATGATTCCTAAGCCAGGAAAAACACCTCATGAAGTGAAATCCTATAGAACGAGTTCGCTTTTGCCAGTAATTTTAGAAGTATTTGAAAAGCTCCTTCTTAAGAGATTAAAACCAATTATACAGAATGCCAAACTAATTCCTGACCACCAATTCGGTTTTAGACAAAAGCATTCGACAATAGACCAGGTGCATCGAAATCAGGTGTAATTGAGAAAACCTTAGAAGTAAAACAAATTTCTTCTGCACTATTCCTTGATGTCGCACAAGCCTTTGACAAGGTGTGGCATGAAGGATTAATTTACAAGTTAAATAAAATGTTACCTAGACAATATGTAGAAATCCTTAGGCCTACCTCGTACATATCTAATAGATTGTTTAGAGTTAAACAAGAAGAAGCATATACAGACCTAAAAGACGTCCAGGCGGAGTACCACAGGGCAGTGTTCTTGGGCCTGTCTTGTATGTATTATTTACCAGTGACATACCAAACTTAGAACAAGCAAAATTGGCTACTTTTTCTGATGGTACAGCTTTGCTTACAACAGGGCAAGATGAGGTTATTTCAACCCGATTATTGCAGAAAGCTAGCAATACCATATATGAATGGACCAAAAGATGGAAAATTAAACTTAACGAAGCCAAGTCGGCACACATTAATTTCACCAATAAAAGATTGAATAATCTTCCATCATTGGTCATAAATGGAACGGTAGCTCTTTATGAAAACAAAGCCAAATATCTGGGTATGGCATAGGATACCAAACTGAGATGGAAAGAGCACGTGAAAAAAAAAGAGGAACTTGACATAAAATTCCGACAAAATAAATGGCTCATAGGGAAATATTCCAACCTGTCTTTATACAGTAAAACTCTGATATATGATCAGATAATTAAACCCACCTGGCTGTATGGAATTCAGCTCTGGGGGTGCACGAAAGATAGTAACATCAGGATAATACAAACATTCCAAAACAAAGTTTTGCGGACCACGGTGAATGCACCATAGTATGTTAGAAACGCCGATATCCACAGAGATCTAGGTATTCCAACAATTAAAGAAGAGATTAAAACGTTTGCGAAGAAGCATGAAGAAAGGCTTCACCTTCACGAAAATGCAGAAGTTCTTCCAGCTGCTGGACAATCAACAAGTGTTCCGAAGACTGAAGAGAACAAACCCATTTGGACTTGTGTAGCGTTTTGTGTTATAAAAGCAGAGCATTGTGCGCGGGTGAGAATGTTTAGTTAAGAACACCAGAACTAACTAAAGGTTGTCATTGAACTTAATTTGGCTGATATGTATTTAGTATTAAGAGGTATTAGATAAGTTGATGGTTGGTCTTACAGACCAGTTTTAACATGTTAAATTCAATAAAAAAAAATAAGTTTTAAAACATTCGATTCATTAAACAAATCAGCCCCTTCGGTATCTGGTTCATCTCGAAAATAGTTTGAAGTTTATGTCTCTGCAATGTATAATCTTTTGTGTTTAGGGTAATTAAACAAATTATTACCGAAAAATCCAAATATGCTATCAACATTTTTAATTTTTTGAATCTGCTCTTCAAATAGGATAATATCTTATTCTCGAATTGAAAAACATAACTCTAGTTTGAGTTATTTTTCCGATCGAATATTCTGTAGCTTCAGGGTCTTTTTCTGACACTTCCGATGAAGTTCATACAAGTTTATGTAGCGTACGTGTAATACGTAATATGGATGCGATTGGAGACTTTGAAGTACATTAAGAAGTCGAGTTTGGGTGAGGTAAAACATATTACTTATGCAAGTCGATGATGATGTTATTTGCCGCCCGTGTGCACACCTTACGGCGGCTCTGGTTGCACGGACTAAAGAAAGTACAAGTATAACAAAATATGAAGTACAAACACCAAACCCCCCCAAACTGAATTTTTAAAGATTATGTAACATCGGCTCCAGGTGAGTAGATCTGCCGGTCCGCGAGAAGTCCCAAGAAAGTGCTTCATACAAAGTCAATTTCGTCGTTTCTCTGTACAATCACCGCATTTTCGCTGCCATAGAAACTTATTTGCTCACTGAAATTAGAAAACGTTTTAAATAACTTTTCGGCCGACAGGATTTGTTGAATTTTAAACGCCCGTGATTGCCTCAGTTAAATATAGATAATCTGCGGAATAATGATAGCGTGTAATTTATTTTCAAACAATTCTGTTGTTGGATTAAATCCACGTTCACCCACAAAAAACAAAACATTAAAACAAAAACAGCATTAGTAATAACAGTGTAATTAATGTGAGTGTGTGTGTGCTGTCGAATCCCACTTTCTGTCGCGCTGTACTGTTCCCCTATTACTTTCCGCCTAACGGATATGCTCGTAGTATCAATTAGATGTTATCGGATGCAAACAAAAAGTGAGACAATGAATTGTAGGCTACAACAGAATAGCTTTTGTCTCTCGACTAGCGAGAATCGTAGAACAATTTCCGACGTTACTTCCTTCCTTCCTATATATTTAAATGGTTTTTCTTCTATTTCAGATCAAATCGTTTCCTCCTCTATTAGTTCACTTCCTCGTCATTAACGTGTCTTACATACATGCGCGCGCGCGCACACACTAGACAATCACAACAATCTTTTCATGAGAAAAGGCATCGACGTGCATTCATTATTAATTTATAAATTAATAGAATCACCTGAGATCCTGGGTGCGCACCCATACAAACATGTGTGAGTATAAATGTTTGTGATGTGATTTCAACAATTAACGATCTCGACTGAGCGATTCATATCTGAAGACGGAACATATGTTCCGAAACGCGTCGTTTTAACGCAAAAACGAAGTCACAGGACGGATCTCAGGTGATTCTATTAATTTCACAAATCACAAAAATGTGAGCGCTCCAAAATTACGGAAAAGTTGCAGAAGCCCACGTGGGGTATACAATTTAAGGGGATTTTAACATCAATCTAAATATAGTGTTCACTTTTGAAAATTTCGAAATCTTTTGACGATAGAGCGCAAGAAGTTGGTAAAAAATTGGGATAAAATCACAAAGTTTCATGTGGAGTAAGGAGAATTAAGGAGAAAGTTCAAATTAAGGAGAATTTTAACAACATTTGAATGTAGTGTTACGTTTTGGAAATTTCAAAATGTGGGTTCACAGGGTTTCAGACTAAATAGAATTGTAACTCAAATCCGAACGTTTCGAATTTTTAGCGTTTATTGTATGATTGTGTGCTCTACAGTTGTTATATTACTAAAAAAATGGTAGAGAAATCCGGAATTTCGTAATTTTTCTCTTAACTGAAAAATTACCTAATATCGAAATTTATGCAATAATAAATGTACTTCGACAAAATTGTCAGGGAGTTCTACAGCTCAGGGAGCTACTAGTAATAACAGAAATAATAATCAGAATAAAAATATAATACTGAAATATTTTAATACTCATTAACAGCAAAATATTATTACAGATAATAGTAAACAATAGCGTAGGCCTACAATTTTTTTTAACGGGTCAGCCATAAAAACCCTGGAACGTAAATCTTGAAAGGTCGAATGATCTTGTTAGCGTCTAACGGACGGGCACTCGTTCACAAGTTTGAACCGCTACAATTACCGTCGAGTCATTTGTTTACTTTTTTATCGTATTAATTATATTGTGTGGACAGCTTTATAGTACGATGCGCACGCTTCTTAGCGGAAGCCTTAACCGCCGGTAAACAGATGTTTACTGTCCGGTAAACAATGAGAAAGTTAATAATAACGGCATCGCTACGTCATTAAAATTTTACATGGTCACAGAGCCTTCACTATGTTTGTTTATTAATAGACAGGCAGGCAGTGGGATTCCGTGTTCGCTTCTCGTCGTCTGTGACCATCGGCCGGCCGCAGCGACAGTACCTGGCACTGACTTTGACATTGACGACGACGACGACGACGTTCTCCACACAGCGGAACAAAACCGCGGCCGCTGCCATTGACTCGATTCGATTCGATTTTAGTTCTATATGTTTTTACTATTACAACAATGTGTATCATTGCAAATAACAACACACATTTTCTGGGTCAAATTAACAGGTTTTACTCCTCCACCGTGTTCTTCGTTGCCTACGTTTATTCCTTGTACTTGAGAAAAAAAAAGAAACAACGTATTTGAACACATTTGTATGCGAAAAAGTATGACGTTTGGTGCCAGAAGTAGTGTTTTGACGATCAGATAATGGAAATTTTGTTAAGTGCTTTGACCTCTGAATGATATACTTCGCCGCTTCTTCGACGATTCTTCTCGTGTTTTGGTCTGGCTGTTTTTCGCACGATTTCTTAACCCAAAACGATTTTTAAAATCGTAATGTCGTTCTGGTCGTGTATTGGAGTGGGGATAATTTGAAATGTAACATATTTTAGTTTGGTTCATTGCTTACCTTAAAGCAACGTATATTACGTTTTTATGTTCTTAAGTGTATTTTTTGATTTAGTGTTAAAATTCAATTTAGTTATTCCCCACTATGGAACAATTCCAGATAGACAAAACTTAGTCTAGATTTTGTATCTAAATCGAGGCAAGAAAAGCGGAAGTATTTTCATTGTGATTTTTTATCTCAAGCGATTATCTATACAACTTTAAATCGGCGACTCCATACATTAATTGAGTGTATGCGATATTCACCACATATCGATACTGACTATCGCATAATCGAAATATCGAAAATTAATACAGGTACGGTTATTGGGAAAGTACCAAATTATTATTTTATGATCAATTCCTGTAAGCATCATATTCCAATCTCAAACTGTTTCTGTAGTCCACTGGTTCTCTGAAAGTAACGACATGATTTCGATCCAGATTTGACTTAGTAGATTTTCGGTATCTATTGTGTATTGACTGCATTTTACGTTCAATTAATCTATCATTGAGGCTAATAAGCATGTTGTGTGACAGTTGATTGCAACTGACGTGGAGAAAAAGATTCCGGCGATTGAATTTCTATTTTAAGTTTCCGGCATTTGCGGTGATAATTTTAATGCAAAGTGTTGCTAACACTGCATGGATGTGGGAATGCCTGGTCTTCCTGTAACAGCGCTCATACGACGCACCTTCTGAGAGATCGCAGGGTATTAATATATCTCAGTCGAGGCTCGCCAATTATCTGCTAACAAGTCTGTTTATAGATTAAACAACAACAGAATAATCGCAACATCAATGTTGTTATTATTGCAATTGTAAAGCGTGTTATAATGTAAGGTCATTGGCGTGAGACTGGAGGAGAAACCCGAGACTAGACCGGACGGCTTTGTATATACAGGCAAAACGAGAATGTTAATTACAATTGTAATTATTATTACAGATAACGAACAAGTTGCAAGTATTGTAATTCAGTATTAGAAGGGAATTATGTGAAAATATATGTATGGCTCCCTCTTTATGTATATAGGACACAGTCACCATGTATCTGTGTACCACCGATCCCCCCTCTCACTCTCTCCCTCTCTCTCTCTCGCTCTCTCTCTCTCTCTCTCTCTCTCTCTCTCTCTATATATATATATATATATATATATTCAATCACTTTCTGCTACAGTCCGTTTCTTGATGTATATAATACATTTAATATTTATAATGAATTTACCTCAAGATATTTTTTTCTTTATTAGGAACATGTTTCGAGAGCTCCCGTGCTCTCATCATCAGCCTTTGCGATCTTGCGTCTGGTGAAGTATTTGTGTGTTGGCTGGATGCTATTAAGGTTTCTTGTTGGTCTATGGTATTTTAAAGTTGTATTATTGTGTGTGATTGTGGTATATGTATTTGTATTTTGCGTATTTTCGATGTTGAGTGCTTTGAATATTGTGTCATGTTTTGTATTGATTTGTACTTGTTCAGGTATTAGTTTGTTTTGTGTTTTATGTTTGTATATTTGTAAATTTTCCCAAATGTTCATTATGGTGCCTTTGTATGGTATATATTTTATTAGTGATACATTGGTTATGTCTGGGAATTCATGTCCTGTGTTTATTGCATGTGTGGCTAAATTGGATTTATATATTTCTGGTTTTTTGTATGCGTTTAGGTGTTCAAAATAAAGTTTTTTCAGCTGTTTTTTTGTTTGTCCTATGTAACATTTATTGCAATCTTGGCATTGAATTTTGTATATACCGTTAGTTGTTGTATTATCTTTGTTGTGTGGGCTATTTAGTTTTTCTAAATTATTTTTATTAGTTTTGTATGCTATTTTTATATCTGTGTTTTTAAATAGTTTTGTTAGTTTTGTCATTTTATTATTTATGTATGTGAATGTGGCCCATTTTTTGTTGTTGTTATTATTTATGTGTTGTTCATTTTGATTAATTCTTAATTGTTCAGTTTTTATTTTATATTTGATTTTATTTTCTATTTTTTTGCAGTATTTTTATTGTATCCATTTTCATAACCAACTTGGTATATTATATTTCTTTCTTTGTCAGTTTCTTGTTTGTTTAGGGGAATTTTGTACATTCTGTTAAATAGCGAATAGAATGCTGCCATTTTATGTTGTGGTGGATGGTCAGAATGGTTAGGTATAATGATGCTGGTTTTCTATATATTGCATATTGTACTGTATGTGGTTGTTGTTTCTTGTGATGGTTATGTCTAAATAGGCTAGTTGATTTTGTTATGTTTTTCTTTTTCTTCTGTGAATTGTATTTTAGGATGTATGTTATTGATTTGTTTATTTGTTTATTGATAACAAAAACACAAATGCAGAGAACATACTGACCAGTATTAAACGGTCTGATCAGTCTTCGGTAGTGTGCTGGACGGCATCTCGGCAAATTCTGCCCATCTCCCGGGTGGTTGCCTTCAAGTTTAAAATCGAGGTATTTTTTTGGGTGTGGAGCTTTTTGGTTTCTCCGGCTCTGGGAGTCGACTGTATTTTGGGTGCCGATTTTATCTCTAAGAGTGGTCTCTTGCTAGACATCCAAGGGCACCACTGTTATTTTAAATTCAATCGGGAAGTCGTGATTCCTTTCCTTGGATATCAGGGAACTAGGAAAGCTATCCAAGAGATAGAATGCCCCGATACATCTAGAGACAATCTCAATCAGTCCCAGCTGTCCGCCTTAGATCGGTTGTGTGAGCAATTCCCCACTGTTAACTCCTACCCTTGGGCTCACACATCTCTTGGAGTATAAAATCCGCCTAACGGACTCTAAGGTGGTACGCTCACACCCTTACAAGTTTGCCCCTCTGAGAGAGAAGGTTCAAGAATTGTTAGAACAAGGGGTAATTGAACCTTCTAGATCCAGCTATGCCAGTCCAGCGTTCCTTGTGCCCAAGCCTGAAGGTAAGCACCGGATGGTAATTGATTACAGAAAGTTAAACGCTAACATTGAGGTCGATTCAGTCCCCCTTCCAGATCTGCATTCGGCGTTTGACTGGTTCAGTAAGGAGAAATATTTTACCATCATTGACCTGAACTCGGCATATCAACAGATTCCATTGGCAACAGAAAGTATGCCCTACACGGCATTCTGTGTTCCATGGAACCTGTACCAGTATACGAGAGTTCCCATGGGGTTGGCGGTGGGGGCGCAAACCCCCCACTTGACACTGTTTTCTTGATGTCAAGTTTAAGTTTATCTTCAACTATTTAGACGATCTCCTTGTGTACAGTGAAGACTTTGAGGAACATATGGGTCATCTATATGAGGTGATGTGCAGGTTGAGGAGTGCCGGCCTTACTGTCAACCCGGAAAAGGTCAAGTTTGCCCAGACCCAAATTTCATTTCTGGGTCATCTTATTTAACATCGGGGTGTCACTGTGGATCCCGAGCGAACACCGGGCATCAGGGATTTTCCCCCACCTAAGGATGCCTAAGGCATCGCGAGATTTGTGGGGATGGTAAACTTTTATCGCCGTTTCATCCCGAGTGCTGCGGAAATTGCAGCCCCACTCAATGAACTCCGAAAAAAGGGGGCCAAATTCATATGGGGGGAAAAACAGCAGAAGGTTTTTGAGACGTTGAAAGAGGCCATCATTTCTCCGCCTGTGCTGAGAATGCCTGACTTTTCTAAACAGTTTGTCCTGCAGACGAATGCGAGTTCGGTTGCGCTTGGAGCGGTCCTTTCGCAAGTCGTTGATGGTGCTAGGCAGCCAGTGGCATTTATATCGCGGACTTTGACCCAACAAGAGAAGAAGTCATCAGTGTATGAACTAGAGTGTTTGGCCGTGGTGTGCGCTCTAGATAAGTTCAGGCGTTTCCTGGAACATGCTGAGTTCCTCCTTGAGACCGATAATCAGGCTCTCTTGGCTTCTTGCTCATCCCCGGCAACTGGGTAAGATTGGAAGGTGGGTGGTTAAAATCTCATCATTCAAATTCAAGTTGCAACACATTAGGGGAACTCAAAATGTGGTTGCAGACGCCTTGTCCCGTATGTTTTCCCAACCCAGTGAAGTCCAACCTGAGCAACCCTGTAACTTGTTATTAGACTTCCCACTAGCTTTTACTGATGTGTTACCCCATCAGTTAGATGATGAAGAGTTGGGTCCAATCATCCAAAATCTAAAGGAGGGTAACGTACAGGCTCCTTACATCTTGTCCAAGGGCGTCCTGTGTTGTAAGGAGAGAAAAGGACGCGTCACTAAGATCGTGCTGCCTAGCAAGTTAGCGCCCATGGTCTTCAATTATTACCATAATTCCCCAGTAGGAGGACATAAGGGGATTTCAAAGACCATTTCCAGTATTAGGAAACATTTTATCTGGAAGGGAATGGATAGGGACATTGCGACTAGAGTGAAGGCGTGTCATCTTTGCGGGTTAAGCAAGCCTGCCCAAAACACTAAGTTGGGTTTCTTGTCATCGGACGTGGCGAGCAGACCAATGGAGAGTTATTCATCGACTACGTGGGACCTTTCCCACGTAGCAAGTCAGGTAACTCTTACCTGCTTGTTTGTGTGGATGCTTTTTCTAAGTTTGTCTGGCTATTGCCCTTACGGCAGGCAAATTCTCGATTAACCATTCTCGCGGTACAGAACCATGTATTTCAGCATTTCGGACTTCCGGCCATCATTGTCTCAGACAATGGTCCACAATTCATTTCTGGCGAATTCCGGCGAATGTGTTTCGCCAACGGCATCCAGCATGTAACCACTTCCCCTTACTACCCTCAGCCGTCCCACGCGGAGAAATTCAACAGGAATCTTAGATCGGCTTTCATTGCTTACCACGCAGAGCAACAGAATTGTTGGGACCAGAATCTTAAATGGTTACAGTTAGAGTTCAATACGGCCCTCCATGAGAGTCATAAGGCCGTCCCCTTTGAGGTGATGTTCGGATTCTCGCCCACGCTTCCATTAGCTAACTTGTGGAAAATAGACGATCTTCTGCCGAGTACTCCTGATGTTAGAACGGCAGACAGGTGGAAAGAGGCCCGGAAGAATTTGCTGCGTGCGCACGAGCGTGTCCGTCTTCGTTATAATCAGGGGCGAACTCCTAATCCTTTCAAGGTTGGGGATTTGGTCTACTGTCAGGGCCACCCGATCAGCTCAGCCGTGGACAAACGTGCCGCTAAACTGTGTTATCGTTGGTCTGGGCCATACCGCATTCTTCGGTTCGTGTCGCCGGTGACGGTAAAGTTGGGGGATCCCGAAGGTAATATAGAGAGGTCAACCACTCACATATCGAAGTTGAAGTTTTGCCACAGGGCATAAGTGTGTGAGTGGTGGTAAGGGGGTTTGTCCTATTAATGGTTGGGGGCGTTAATTTGGCTCTTGGGTCTCAGTTGAGTTGGGAGGCCTTAGGAGGTCAGAGCTCTAGGGTACCCGAATCTCGTCTTTCTTCTTTTCTCCTTCTGTCTCTTGTCGCTGTATGCTGACCGTGATCAAGTCAGCATGCAGTACCGCATACTCACACACCTCCACATTCAGGCACACATGCATACACACTCCACTTCTTCCTTCCTCTTGTTTCGTTTTCTCTCTGAGCCTCTGTCTTCCTAAGAGCGATATGGTCCTGAGATTTCCCAAGGGAGCCAAGAAAACTCCTGTAGTCCTGCGGAGGTAACCAGGAGCCTGAGTTTCAGGCGTATTTTTGGGGCAACCATGTTGCCCTTTTGGGATGAGGCTGTGCCGTGGCAATTTAAATCAGAATTCCACGGGGAGTTTTAACTTCATTTAGCCCGTCCGTATTTCGCGCCGGCTGTCTGACGGTAGCGATATGTCGACTAGATTTCGCCGCGTGGGGTCTGTGAGCGGTGAATTGCTGTATAGTCGCGCTCTGTCGCCGAAATAGACAGCTCTGCTCAGCTGTTTCCGTTCCGTCTGTTTTGGTCGCGAGCCTGTTTTTCTGGGTATTTCCTCATCTAGACGCCTCGTGCGCACTTCTAGTCCGGCGGCGAATTAGTTTCTGTTTGCTGAAGTTTTGTACGACAACTATGGATAAATAATTCTATAAAGTGCCTCTGGGTTCCCGACCCGTCAGGAGAATCGGGAGAGGACTATTGGTGATACTGTCATCTTTTACCATCAGCCGAGCTATGCTAAGAAAAGCTTCCCATCGCCGTCGGACGGAGGAAGGCCCAGGATTATTGGAACACCGGACTGAAACATGCATCAGTAACAACTACCCTTGACTCCATCATCATCAACTGGTAGACATTCCAACCGCAGGTGAAAAACTTCCATTTTATTTTCAACCTTGACCTCCACAAGCAACAGTTTCCGCGTTATAAATAGTTATACTTTCTTATTCATAGTGACTGAAAGTTGATTACCACAAATCTTGTGATCATAGCACAGAGCGTTCGTGATGATACTTGAATAGAAACATCTAACTGTCATACTGCTTTATTAAATATCCTGGTCAATAGCATTGTAAAGCTTTACAGAGAAGATAACGAGTATACACTAAATCATATTTTTATATTTATAATGTTGAGACTTTAGCTTGATCATGTATTCTGGATGCATTTTGACTATTCATGTTTTTAACTGTGTTAAGCACATATAATTGTCATACTTTTGATTTTTTTATTACATTTAAAAATGGTGTATTTGACATGGTTGGTGATACACCATGGATTGAGTATTGAGATATATGTATACATAAAATATGTAATGGATGTTAAACACTAATAAAAAAAATATTGTTACGTTAAAAGGAGTGTCTCATTGCAAGTCCTGTCACACTGGGCTCAGTGCATTTTTATGCTTCCGTCTAGACCATGCGTCTAGTTTTAAAATTTAAGTGACGCCCGTCAAAAAAAAAAAAAAATTACAAAAGGGTTTAAACATTTTTTAAGGGGACGTTACAGACAACAGGATGGAAATGTGCCTTGATCTTCTAGGATGAATTGAAAATGACCCTGATTTTCTAAAAAATGTTATTGCTGGTGATGAATTGTGGATCTTTGAGTACGATCCAGAAACAAAACGCCAGAGCGTGAAGTGTCACACACCAAACTCACCACGTCCTAAAAAAGAAAAATGAGCAAAACCATGTTCATTTGTTTCTTTGATAGTAATGGCATTATCTATAAGGAGTTTTTGCCTACAGAACAGATTGTCAACCAACATGTTTACCAAGAAATTCTTGAAAGGCTGCGGAAAAATTTGCCCGCGTGAGAATAGCCATCGTGAACACCTGGATGCTGCATCATGACGATGCATCTTATCACACAGCACTCTCGGTTAATGAGAGTTTGGCAAAGAATGATATTCTTGATGTTACTCAGCCCTCTTATTTACCTGACTTGAGTCCCTGTGACTACTTTCTCTTCCCGAGATTGAAAAAAAAACATCTCGAAGGACAGCATTTTGGGACGATAGACAACATTACAAAAAATGTAGCCGACCAGTTGAAGCAGATTCCAGTTTCTGAGTTCCAGCACTGCTATGAAGAGTTGAAAAACCCCTCTAAAGCCCTATGTGGCTTCCCAAGGGAATTATTTTGAAGGTGATAGAGTCTAGATATAGTTTGATTGTAAATAAAAGGTTTTAATGAATTAGTCTCATTACTTAATTTACAAACCTCGTAAGTGAACATTCTACGAGTTTTACTAAGTCTACTCTAATTTCCTAATATATATTTTTTATTATTAATAATAAAAAAATTTTTTTAACAAGGATACATTTCATTTTTTAAATTATATACGTTTCGATAGTAAGCCAACTATCATCATCAGAAATGATTATGGTAATTGGAATTATTTTATTTTATTTAATAAATCAGAATATATTTAATTTAATAAATTCAAAAATTTTTTAATCAATTCTTCAAAATAGCTGTTTCATATGTAGACTAAATGTAATGTTTTTATATGTGCATATAAAATATGTTATATAATTAATTTTATAATATAATATAAATATTTATTATTTTATTCAATTAGTAATTTTGAAAATATTATAATTTTTTGTATTAATCTGAATTTGTTCTGGTATTAACTTATTATTTGTTTTACGTTTAAATATTTCTAAATTTTCCCATAAGGTAATTTTTGGATCTTTGGAAATGTGTTTTAATAAACTGATATTATTTAAATTTGGAAATGTGTGTTTGTTTTTTATTGAGTGTGTAGCTAAATTTGATTTATATATATATATATATATATCTGGTTTTAAATATGAAGCACAGTGTATTAGTACAGTCGCTGAAGCCGAAAAAAAATAGAAATTGCAAATTAAGTGGCTTCTACGAGATTTTTTGCATAGGTCTAGATAAAAAGGTAAGAAAGGATTTAAAAAAAAGTTTACAAAAATTCAGACGTGGGTTTTCGAAAAAAGGAAGGGGGAAGGTACAGAAAATTCATTTTTCATGATTATGTTAAACAATATTAAATTTACGAGAATAATACAAAATAACAACAAGAAAGAGCATAAAATTACACATAAAAAAGGTTATTAGCATTTTTTTGTCAGGGCGATACTTTTAATAGAAAAATTAATTCAAAATTGGTCAAATTTTTCACAAGGTGGATTTTCAAATAAATACATCTTTATGTAATAGACATGCAATTTTTTCAGGAATATAAGTTTAAAAACTCATTATTATTCATTTATGTATATATTATTATGTATAATTTTTACTTATTTATTACGCATTGTAATAAAAATGTTATTAAAAAATGCACTTTATAAATATATTCAAAAATAGTTTTTCTTCCAATCATTGAAGATTTTGACAATAAAATAACTTTTAAAGCACAGATAAAACAGAAGAATTTATAGTTAATAATAATTGCATAACATTAAATAAAGATCACACAAACAAATATCAAACACAAATAGCAAATATACTAAAAAATAGTACCCAAATCCTAAATCCTAAAGACTCCTTTAAATATAAAATGGATAATCCTTGTGCACCAAAATTAAATTCTTTAATAAAATTACACAAAATCAATAAACCTACCAGACCTTTAATAAACGCTAGAACCGCACCAAATTATAAAATATCAAAATTACTAACACAAATCATAAAACATAAAATTGAACTTCCAGCAAAATACAATATAAAAATATTGGTATGGAGAACCATACATGACTTCCATGTTCTAAGATTTATATTTAAAATACTTTTCGAAATGAACTATTTCCATAGAAACTACTTCTTTCTTCAGCCTTAACCACAGTACTGTGATCACTAACGTATACCACCTCACGATAGTGAACTCAATTTTCACTGATGATGGCAGTCGATAGCACTGCCGAAACGTCTGGTTTTGTAGAACACACTGGATCAAGCCCAGACAGCCCAGGAAGAAATTTTAACAACAATCTACTTCTTTGTTGCCGATAACGTAGTAATGACATATAAATAAAAATTATCCCCACACCCTTCAACTATCATTTTCATTTATAGAAAATTACGCCCACCCCGTTCAACTAGACTCTTTATTTATAGATATTTCATCTACGTTTCTACAGTGGATTATTATAATCTTCTTATCAGGATACTTTATTTATCAAAATGAAGTACTTTACTCTTGCTAAAACATAAAATGTTGCAGGTAAACTACCCTTTCCCAGTAACCGATCTTCACCAAAATCAATAGGCCTTGAGTATTCTACAATTCAGGAACGTACACAAACAAATATTTGATTCTGTTTGAATGTGCGGCAGTTATCGTTCGGCATAGAAAAAATTACCGTTGTTAAAACATAAAGTGTTGCTAGTAAACTACCCCTTTCCCTTAACCGATATTCAGCAAAATGAACAGACCTTTAGTACTTAACAATTCAGGAACGTATGCAGAAAAATATTTGATTCTGTTTGAATGTGCGGCAGTTATCATTCGTCATAAGAAAAATTACCCTTGTTAAAACATAACATGTTGCTGGTAAACTACCCCTTTCCCTTAACCGATCTTTACCAAAAACAACAGGTCTCGAGTTCTATATAATTCAGGGAGGTGTGAAAAAAATTATTTTATTCTATTTGAATTTACGGCAGTTATCGTTCGTCATAGAAAAAATTACCCTTGTTAAAACATAAAACGTTGCAGGTTAAGTACCCCTTTCCCTTAACCGAGCTTCACCAAAAACAATAGATCTTGATTACTCTACAATTCAGGGCTGTATGCAAAACATTATTTGATTCTGTGTGAATTTGCGGCTCTTATCGTTTGCCATAAAAAATCTACACACACACACACACACACACACACACACACACACACACACACACACACACACACACACACACACACACACACACACACACACACACACACACACACACACACACACACACACACACACACACACACACACACACACATTTCGAAAAATGACTTTTTTCATGTTTTGATGGTAGTACAATCAGAATCTGCCGTTATCTTGAACACGATTTTTTTCGCCATCACCATACTTCCATTTCCTTATGGAACATGGAAGTAAAATAGTATCGAACTCACGGAACATTCAATATCGAACTGCGTTAATTCAATATCTGTATGGCGCATGTACCAGCTGTCCTCGCTCTCCCTAAAATTCTTCAACTTTCAGGGTCTGTTCTTTTTATGCACATGCACGGATATAAATTCTCACTATGTAGAAGAGAAACCTCAAATATTGTAGTTTTACGTACAGTAGTTACATATTAATATTTTTTTTTTAGTTTTTAACTATTAATATTAATACGCGCAATGGACATATTTTTACATTTATTAATAAAAGTTACATTTATTTAAATTTAACTAAATGTTAACAATTCTTTACACCGCAGTCTTATAGAAGAGACTTTTACAAATACGTGTTCATAATTTTGTTAAAAAATATTTATTTTCAAAATTTCTGTAGAAATTTTAAGTTAAGAAAATGATGTATACTTGCGAACACAAAAAAATAATAAATTTTAAATCTCGCTCATTTTATGCCAATAAATCAATACTAATTTTTATTATTTTTTTCAAAGACCTATATATGTAAAGTTTATATTGTGAAGTTTTTTTTTAATGTAAATACATTTGTAATAAATTGTTAATATGTTTTTGCATTAGTTGAAAAAAATAAAAAACAAAAAGTTATTACTTTATTTTAAGTATTTATTAATACTTTAATTATTTTCTTTTCATTTTATTAAAAGTACAAACATTTAGCTTTAAAATGTTTTTTGATTTTTGTCTCTACGACTATTATAACGGATTTTATTACAATTTGTATGTTGCAATGTCAGAAAAAATTAGCCTTCCCGCTCATTGGGGCGGACTCCGACAATCAATTTTTTTCTAATATTTCAATTCCATTTTTCTCACAAAGTATTGGCCTGACAAAAAACATGATAAATCGCTTTTTTGTAGAGAATTTAATGCTCTTTAATTTTTGTAATTTGTCTTTTTTCGTAATTTTTTTTTATTTTTTAAGATAATTACGAAAAATGAATTTTTTGTACCTTCCCCCTCCCTTTTTTCGAAAACCCGCGACTGAATTTTTGTAAACTTTTTTTAAAATTGTTTCTCACCCTTTTATCGAGCCTTATGCAAAAAATCTCATAGCAGCCACTTAATTTGAAATTTTTTCCTTCAGTGACTGTAGTAGTATGTATTTTTCTTTTAAATATTTTTTAGTTTGCCAACATAAAATTTGTTACAGTCAGGGCATTCAATTTTATATACTGTAATTTTTCAATATAATAATATTCAAACACATAATAAAAATTTGAGCAATTATGAATATATTTTTTGTACGTGATTTTTTTTTAGAGTTTGTATTGTTCCTTAGTTTGTATACATACATAGTGCTCCCCATAATTTAGGTAACGGTTATTATTAGGTCAAATACATGAAGATATATTATTTTAAATTGTGAAAAGATTGTTGTGCAAAGATTGTCACATCCAGCGAAATAATTCTTCTACGTATGTACATACACACATGCATTAAATCATATACACTTTATTTATACATTGTATAGACACAAACACAGACACACACACACACACACACATATGTATATATATTAGAAGATTTTAATACAACGAATCAAATACATACTTGCTACTTTATATACTAATAAAGTATATACTATATACTTTATATATTTTAATTTTATACATTAAAATTTTGAACACATAAATGCATACAAAAAACAAATATTTATAAATCCAATGTAGACACACATGTAATAAGTATAGGGCACAAATTTCTAGACATCAGTAACACAACACTAATAAAACATATACCACACAGAGGCACTGTAATGCATATAATATATATGCATATTATGGGAACGCCTAACACATAACAAAATAATACCAGAACCAAAAAAAACAGTACAAAATATGACACAATTTTTAAAACACTAACGTTTGGAAACACTCAGAAAACATATATTTAAAACACTATTAAAACACATTTCCAAAGGTCAAAAAATGAACCTTTGGGAAAAATTTGGAAATATTTAAACAAAAAATAAATAATGAAATAATACCTAAACAATTCAAAATTAATACAAAAACGATAGTACTTTCAAAATTACAAATTTAATAAAAGAATAAATATGTATATTTATATTCATAACATTTATTTCTATAAAATGTTTTTGTAAACATGTAATAGGTAAATTATATATAGTCTGTATAAAACAGTTGTTAATTACAATTGGTTTCAAAATTTTATTAATTTGTGTATGTATTCTGAAGATGACAGTTGATACCGTTCAAGCACTGAAAATATATAAAAATAGTATATAAATAAAGTTCAATAAAGAAACGCATATAGAATTCGTTGATTTTGAGAAGGCCTTTGATAGTGTAGATAGAAATTTGTTGTGGCATATGTTAGAAGAACGGGGATACACTCAACAACTTATTAAAACTATACAAAGCCTATAGAATGTAGCAAGAATAGCGGTCAAAAGTAATTGTAGGATGTCTCAACAAATATCTGTCAATCAAGGTGTTATACAAGGGTGCAGTATATCACCTACTCTTTTTAACATCTGGCGATCTGGTAAGGAAATGGAAACATCTAGTGAACCCTGACATTAAGTTATCACGTGACAGATGTCTGAATGTGCTGTTGTTTGCTGACGACTTGCTCGTACTTCAAAATAGAGAATCTGATTTGCAAAATCTGTTTTTAAGCTTCATCAGATTTGCAAACAATACAATATGAAAATCTCCATTACAAAAACAAAGGTAAATCGCATTTCGAGGTAAGGAGACAATATACAAAATAATGATTAGTGATCGAATTCTAGAACAGGCGAGTCACTTTAATTTTTGGGAAATGATATTAGCTGTGATAGAAATTACGATACTGATGTTAAGTTAGGTAAGTTCCAGACGATCTGTGGGACAATCAACCGTACTTATAGAAACAAGGTGTGTCGAGATATAAAATTAAAGTTTTACAAAGTTATGCCAATCCCTGTACTGTCCTACGGGTGTGAATTATGGACAACAACCAAGAAACAAGACAGTAAAATACAGACCTCGGAAATAACGTTCTTAAGGGGAGTTAAAATGTATCCTAGACTTGATCGTATAAGGAATGAGACGAAGAGTTACAACAAATTTTTAACTTGAACGAAAAATTACAAGGTTACGAACAACGGTGGAAAGAACATTTAGAAAGAATGTCAGATTCCAGACTGACCAAAGAAGTGTGGAAATACAAACGTATAGGACACAGGTATGTGGGTAGACCCAGCAAGACATGGCTGGAGGAGCAGGCAGCGGCTTGCCTACGCCTATGCCGTGTTGTGAAGACGAAGTTAACGATGACGAAGCATATAAATATAATTTAATTTGTGATGTTATTCAATTTGTTTCTTCTGCAAGTAGTATAATTTCGTAATTCTTTTCAACACCTGACGCACGTTTCACTGAAAAATATCAGTATCATCAGAGGTTTGTAAGTAAATTAATAACGATCGAAATAATTCTATTAATACAAAATTAACGAATAATCGAATTTGTATCGATTTTAATGTAAAATAACTGATTTTATATTAATAGAATTATTTCGATTGTTATTAGTTTACTTACAAACCTCTAATGGTACTGATATTTTTCAGTGAAACATGCGTCAGGTGTTAAAAACAATATACGAAATTATACTACTTGCAGAAGAAACAAATTGAATAACATCACAAATTATATAATTACTGCAAGAAACGTCGAGTTACTTATATAGAAAATAATGGATAAATATAATTTTATTTATTTAAGTATAAATATATAAGTACATAAAAACAAATGGGTTCATGTATCATCGTATATGATCTCTGAATCAAAGAGGGAGAAGAAGGAGAAAGGAAGGAACAGAGGAAGAAAGCAAAGGAACTAACGAACAGACAGACATTGACCGGTTGCATGCACCACATAGTACTTTTCTAACGGGTTACACTTCCTGTGTAATTAAGGCGTTTTAACGAAGAGTTAACAAATACGTTCAAATAATGTTTTTCTCCGTTCATAGTCTCATATTCAACGTTCTTAGATGTTACTGCTTTTCTTCTTGTTTTTATGGTTTTCGCCTAGTTATGAGCGAGAGAGCCGAATCCATAAGGGGACCGGGAATCAAGCAGAAAATTATGTGTGTCACTTTTTGTTACTTGTAAGACGTCTCGTATAAAATATATATTATATAAAAGTCGAATTGTATCCCTTATATTTTTGATAATAGGCGGGATTTCTGCTCAGAGCGTGATCAGGCCTATATCCTGCCATATCACTTTGTATCTTGACTAATACAGTAACCTAGACCAATCAATTGTGGATACTTAGTTTTATGTTTCCTGCTTTGCTACTTTGGTTTTTGTGTCCTCGTTATTTTTCCATTTTATGCAATAATAACAATGTAGACGTTTAAGTTGATTCAATAATCTACATAATAAATCTCTAGGGGTGTCTACGTTTGTCCCCGGTAATCTCAGAATCTACTGAACCGATTTCATTGACACTTTGGACGCTGATAGCAGGTACCCAACGGAAGGTTTTCCACTTTATCTGATAACGATAGGTTAAAAAGAACCGAAGTTATTGCAAAAAAAAAACAATTTTTTTAAACCCGCGGCTTCGATCGCGAATAACGATAGGTTAAAAAGAACCGAAGTTATAGCAAAAAAACTCATTTCTTTAAACCCGCGGCTTCGATCGTGAATATTTGTATATGATTGTTGTGGTAACTGTTGAGTTGGTAAATTGCTAATGGTACATCTGTATTAATAATATTCTTATATTGTAAGTTATGAATATCCAAAAAGTGCGAAGCAATAGATCCATAATTCATGTTTCCTCGATACGAAAAATCAAAATTTGGTAATTTAGTAGATATTTACAAACATTCAGTAACACAATTAGATGAAATGTTTATTCGTATAGAATAATACAAATAGTGTATACATAAGTATATTGATATCAGTTAGTCCGTTTGAATATTTACATTTTAGTAGGGATATGGAATTCATATAAACAATACAATAATTAATTGTTTGATTATATTGTAACACTGATTATATAGTACACGTTGAGTCTGACAAACCATACTCTTCGACATTTGAATATTCAGTAGGCCTATGTGCAGTAGGAATAATTAATTATCGAGAATTATACTTAACCTACTTCATCGAGAATTATGCGATGAGCGTCAGTTATGTAGTATCAGTGCCTTTTTTCGTTAATTTTACGTCATCGGTAAGTAATATGTGCAATATGTATTGTATTGTATAAATTATTAATTGCCCCCTAGAGATTTATTAGTATAGATCAAATAAATACATTTCCCTTTTTTTAGCTTTGCAATGCCAAAAAGACGATCATGTTTAGGAAGATCTACTGCTGCGGAAAGAAAGAGGCGTCTTAGAGCATCTGAAAATGACGTCGAAGGAGTCGAAATGCAATCAGCTCCGGGAAACTCTTCAGAAAGACCTGGATTAGAAGAAGTCTCACGGGTTGAAAGTCCTACGATTCGTGAAACTAGATTAGCGGCACAAAGACGCAGGCAAGCGACTCTCAGATCACGAGGTCCTACTTTACGATGGAATGCAAAATTAAATAGTGGTTTTAATTACTCGTATAATCCAGTTATTAACTACGCGAATGAAACAGATATCGGGTTACCGAGTATGGTTTGCCCTCATTGCAAAGCTTTAAAGTGGGAAAATGAATCACATGGATTATGTTACTCTGCAGGAAAAGTGCGATTAGATCCCATACTTCCTCCTCCAGAACCGGTAAAATCATTATTAAATGTAGAACATCTTTTATCGAAAAAATTTTTGAATGCATTAAGATCGTACAATTCAGTTTTTCAATTTACATCATTCGGAGCCAGTGAAATAGTCGAAGGGAGCTTCATGCCTACTTTCAAAATTCAAGGGCAAGTATATCACCTCATGGGATCATTACTCCCCACACAAAACGAAGTACCAAAATGTCTACAGGTGTATTTCATAGCTGATTATTTACAGCAATCTGAAACAAGAATGGATCATATTCGTACCTTGGATAAGCCATTAGTAACAGAACTTCAAAATTTACTTCACGCAATCAACCCATATGTTAGTGAACTGAAAAGTGCGTTTGAATTTGTAACATCTGCGAATAATAATCAGTACAATATTGTGATTCATGCTGATCGAACAGAAAATAATGAAGAGCACAGGGGTCGCTACAATGCACCAACAACTAATGAGGTGGCAGTAGTTTTAGTTAACAAGGAATGCGATAAACTCGATATAATAATCCGGGCGAGGGATCATACGCTACATCGAATTGCAGAAACACATCGCGCTTATGATGCTTTACAGTACCCTTTAATGTTTTGCAGAGGAGAAGATGGTTATCATTTTACATTAAAATTAGTCGATCCCCAGACTGGGTTACAAACTACTAACTCGACAGTTACCACAACAATCATATACAAATATTCGCGTGCGAAGCCGCGGGTACCTGCTAGTTGTTCAATAATTTTCTAAACATTTATCCTTTATGTCTTTAATATATATATAAGTAATAAATAATATTTTATATTGTGAATAAGAATATATTTTTTATTATTTATTACAATATTTTGACCGTTTATTTTATATTATTACAGTATCATATTTGTGTGTGTGTGTGTGTGTGTGTGTGTGTGTGTGTGTGTCTGTGTGTGTAAATGTGACGAATAAAGTGATGTGATAAAGAAAGTGTGATTTTATTTAACATTATGATTTATTTATTTAAACAAGATGATCTCTTTAAGAATATAAATTTATTAAAATAAGTAAATTGTAAACATTTAGTATTTCCGATATAACCATCAAAACAGCTGATTAAGTAAATAAACATTAAAACTATTGATAATATAAATCGAATTAAATCGATTATTCGTTATTTTATATTAAAATCAAAACACATTCGATTATTTGTTAGTTTATGTTATTACAACACAAAAAGCCATCCCAATACCAGGGAAAACTATGAATCAACTATATTAAATGAATGAAAATAATATGACTATGACGAGACAAATGACTATGACCCAACCCAAGTGACTGACCCAATAAAATGAAATCAAATGAGAAGGTAAATGAAAAGGAAAAAAAAAATGAAATAAAATGAGAAGATATAAAAAGACACAAACGAATGATAAAGAAAAGGAAATGAGAAATATTAAACTCAAATGATAAAGAAAAAATCAAATAAATAATAAATGTAAATGATAAATATTAAAATCAAATAAAGTAATGACAACTAAAGTACACTAACCAAAGAAATAGAGATTAAATGTTATGAATAACTCTATAATGATATGAAACTTGTTAACAGTATAACTAACAATTATGAATAAATTTAAAAAAAAAACCAGAATTGCGAGATAGGTAGGGAGTGAACACAATTAAGTGAGAAAAGAGAATTAATGTTAGGGAATACCCACTAATAACACTCAAATACCATAAAAAAGTGCAAAGTGCCAGTGTAAACCCGAAATAAATATAAAACTCTACAGATAAGTATAGACACCTAGAAACCAGTGATAAACACTACAGTTTAATGGTGAAAAGTGCCAGAGAGTAAGAATATTATTGTTATTAGAATTAAGAGTGATTGTAGATTAGGAATACAATTGTATTCAGGGTAAAAATCCCATGATGATTCAAAATATTAGTGTTACCATGGTTAGGTAGAAAAAGAAAATATATAGTAAGGAATATAAATGCAAAATAAGTAAAACATTCTATGTTCAAAGGGATAATTAGTAAGATAAAATAAATGGTGTGATAATGTTAGTCACTAAAATAATTAAGAATAAACTAAATATAAACAAGATTAGCATAGTAACTGTTAAAAGATTTGTTCAATTAAGTTTATGAGAAGGAATATGGCTGAAAAAAGTATACAGACCATAAACTCAGATTATATGTTATGTTTTATAAGTAATAGTAAATAATAGACAAGTTATAAAAAATGGCAATATAGAGAAGTAAAGAGATAAATTCTGACAAACATAATAATACTGGAAAAGAAATTAGAAAATAATAGACAGGCCATGATTTGTAAAGTAACAAGAACATACAATTATTATAAAACAGCCCAAATCAATTCAAAAAGTAAACAAGTCATCAGTGACAATAAGCAAAACATGTGTAAATGTAAACTAATCTTTAATTTGTATAAAATAAGAAAATATAGCCAATTACTACTTAGGCCTAGAGAATGCCTAACTGAATAAATCCAAAATCAACAAATTGTAAGAAATTAACTATTGTATTAGAAAATTCAGGGCAAGGAACTAGTAAAGTACCATTAGTGAATCATATTAAGATGTAAAAGTTAAATTAAGAACATAAAATAAGAAAGAAATCTAATTGCATAATATTAACATTATTGTCAAAACTTTAATACATAAACAAACCCAGCTTTGTGGGATGTCAAAATGATCTTTGAAAGAAAATATAAACGGCTGTGATAATATCTCATACATAGATAAGAAGACAGAAGAATAATAGCAATCAGAAGATATTTAGTCATTTTGAATAAAAATTCAAATATCATAACAATAGTCTTAAATTAGGAACAGCCAATGAGAGACAGACAGTTGCCATAACAACCGAACGTTATTTATTATTATTCCGTTAAAAACTGTTAGTTCATTATTGAAGCTCAAGACGAATAGACGCCAAACCGTAATCGACTCAATTTGAATTTAAAACAGTAAAAAAGCAGTCAAAATTTATAACATGAAGACGCAAGAAGTCTGATGAGGAACTAGTCCATTCAACCGAGGCCACAGACCAGATTATTAAATTCCAAATTAATAATTTAGACCAACTTATCCGAAAAAGACGCCAGGCGTAATTAAATTCATACATGATGGAAGATTGATGACTGAATAGATCCAACCTTACGAAGAACTGAGCAACTCGTCACCCTAATTCAACAGATTTGATAAGTATTGCTGAATTACCCGAATTTATGGAATAAATTCTTATTAACTTTTTCTCACAACACTATTAACTCTCACTACAACTGATAATCAAATTTCTTTCAAGAATTAATTAAAAATAAAACACTAAACTTGTATGAAACCAGAAAATAACCTGGATAAAAATTACTAACTTTTAACACACAGGACTACTAACTTACTAACTTTTTTAAAACTTCAGGAACAAATTGTAATTAAACCTTATAGTATATAAGTACCATCAATGTAAGGTAGTGTACTTTATTGTAATCATATCAATATTTTTTCGTAAACAAAAGAACCAAGAATAATTGAACGAAATTAAAATAAACTTTTGTTGACGCCATGTCTAACTAAATCGTTCTGAATCGTTCGCCAACTTTGGGAATTGTCTTTTTATTGCCGGAGCAACTTTGTTTAATATCCAGATATAATTTGGTATAATATTGAATAACAACTAATTACAAGTTAATAAACTAGTACAGAGTTGTAACCACCGTTCTTTATTTCATAGTAAATTGTATTATATGATTTGTGTACATTAGCGACGAGCGAAGGTGACGGTAAGCGCTAGACGTCGGAAACTCGGCGAACTACCAGCGAGATTAATAAACCCGCAAGTGGCGGGAGTAATTTCAATCCACCATACCGTCTAGAACGACCGCTCAATAGTCCTATTTTTTAATTGTTTTCAGTTAAACAATTTGGCACCACCCGGGATTTACAATCACATATTAAAGGACAGGTAAGGTTCACACTCGCGAGTACTGGTAATTCGTGAGATCGCGACGGACATCGTCAGCATAAACACACGACTACAACGTGTGAGGCGAACACACGAAACACACTTTTACAGAGCACGTACAGAGCACGTCGTTACAATGTACTGAAATCAAATTATTTCGATTATTTGTTAATTCATTTACAAACTTCTGAGGATACTGATAAATTCAGTGAAACGTACATCGAATGAATTGAAACAATAAAAATACATTACAACTACTTGCAGGAGAAATTATATTTGATAATATATACATGCCCACGCTCACAGCACACACACACACACACACACACACACACACACACACACACACACAGTATTTTAAATTAATTTTGAACGTCACCACCTCCAGTTACTCATGTAGTATTTCTCGGAGCATAATTTTCATAGGTTGGGTGTCTCGCTCAAAAATCGCCTGATTACTTGCAAAAGCGGAAAACCTAACTTATCTTCTACCAGTACTATAGTTAAAATCTTTAAACCATGAGCAAATAAGAATATGAGCAGTATTAATCTAAGATAGAAACGGATGGGGATAATTTTCCTCTGCATTTTGTCCTTATATACTTGCTGTGTAAATTCGAATTATAAGAATTTGCGTTCAATAGCCTGCACTATGACCTCAGCGCAAGAAGATGTTGTTCAGAAGGTCCCTATATACTTGCTGCGTAAATTCGAAATTATAAGAATTTGCGTTCAATAGCCTGCGCTATGACCTCAGCGCAAGAAGATGTTGTTCAGAAGGTCCCTATATACTTGCTGCGTAAATTCGAAATTATAAGAATTTGCGTTCAATAGCCTGCGCTATGACCTCAGCGCAAGAAGATGTTGTTCAGAAGGTCCTTATATACTTGCTGTGTAAATTCGAAATTATAAGAATTTGCGTTCAATAGCCTGCACTATGACCTCAGCGCAAGAAGATGTTGTTCAGAAGGTCCTTATATACTTGCTGTGTAAATTCGAAATTATAAGAATTTGCGTTCAATAGCCTGCACTATGACATCAGCGCAAGAAGATGTTGTTCAGAAGGTCCTTATATACTTGCTGTGTAAATTCGAATTATAAGAATTTGCGTTCAATAGCCTGCACTATGACCTCAGCGCAAGAAGATGTTGTTCAGAAGGTCCCTATATACTTGCTGCGTAAATTCGAAATTATAAGAATTTGCGTTCAATAGCCTGCGCTATGACCTCAGCGCAAGAAGATGTTGTTCAGAAGGTCCCTATATACTTGCTGCGTAAATTCGAAATTATAAGAATTTGCGTTCAATAGCCTGCGCTATGACCTCAGCGCAAGAAGATGTTGTTCAGAAGGTCCTTATATACTTGCTGTGTAAATTCGAAATTATAAGAATTTGCGTTCAATAGCCTGCACTATGACCTCAGCGCAAGAAGATGTTGTTCAGAAGGTCCTTATATACTTGCTGTGTAAATTCGAAATTATAAGAATTTGCGTTCAATAGCCTGCACTATGACATCAGCGCAAGAAGATGTTGTTCAGAAGGTCCTTATATACTTGCTGTGTAAATTCGAAAATATAAGAATTTGCGTTCAAATAGCCTCCACTATGACCTCAGCGCAAGAAGATGTTGTTCAGAAGGTCCTTATATACTTGCTGTGTAAATTCGAAATTATAAGAATTTGCGTTCAATAGCCTGCACTATGACCTCAGCGCAAGAAGATGTTGTTCAGAAGGTCCTTATATACTTGCTGTGTAAATTCGAAATTATAAGAATTTGCGTTCAATAGCCTGCACTATGACCTCAGCGCAAGAAGATGTTGTTCAGAAGGTCCTTATATACTTGCTGTGTAAATTCGAAATTATAAGAATTTGCGTTCAATAGCCTGCACTATGACCTCAGCGCAAGAAGATGTTGTTCAGAAGGTCCCTATATACTTGCTGCGTAAATTCGAAATTATAAGAATTTGCGTTCAATAGCCTGCGCTATGACCTCAGCGCAAGAAGATGTTGTTCAGAAGGTCCTTATATACTTGCTGTGTAAATTCGAAATTATAAGAATTTGCGTTCAATAGCCTGCACTATGACCTCAGCGCAAGAAGATGTTGTTCAGAAGGTCCTTATATACTTGCTGTGTAAATTCGAAATTATAAGAATTTGCGTTCAATAGCCTGCACTATGACATCAGCGCAAGAAGATGTTGTTCAGAAGGTCCTTATATACTTGCTGTGTAAATTCGAAAATATAAGAATTTGCGTTCAAATAGCCTCCACTATGACCTCAGCGCAAGAAGATGTTGTTCAGAAGGTCCTTATATACTTGCTGTGTAAATTCGAAATTATAAGAATTTGCGTTCAATAGCCTGCACTATGACCTCAGCGCAAGAAGATGTTGTTCAGAAGGTCCTTATATACTTGCTGTGTAAATTCGAAATTATAAGAATTTGCGTTCAATAGCCTGCACTATGACCTCAGCGCAAGAAGATGTTGTTCAGAAGGTCCTTATATACTTGCTGTGTAAATTCGAAATTATAAGAATTTGCGTTCAATAGCCTGCACTATGACCTCAGCGCAAGAAGATGTTGTTCAGAAGATGGGAAAGAAAGATTCCGAGGTGGATACATAGAGGTGTACTAGATGCCGGAATGTGACGTGTGTGGACAAACGCCGAACTGTACAAACTACACAAGGAACCGGACATCGTGACAGTAATAAAACAAGGTAGAATTAGGTGGACAGGTCACGTACAAAGAATGGCAGAGTAAAGGGCAGTGAAAAAAGTATTTATTGGAGGACTAGGAGGATGAAGAGCAAGAGAGAGGCCGAGAAGAAGATCGGTGGACGATGTAGATGAAGACTTGAGAAGACTGGGGGGTCAGAAGGTGGCGAAGAGTCATACAAGATAGAGAGGAGTGAAGACAGGTCGTTCTGGACGCTAGGGCTCTCCTTGAACTGTAGCGCCGTGGAATAACCTAGTACTAGAAGTATAAAGAATTTGTGTCCAAGCACTAAACAATCTTAAAATTTAAACCACAAGACACATGCACGCCCTCCCCACCCAAAATTTACATCTTAAAATTCTTTAGATTTTATTTAATAATCTTTAACATTATGGATAAAGTGTCCTCGAGAAATGTGAAGTACACTTGAGTCGTACGTGTGAAGTATGAGTGAATCGTGTCTGTAACATATCCAGTAATAATTGTAAGGTATCTATGAAAGAAGGATGTTTTATTACTTTAATTCTTTTGTTTTTTAGTAATTATTGTAAATTAATAAATTATGAAAAGTTAAGCGAGGCTTGTTTAATTAACTGTAACAAATTTGAAAATGACATTACGACAAAATTTGTTTGTCACCCTCAGGAGAATTGCAGACGATTTACTTTTACACGCGAATCACAACTGTCACAATTCGGGTCACAACAGTTGTAATTCCCGTGTCACAACAACCTGTCTACAATTGTCCGCAAAATGCAAGAAAATTGTTCTGAAATGCCAACAGAAGTTATGCCCAGTCAATTGATGGAACCTGACTAACCCTTTCGACCAACGATGCATTATTCATTGACTTTAAACGTTTTATTAAATTATCACGTTGTATGTAAATACAATTTATATATTCTGTTGACTTTATAAGTAAAGGTAAAAATGCACAACCTGTATCATATCTTATGATGAAACTCCAAACAATTCTTCGCAACCTTGACTCTCGACTAAGTTAGCGGCTTTTCGGTATCCGTAATCGAACGCGCGGACGTTAAAAAAATCATAGAACGTTTCAAAGTGTAACGACACGCGAAGGAATACTTTCGATTTCACCGTCACATAATAACAGTAGCGTTTGTGTGTTGACCTTCCAAACGAACGACAAAGAAGAAGAAGATGAAAGGAGAAATAACGTTGAGGAGGATGAGGAGGAGGAAAAGACAGAAGGAGTTGTCGTCGTTCGATATTATTAACAAGACGAAAACTAGGCCAATGAACGGCCAGCCGAGAACGGGAGGAGGCTACGCAAAAACGAAAGTAAAACGTACGTATGTGTGTGTGTGCGTGGAAGAGAAAGATGTCTGGAGAAGTAACGGAGGGCGTCGAGGTATATAACCGGCGCCGTCCACTTTGCTAATCATTCCAACACTCGCCTTTGGATCGTAAACATACGCATCAACCAACATGAAGTGTCTGGTAAGTGGTCGCGATTTCGACACACACCAAACGTGTTTATTCACATTATATATTTTTTTGCTTAAATTATTATATATCTTATCTATAGGACATATACATTTTTAAAAAATGTTTTCCACTTGATATTTACTTCATTAACACAGTTAGTTAATATAAAAATCGTTTATTTATATCATTTGCCAAGTTAAAAAAAAAGAGTTTCTGTACACTTTGAAGACTATAAAGCGTTTATATAAAGTCATATATGCATATTACATAAACAAGTAAACTGTTTATATGAAATTACGTATAAATGTCAGTGTATAAAATTATTATTATAAACAAAGGTTTTTACTTAACATAAGCCAAGTTTTTCAAAATAATAATTGTATTAATTTTCCCTTGCAATAAGTTTTTTTATTTTAATAAATGTAATCTGGCGTTAATTTTACGCAAGTTCAATTTCATTTCTATATTTCATGATAATGGTGACGGTTCCTAATACAAATGAACTGATTGAGTTTTTAATAAAAAAAACTTATTTCTATACAAAAATAATTTAATTTCAACACGCACATACCTGTTACTATTTTTCATATAAACGTTCGTAGAATTTTCTAATTTTTATTTACTTTCTTTTTTTTAATTACGGTCTCATTGATATTCGTAAGAGCTTTTTTCCAAACATTTTCTCCTACAATATTACATTAACGTATTTAGCTATTACATATTGCAAACATTTGCAGTTAGTTATTTAATAAATATGTATCAAGTTTCATTCTATGTATGTTTTATGGATAATAATTTGGAAATTTAATTTATTTTAAATGCTTTAAGCATATGTTTGTCATTCAAAAAACTCACATTATAATAACTATTTATGAAATACTTAGTTTTAAATTTATAGGTGATTAATATGCAGTTTCACACACACACACACACTTATTTATCTTTGAGCTTAAGTGTCATTATTGCACATGATGGTGCCAGTAATGTCACGGTCATGGGCGACCAATAATATATCCGTTAAAGTGTATCATTTAATCTCTTTGGTATCATAACATACATAGGGGTCAACAGTCTGTCAATGTTAAGAAAACAATCCTAAAGCTAACGTGTTACTGTGTGTAAATAACATTTTTGATACACATTAATACGAATTAAGATTTCATAATACTGTATTTCACTAATTTGCGTTGAAACTTGTAAACGTCATTCAGAGAAAGAGAGAGTGTGCAATAATTCTAGAAGAATGAGTCTATAAAACTTATTTGTAAAAAAAAGAGTTTCTGTATACTTTGAAGACTATAAAGCGTTTATATAAAGTCATATATGCATATTACATAAACAAGTAAACTGTTTATATGAAATTGCGTATAAATGTCAGTGTATAAAATTATTATTATAAACAAAGGTTTTTAAAAATATATAAACACTTGGTACGTTTCAGAGTTTTAACTCTGACAGCTGTTTCAGCTTATTAGGCTTTTCTCAAAGAGAATCAAGGAGCAACATGAGAATAGCCTAATAAGCTGAAACAGCTGTCAGAATTAAATAAAAACTGTGAAACGTACCAAGTGTTTATATATATTTAAAAACCTTTGTATTAATATGTTTCACCAAGTGCTCAACGAGTCATCAATTAATTATTATAAACGTAAAATAGTTTTTAAATGTTTTTCTTGCAAACGTTCAATTTTTTTGTAGTTAAATTATAATTTCGCTGACTTTGAGAGATATATCTTCAGTAGGCCTAAATGATGCCGATAGTATTTATTTAACAAGTAAACTGAAGTTTTAACGTAAGATATATAAATGCGGGAAAATAACTCAAATAACTAACGTCATTAATTTGAATAAATTTAAGTTCGAGTTCCAAATAAAAGTGAAGCGTTTGAAGGCACATTTTGTTTTCAAGATACATTTCGTAATCAACGTCTCGATGACGAAGTTATAAAACTAATTAATTCAGTGGCATGTGTTAGAAAACCCTTAACCACGATCACCAGGTGTAATACGTTTACAAGTTTAAGTGTTGTTTTACAGTATAACAATATCTAGTGTATAACGTTTCTTTAGGATGGTTGACCTATTGCGATCGTTTCGTGTGCACCAGCGCGAGTCTTGAACCCATGTACAATAATTGTTTACGCCCATGCTCTTCATCTAATAGTCGTTTTCCTAACAGTAAACTATCTATAACGGCGCGAGTCTTGAACCCATGTACAATAATTGTTTACGCCCATGCTCTTCATCTAATAGTCGTTTTCCTAACAGTAAACTATCTATAACGGCGCGAGTCTAATAGACATTTTCCTAACAGTAAACTATCTATAACGGCGCGAGTCTTGAACCCATGTACAATAATTGTTTACGCTCATGCTTTTCATCTAATAGTCGTTTTCCTAACAGTAAACTATCTATAACGGCGCGAGTCTTGAACCCATGTTCTTCATTAAACAGTCCTTTTCCTAATAGTAAACTGTCTATAACAGCGCGAGTCTTGAACCCGTGTACAATAATTGTATACGCTCATCTTATTTATTTAACAGTTTTTTGCTAATAGTAAACTAAGTATAATATTTATCTAACGTGTTGCGCGTCTGTGGGCTTACGAGATGTGTGTGTATATGCGTGTGTAAGTATTTATTCTTAACGGATAATGCAGTATGAATTAACGAAAGATTTTTTTTTAAGAGACTTTTTTTGACAATACTAATTCTTCAGCTATTTGCAACATTATAATTAGAACAACAGTGTAACTCCGTAATTCCGTAAAAATCGAAGCAGATAATTTAAACAACGTCAGCTTAAAGGCATGAAACCAAATTAAAATGATTCACAATTAAAATTTTTGTCTTTTGATAGTAACTGAATTTAGCATCAATTAACATCACAAAATTGTACTAACAAAAAATAATTAGATGGAACTGGAGGAGGTTAACTTAATAAATGAGATTCATAGAGTAGGCTATAAATGCGCGCGCGCGTTTATATTTGAAGCTGTTTATTTTCATTCTATTAACCTTTACCTCAATGACATCTCAATGTTAGGAAAACAATGTGTCAACACAATTTTGTGTCGAATTAAGTGGACAGATAAATCACTAAATTCCGAAAAATTAATGTCCGTTGTTTCGTTAAAGATGAATTTAACGTAGTTTTCCACGGTGTGTAAGTTCTGTTCTGTTTTGTATTATACAAATTCAATACATTATTTATTGAAAAAAAAAAAAATTAAAACGTTCGTTGACCAACTTGGATCTGTTGTTATTAAATTATTTTCCAATTAAAAAAATGCAAATATTCTGGTATTTCTAATTATTCCAATAATTTTATCCACAGCTCTTCAATTTTATAATAAATTCGATGTTATCAAATATTAATTAAATCATTAATTAAAAATATTAAATCAATAACTGATATATTTTTCTTTAATAAAATTTTTTTAAATGTTAATAGGAATTATTTTAATGTCAGTAGAATATATGTATGTTAAGATTACTTTCTGTTAACGAAAGTCAGGTCAGCAAAAATTATAAAATAACTGTAGTTTAAAATATTTCTTATGATGCACGTTTAACAGTCATAAATATTACTTTCATAATTTCTAAAAATAATTGCGAGTATGTAGGAAGTATAGTTTGAACTCGCTGCCTAGGTTACGATACCCGTGCCTATAAACCGTTTATATATCGGGACACTAACCCGTGACCCTTATTGTCCGTTACGGTTTTCCATTGCGATAACAGGTTTATAAAATCAAGTGGGCACACACGAGCACATAATGCAGGCGTCGGAACAAGACCGACTTTCATTTTTGTTGCCGCCACAACAATTTCACCAAACACCTGCCTCTCCGTCCCGCCGGATGGAAACGTAAAAAATCGACGGAGAAAAAGCAGTTTAGCTACCATTTCACTCCAAAAAGGATGAGACCGTTTAGAAAAGTTTCTTTTTGTTTTTAACACGCCGGTTCGCAGGTACGATGCCCCGTAAAAGGCAAAGGTGTTCTGCATTCTTCGTCCAAGTACGTGCAGTAATGTAGTGCAGTTGTTAATTATCGACACAAGTAAACTTTATGATCGCATGTAATAATATTTATGTTATTTACGATACAAGTACTGTTTTTTTTTTAACATAGAATAGTGCGATCACAATTCTTCTTCGTTTTAATCTTATTCTTCTTCTGTCCTTACAAGAAGTAGGCTTTCCGCTACCCACTCTTGCGGCACTATCGGCACGTATCTTTACCCACTGACCACTAATGCTATTAAATGATATTAAAAATGTATTGTAAAAACTGTAACAAAATGTATAGAATATATCAAACAACTAACGCTTTAACTTCTAATGAATGTAAGCGAATAACGGAATATTTAAACATTATGAGCTCTTCTTCTTCTTCTCTTCAAGGATTAGGTTATATAAACTTGTTTCGGCACCCATCTCATCCTCGGACGACCCACGTCTCTTCTATCAACGGCTTTATAGTTCAGTGCCGCTTTCGGGAATCGATCCTCTGTCATGCTTTGCAGATGATCCCACCATTGTCTTCTGTAAATTGAAATAATTTCATTTACGTCTTTTACTTCGAGTTCTGCTCTGATATCCTCATTCCTTATTCTATCGTGCAATGTATAATTTAAAGTATTTCGAAGAAACTGCATTTCAGCACTTTTGAATCTTGCCGCTTTCCTTTTTTGTTATGACCCACGCCTCACTTGCATAAATCAACTTGGGTATTGCAACTGCCTTATAAAATTCAATCGTTGTGCTGTGTCTTGTTTTATTTCTAAGATTGAATTGTACCACAAATATTCCTAAATTTATTTACCTTATCTCTTATATTCAGACACATTATGAAATACAAAAACGTTACACTACGGTTAGTATGTGTTTACTTGACTATTCTTATTAAGTTCAGTGGTAGATTTTGTTTATAATAATTTTAAACGTTTTTTTTTTTCAAAGATAACCTTATTTAATTGATACCATTACAATCAATACCAAACGTTTGGCCTCTTCCATATAAAGCAGACGAAGAACGTGTGGAAGACGTGTGCCCGTGACGTCTGTCAGATGACACGATTCTTGTTATGTGTTTTATGATGACACGATTAATACTTTATGTAGTTGTTCACGTATAATTTTACCCATCGAGGTGTAGACCTAATATCAACAAATTATACATACACACGCCATATTTATGTCTCTGTATCCAGTTAACCGAAGAGTAATATTTTTTTAATCTTGTAGTTTTAGTGGATATTAACTTCGTGGTCAAGGTTACACCGCTTTCGGTTTTGTACAAACACGCAGATCCAAGACCGAGACGAATCCAGAGATTTAATTTGTTTCATAGACGAATTGATGAGAAATTAAAAATCACATTTCACAGGCGGTCGAGTCCTGGCTAATGAGATTAGGTTTTATTTTGTGGAATCCACCCATTCCCGTCCGTGAATACTAACCTTCGAATTGAATCGAATACCTTTACCCTGACTTTATCCTTAAGAGTGGACAGGTCCCTGGCCGTCGGGTGGCTGTGTACGCGACTTTACAAGCAGACCGTCCTCGTTTTAACACGCGATGGTACCGACGGGTTGGTTTTATGTGGCGCTTAAGCGTACAGAGGTCAACTCAAGGTCATATTGGTCTCATCAACAAAGAAACAGTAGAATGTTTTAACGCGCCCCAGTTTTTGAACTACATGAAAATCAGTTATTTCTGTCTTTGCGACAAGTTTCTTGTCACCTTGTGGGAGCGAACCATCCGCGCGCGCGCACACACACACACACACCCACACACCACATATACAGATACACGGGCTCACGCCAGCGGGAATCAAAAAAAGGTGACATCAGATTTGTCGCTGAGAGGATGCGACAACATGGTTCAACGGACGGAGAATTTGGTGTCAAAACTAATATTAACAAAACGTGGTTTCAACCTAAAAAAAACTAACGCTATTAAAATATCCATTACCGTACGAGTTTACGAGTCCAGTCAATCGCTAGTTTACTAATGAAACAATCTGATGAGCGAATATGGAATCACGCGTGGGAATATTGTGGCCAATCGTATCTTGGCATCGTATCCGCGGCAGTAAGGAGTGAAAGCCAATAATAGAGAACAGGATGACCAAAAAATCGTTTTAGCAACGGCGGAAGTACGTAACTTCGATTGTCGAAAGAGCTAAAGCGATACAGTCGATTTCAATTAATCGACTGTCGATATACAGTAGATTTTATATCGATTTCAAATTAAATAATACGGTTTTTTACGAATTAATAATTAAATTATAAATTTTTAAATTCAATTCGGCAGACTAAATTAAATTCCAAAATGCTCCAAGAGTGTCGAAGGGGCGGTCTCTGTCAAGTGGGTGGCCCTGTATAAACTGTAAGAGAAATAATTTCCCATACGGAGGCAATTTCGCGAGCTACTTTATTCGGAACATTGCAGACAAAATTTGTTATCGCATGCGTTTTAGTTTTTAAATATTATTCGTTAAATTTTCAGGCGTTTGTGTTGAAGATAGTAGCGCATTAAAATGTTTATACAGCACTAGTGGAACATAATTAAATTTGAATCGAGTAATACTGTGGTGAAGAAATCTGTAGAATTATGAAAGAACATCCGGTTTTTGTTTTTTAAAGAACTTGTTTTATTTAACAGAGTTGATGAATGAACCGTAGGGATTCAGCACGGCGGTACAGAACAATTGTGTTTTGGCACAACCGTACCTTATCTTAGTTAAACAAAATACAGTCTTCAATCGGTATCGATGGCCATGATGCACTTAGTGCATACGTGATGGATGATACATGTTCTTCTTCTTCAGCAGCACTATAGCCCAACGTTTTCCCTGGCTTCCAACATCAATTGTCTCCAAAGTCTCCTGTCCTTTGCCATCCCGTTCTAACCCTCACATCCATTCTTTTGAGGTCTTCTAGTCTATCATCCAACCATCTTATCCTAAATCGGCCCCTCTTTATGCTTTTATAGACTTGCGCTCTCAAGATTTTCTTTAGCATACGCTGATCATCATCCGCTCTAGGTGTTCTAGCCAGCGCATTCGTTGAGCCTTTATGAATCTTACAATGTCTTCATGATTCAATAGTAGCTTATCTATCTCCTGGTTATTTCTTATTCACCGTTCATCTTCTTTAACCGGGCCATAAACATTTTTTCTTGATTTTTCTTTCACACCTTCTTAGTGTTTCTTATTACTTTTTGTCAATGCCCATGTCTCACTTCCAAAAGTAACAACCGGTCTGATAAGTGTCTTATATATTTTTATTTTTGTGTTTGCTTCTCAATAGTCTGCTATTGACATAATATGCCCTCTTTCCTGTCATTTGTATCCTGTCATGTATTGTCGGGTTTATGGACCCTGCATTATCCATCATGTTATTCAGCTATCTGAACTTATTAACTGCATCAAATGAATTAACCTCTATAAATTAGGTTCCATAAATTATATAGATTTCTTCTCCCTTGTGATGTATTTAGTTATACATGATACATACAGAAGCGTTTTTCAACTGTTTACCATTTGCTAATCTGGAGGAATCTTCTAGCTGTCTATCACGGCCGTAACAAACACGACCATGTCATTAGTCGACACTGACCCAGTATGCGGGTTGACACCTGAATGGAATGTCAAATTATATGTACCGCAATCAAATTTCCACTACGTCTATCAGTGGTCACTAATTTTGCTAGAATTGATTTTATCTTGTGTTTTACGTTTTTATTTTTAAATTTAAAATGGACGTAGAATATTTAGTACAGTTGTGTAAACATTAGAAATAGGAATAAAGAATAAGAAGCAGAGAGTGAATGAGTAAGAGAGAATGAGAAAGAGGAAGAAAGGCAGAGAGTGAAAGAGTGAGGGGTAGGGAACAGTATGGAGAGGACTTTAAGTTTACTGACCAAAGTCAACAACCCGTAAGCTCGCTCGTGGTATTCCTTGACCCAGTAGCCTTGTCTGAAAAACCGGTTCCGTAACAACTTCGCCGTCAAGCGACGACGACATGATCCTGAACTCTCAACAATATCTCTTTTTCTAGTTTATTTACTTTTTTATGTTGCCGAACAACAATGTCGGATGCCTGCCTGACAGCATAATGAAACTAAGAATACAAACACGACGAAGCGTACGTGAGAATCGTATCAACCCGATATGACTGCCACTTTTCTCTGTAATTATTATTATACTCGAGTCGCTATATAAGTTGATTCTATTAAGTCGGTTGTGGTGTGGTCAGCCGTTGAGTAGGGTTATTGAAGCAGGGTCACTAGTTCGATTACCGCTGCAGTTAATCCAATGTGTCAATAGTTGCCAATCATACGGTCACTTATTTGATTTAGTAGGCTGTGATGTGATAGTTTGGACTGAAAAGTTGTCACGAGTTTGATTCCCTCTGTAACTAATCTGCTACGGATACTCTGCTTTACCGTGTATAGTATCGCCTATTCTTTGTGTATACAAGACGGCACTGGTCGTTAATGAGTAAAGAAGTACTGCCAAAATATTTACCGAACATCAGAATGTAATCACGGATGAATACCGTCCTCCAGAAGTTTCCTGAACGTTCCGATTGGATACCCACACGGTCACGGTCAAAACGCGATCGGTTGAAGTTTATGATGGTGTATACTTCTTCTTATTCTCCATGTAATGATTAGTGCATTAACCTGTCTTCTTCTTCTTCTTCGTGCTTCAGGTAACATGCATATATGCTTCTTACGTTACCTTCAGTTCTTCTTCTTCTTCTTCTTCTTCTTCTTCTTCTTCTTCTTCTTCTTCTTCTTCTTCTTCTTCTTCTTCTTCTTCTTCTTCTTCTTCTTTGACATTTATAATTCAGTGCTCTAAGAGGTAATTGATTCCTGACCACTCTATCACGATGTACAGCAATTTCTTTCGTTTTCATTAATTCTCTCAACGACGCTAAATATATATTTAGTTACTGTTTCATTTCCTCTGTTTTGTGCGCACATTTTATTCTCTCGAGAGATTTAATTTCTTGTGTTTGTATTCGTTTTCTTCTTTTATTTTTGTAGTCCATAGTTTTATAGAACTTCAATTGCGTGTCTTGCCTTGTTTCGTTTTTGAGAGTTTTTACTTTTTTACTTATTCCAAACATTCTACACTTATACGATATATTACACCCTCATTTTTAAGGCTGTTGACTTGTTTAAATGTCTTGTAATTTACTGATTTTTTTAGTCTTCACTGGGTATATTCTTGAAAAGGTACAGACCTTATGTTTTTTACTGATATCCACGTGATATACTTTCCATGATTTTGTTGCAGAACGTAGATCCCCGTAGAGTCTGATCATCGCATTGACTGATTCTGGTTCTAGTTAACGTTTACATGACCTTCCAAAATCTCTTTTCTTTGGGTCAGTATACAAAAATCTTTCTGGTCAGTCTGTTTTCGTGTAATCTAGGCGTATGCTCCATTTTTTTGGTTTGGTTGTGGCCTATACGAACGCTGAACGTACAAACATTCATTTCTAAGAATATCAACTAAAAGTGCGGAGGAATGTGTTAAAAAAGTTATGTTTGGAGTGTTACTATCTATGGTTGAAAGCGAGTAATATACAATAGGAAATGGAGTAGGTAAAACTATTGTTAGCTTTCGAAGTGGGTGATACAGAATGAAGATACATAGATTGAAAAAATGTTACTTTTTAAACGAAGAACACTTGAAAATGAGAAGATCCCAGTTAATTGGGAACCTACTTTGGCGCAGTGAGTTAAGAGACAATAGAATGATAGAATGAAAAAAATTAGAGGAACGTTTCGTTTGGAATGTATGGCTCAAATATTAACTATTTGAGCCATTCATTCCAAACGAAACGTTCCTCTGTAATTTTTTTTCATTCTATCATTCTATTGTCCTTTAACTAGGCATGAATCGAGACTCAGTGTACATCGAAAAGGAGCGTTGAAGATCGAGAAGCGTGTAGAGCATCTACCATCAGGCTTACAAGATGTTACCTGAATAGAGATAAACAATGCCTCTCTAATGTCTATATTTCAACAGTGATGTACATACTGAGGAAATGTCACTTCCGCCGCTTGAAAATATAATTCTTTTCATTGATTTAGGTCTTACTCCTAAAAAACGCATCACAGCCATTGTGATTGTTCCAGGTCTTACTCTTGTTTGTAGGAGATTCGTCACAACCATTACCGTAAATAATTTAAGTAGCGGTACTTTAACAAGTTTTCTGAGCATGATTTTTTTTTAATAGTAACGGAAACAATCTGAAGTTTTCAACTTTATATCTACATCACATCAAATTCTCAAGAAATACGAAATCTGCCCCACAACTATCCATATTACTGAATATGGAATAAGTCTTCCATTACGATAGTCTTATAAACAGTGTTTGTCAACCAGAGCAAGCTAACATACTGTACAGTGTAAATCGACCTGTGAAGATCATCGTCACACCGGTGAACAATCAATGCCACAGATAGGCCTAATGTATGCCCCAACAGCAAGAAGGCCAGGCAAATTCCATCAAGAGATGAAATGCGGTCAACCTGCAAAGATTTTGATTAGGTTTTTAGATAGCCAGATTTTTTTTTACTTCCATGTTCCGTAAGGAAATGGAAGTATGGTGATCGCAAAAAAAATCGTGTTCGATATAAGGGCAGATTATGATCGTACTACCCTCATTTTCCGAAAAGTGTCTGTGCGTAGAATTTTTTCTATTGCAAAGATAACTGCTGCAAATTCAAACAGAATCAAATAATGTTTTGTACATATGCCCGAATTGTAGAGGACTCAAGGCCTATTGATTTTGGTGAAGATCGGTTAAGGGGAAGGGGTAGTTTACCTGCAACGTATTACGTTTTAACAAGAGTAAAGTACTTACTTTTTATAAATTAAGTATCCTGATTAGAAGGTCATAATAATCCACTGTAGAAAGGTAGATGAAATATCTATAAATGAGAAGGGTATTTGATAGGGAGGGGTAATTTTTTGTATTGGTGGTATACATTTATTCGACCGAAAATCCAAAAATGTCAATAAAATATTAACAATTGATATCGTTCCGTGCTATGTAACCACGGATACGTAAACAAAATAATTTTTTTGTTTTCAGAAATTCACAGATAAACGCCGGGCGGTATTCGCTTTCTTTCACGTTGTTTAAATAAAAGATAATGTGATTCTTTATTTTCAAAATATTAACAACTAGGTACAATTCGTATTTTGATTATCTTTCTCAGTCTTTTTACAAAAAGCATGCTGATATATTTGGTTTTTTTTTTAGTGCAGGCCTACATATTAAAAATACTTTGATAATTAGAACATGGAAGTCATGTATGGTTCTCCATACCGATTTTTTAATCTAGATTATAATTTTCGTCCGCACGATTATTGCACAGTTCAAATATTTGATTTTGTCGCAAAAACTTTGTCGGGAAAACTTTTATAGTTGGGCAAAACGCTATCAGAGATAGAACAGGTTTTAACTTACCATAGTAGTAGCACTTGTTAGAGAAAACAACGAGTTTCACAAAAGCAGCATCACAGTTTCTCTAGTCTCGCAGGAAAAGTTGCTTGCACTCACATTGTTTTGATTACGTTACAGTTAAACGCTTTATTTAATGTCTCTACTGTTTCATTATATTTGTGTTTGACGAATAATTTGTGTGTGTTCTAGGCCGTATTATGCCTGTTGATCGGCAGCGTGCTCTCCGAGTCGCGACCGGAAGTTTCAGCCGTCCAGAGCGGTAGAGTCAACAAGGACAAACGCACCACGGTGTCACCGACATCTTACAGCGGAGCTTCCGGAGCAGGTGCGGCCGGCGGCGCTAGTTATGGATCCGGCGCGTCCCTAGGATTAGCGTCTCTCGGTGGAGTCTCCGGCGGCTACGGAGGCTACTCTGCCGGTCTCGGCGGTTACGGAGGCGGACTCGGAGGACAGTCGTTATTGGCCAGCGGTTACGGTCTAGGAGGCGGTCTTGGCGGCGGACTTGGAGGATACGGTCTCGGTCAATCGTTGTTTCTGCCCACCCACGGAGGTCTGGACTTCGGCAGTTTGTACGGAGGCGGTCTAGGCGGAGGCTACGGAGGCGGTCTAGGCGGAGGCTACGGAGGCAGTCTAGGCGGAGGCTACGGAGGATTAGGTTTGTACAGCGGTTTGGGAGGCGGCTACGGACACGGACTCGGCGGGCTCAGCATCGGTGGTCTGGGAGGCGGTCTCGGTCTGGGAGGCGGTCACATTGCCCTGCCTGCAGCCTCTGGTTCTTCTATCAGATCCGGTCCAGTCACCTTCGGAGTTGGCCACGGTGGAGCTTACAACCCGCCCATCTTCCAAGGAGCCGAATTAGCTTCTTCTTACGGAACTCCATCAGTAGGTCTCGGATCAGCATACTCTTCCGGCTCATCTGGATACTCGTCTGGATTATCATCAGGCCTGTCTTCAGGACTCTCTTCAGGTGGTTACTCTTCAGGAGGTTACTCTTCAGGTCTCTCTTCAGGACTTTCTTCCACATACAGCACACCAACATCTTCATACAGTTCTGGCAGCCTCGGTTCATCAGGCGGCCTGGGCAGCTACAGCGGTTCCGGATACAGCGGTTCCTCTTTCTCCCCATCATCGTACAGCAATTCTGGATCCAGCTACGGTTCCGGCTCCAGCTACAGCAGCGGAGGCTACGGAGGCAGCGGAGGGTACGGAGGCAGCGGAGGCTACGGAGGCAGCGGATCCTCTTACAGTTCCCCATCGTCTTCTTACGACAGCCCCACTCAGTCGTACTCATCATCAAACAATTACAACACCATCAGTTACAGCAGCCCTTATGGAAGTTACGGAAAGAATTAGTTTCTAGCATAATGTGATTCCCGTCAAAGTCACTATTCTGCAGGTACATTTTAATCACCCCATAACGATCGTCATTAGTCATCCGTTCATTCGTTGATCTGTCGACCAATAGCGTTTCTTCCTGCGTTTATACCTCATCACTGCTGAAGACCAGAATTACAAATACAATTGGACTTCATTGAGCCTGAATTAGTTACAGTTAGCGCTTTCAATTTTAGTTTAGCAGCCTTGGAACCGAGACCCGCTTTTAACACTAACAACAACTTTACGAAAAATTTTCATTGTTTCATTCCATCATTGCCATCATCGTGTCATCATTTCGTCGTATCATTTATCGTTCGCATTCACACACTATCGTTTCGCCTCGTAACTTTCATAATTTATCTGTAAATTGTAAATTAAGTGTTTTTTTATATTTGTTGTTATTTAAATATTTGACTTCGTAAAAACATGATAGTTTTGCGAGCAAATATTTATGTTGTTGTAATTGTTAACTGTATTGTTGTCCTATATTTAACAAACGTAGTAGTGATTTGTAAATGTATTGTTGACATTTTTTGTGTAACTGTTATTACTATTGTTGTGTAGAAATGATCCTTTTTGTACACAAAATATGTGAAATAAACTATTTTCTAATAAAAAATATTGTTGTAATAATTGCAGAATTGTTATTTCAATACGCTTTCTCCAAGAATGATAAATTATGTTACCATAAAATTGTACCTCAAAAGTTAAAATCAGTGAAAATACTACGTACGTGCATATTATAATCAGTATTCTTCTTCTTCTTTACTACATAGCTTGGGCTATAGCCCGTTTCGACTTCACAGAGTCTCTGATCATTTTTTCAGTGTCTTTACGATCTCTCGTCCCAACCGGGCTATATTCAAACGCTTGTTTAGGAATACGCGTGCCTACCATACATTCCACATGGGACTTCCAATTCTGCCTGTATTCTTTTATTCTATCCAGAACCAACTATAACTTCAGGTACTTCCTTATGCCGACATTTTGTAGATTATCTCTCAAACTGCATCCCTTAACTGCTCTTAAAAATATTTCATTTTTGAGGCCTGTATTTTTGAAATACCTTTTTACAGGAGAGTCCATGTTTCACGTCTATACATTAAAGTCGGCACAGCCACGACCTTATAGAACTTTAGCTGTATCAACCTCTGCGTTTTATTCTTCAATAGTCGTATATAAATGCTTCAATAGTCGTCTTTTATTCTTCAATAATCAGTATTAAAATACTAATTACTCATGAAAAATATTAATCTTGTTCATATTAGCAGACCCCTGTTTGTATCATTGAAATAGTTTAGAGAAGGCGGATTATGCTGCCAGGTAACAACCATACAAAAACGATAGTGTGACCAGGAGTACGCTGAGCCGCCTATTATTATTACGCTAGGGTGTTACCGTAGAACTCACTTCATCATACTGAGTCGACCTGGATGTTAAAAAACGCACCCTTATTTTATAGGGCTGCCCAGCAATCGAACCAAGAATCCTAGTTAGTTATCAAGAATTTTGTTTAAGCACACAATAAAAAACCACTACATCCGTCAAAAAGGCCCTTTGAATCAGAATCTTGTGTAACTGGGAACTTGGTGTTTCAAATGTGAGTTACAGAAATTATTAATTGGACACAACAAAAGACAGACGTTAAATTGAATACTGTAGTGTTTTCTAATTAACAAATTTGTCATCTTTGTTCTGTATTTTTGTCGGTGAAATATTAATTACAGCTTCCCCAGGTGTTGTCCGCTTTGAGTATTTAAAAATAACCCTGTAGGAAACAGGTGTGGCAGTAGTTTAGAAAAATCACGATAACTTTGCATCAACATGACGTAAATGCATCAACCGATTTTCGTAAAACTTAGCAGTATGGTCACATTTTCGATTTACATGATCCTATTGTTGTTTTAAGATCGGTCTCTCCAAAAGCAGGGGGAGGGGATGGGAAGCAAAAATGTAAGGGGTCAAAATTGTGAAAAAATCGCAAAAGCTTATGTGGTGGTATAACATTAAAGGGAATTTTAACCATAAATGAATATAACGTTAATTTTTAAAATTTTCAAAAATTTTGGCCGTTAGGGCCTAAAACGTGGTGAACAGTTGAACAAAATCGCAAAAATTCATGTGGCTATCAAATTAAAGAGAATGTAGTGTTAAGTTTTTGAAATTACAAAATTTACAATTCTCAGAGGCCAAAAAAGAGATAAAAAATTTGAATAAATTGAGAAAATCCATGAGGGTGTTAGACCTAATAAAGGAATCGTAACCTAAATCCGAATGTTTTGAGTTTTTAGTGTTTGTTGTAGGACTGTGTGCGTTAAATTACTAAAGAAGTAGTAGATAAATGGGAATTTTTGTAATTTTTTCCATAATTGATGAATTACGTAATAATGAAATTTACGTAAAAGTAAATGTACTTTTTTAAAACTATGTAAGCGAGTTCTCGAGTTCTGCACCTGAGGAAGCATACTAGTTAACCTGAAGATATATGGGCAAACGAATAATACACTATTTTATATGTAATTTTAACTCGTTCTCGTGCAATTTATTTATTTCAAGAGGGATCCATTCTAGTAATTGCCATACGGGCAATTTAAGCTATATAAGTCTGAAATTGATTTTTATACATAAAACGTAATTAAATTAAGTTTTCATAACCTTGATCGTCAATCGTGTGTTGCCCTTTCTATTTCTGAGGTTCCTATGAGAACTCAAAGTGACATATTCCTTTGTACAGGCTACCAATCTTGTAGCAGAGTAGACAGATAATAGGGCTGCCACTTTTTGGTCCTCTTGTCCTGCCTGTTTTTCTTTCGGGGGTGTCTTCTATATTCATAGTATTCTGCTTTTAAGGCGCCACAAGCTCGTCGTACGTCACGCATCGTCCAGAGGTCACGGGAATCATGTCTTAGTGGACGTAGGAGTCCGTGGAGTCGTTACGTTAATAACAGCGGAGTTTTCTTACTACACAGATTTTGGTCATCAGCGTGACCTTCGAGACCCGTTACCACCCTTTGACCTCATATGACTTAATTTCAATGAAAAAATAAAAGGAAGTAGAATTAAATAGAATAAACATCTAGAAAAGGATGGAAGAAAGTAGAGTACTTTTAAAAGGAAGAATGTACGAAGGGCGACTGATAAGTCTCGCATGTAACGCTCAAATGAAACAAATATGGAATAAAAGTACATTTCATTGCTACAAAAACTTACATATATTTTCCACGTAGTCACCATTTACAGCTACACATTTCTCCCAACGGTGAACCAGTTGTCTCATCCCGTCAGTGAAGAATGCCGGTGGTCTTTCCTTGATCCACGACCTCACTGCGTCTTTCAGTTCATCATCTGTGGTGAAATGAATACTCTTAATATCGGTAAACGCGGTACTCTTACTCTCTTTAAATGCGGTAAAAAGTGAAAATCGCAGGGAACAAAATCTGGTGAGTACGGAGGGTGTGATTCAAATTTCAAGTTCACAAGAGCCTCGGCGGTTGCACCCACCGTGAACAGATTTTACTGTAGCCCAGTTCTGCAATAATGTGTCCTACTTGTTCTTTCGATATGGTTATCCGGGTGCTAATGTGTTGTTGTGTGATGCGCTGGGTGTTGTCATTTTTAATCAATTCATTCACCTCCATTTGGAGCTTCTCATCAGTCACAGAATCTGGTCGACCACCGCGAGGTTCATCCTCAATATTTGTTTGACCAGCTTTCGATGCACGAAATTTTATTGCTCACCTATTCATGGTACTTCGGTCGACAGTTTCATCACCATAAACGGCTTTTAGACGACGATGAATGTCACTAGCGTTCACTTTTTCAGCTGTTAAAAATTCAATCACTGCACGTTGTTTTAGACGCGTTGACATAGCTGGCGTACTCGACTCCATAACAATGAACAATGGCGACTTACTGAAAACGAGAAGGAGTTGGTCAACGAGATTTTGGACGTTTGTAATACAAGAATGTCGCTACAAGACGGCAGAACGCGTAGTGCTAGACATTGTTTTGTTTTCCCGTTATATGCGACTGTGCATTTCTCATTAGCCGCTCCTCGCATAAAGGAAAAAGGAAGAAGAAACATAGATGGTCGACCGAGAAAAAGATGGGAACCGTAACAGACAATAATGCTTAAAACGTGAAGTAGGGATAATGATGATTATGATTATATAAAACGTATTTAATTAAAAAAAAGTTACATTGGTTAGTAACAAAAATCAGTTCGGGCAACGAATGCCTCATAGAGTGTAATACTGCAAATCACGTCTTGGCAACAACGTGATATAATTTCCCAAAACTGGAGAACGGAAACGAAGCCACTGCGTCCCTACAAGACACATTTTATCTGATTTAATTCATATGCTGTACAAATAGAAAGAGAAAGTACTATTGTAAATGTACATTTGTATATTAATAAGGCTGAGTTAATATTTGCTATTAATATTACTTATTGTTTATTACTTCATTAATTTTAATTGTATACTAATAATGAGTTAAAATTGTTATTAATAATTATTCATTAATATTAATATTCATATTCTCTCATATTATTCTTGTTATTCAAATTAATATTAAATACTTTAAATTTTAAAACAAGATGGTATTTTTTAAATTGTTTTTTACAAAGTTTCAACAGTTTTAAATTACCGTTATCATCAGAAGTTAATTGTTAAATTGTTAAATTAATTTGAAATCAATTGTTATAATATCAGTTTTACATATAATATCAGTTTGTTATAATTTTATATCAAAATTATGTGTTGTATATAAAAAAAGGAATATGTAATTTGGTAGTTACATAGAAGTATATATTGTTTTATTAAATCAATAATTTTAAAAATGTAGTTTTTAGTGTTAATTTGTATTTGTTCATCAATTAATTTATTATTTGTTTTGTTTTGATAAATTTTCATATTCTCAAAAAGGTTTATTGTACGACCTTTGGAAATATTTTTTAATAAAGTTACGTTATTTAAATTTGGGAAAGTATGATTATTCTTAATTGATTATATATAGTTAAATTTGATTGATTTTCTGTTTTAGTAAATTAGTTCCGATGTTGAATAAATCTATCTTTAAAAAGGTTTTTAGTTTGGCCTACGTAGAATTTATTACACTCAGGGCATTCAATTTTATGTACACCATTTAAGTTATAAATTATATTGGGTTTTGAGGTTT